>CM074499.1:4528411-5045644 GCA_037389245.1 Oryzias sinensis
GCCGCGGTCGCGTGCATCTGCAGGGGGTGTGCTTTCCGCGATGTTCGGGATGTTCGTGGCCCCCGATCAGGAGCAGTCCGGGTCTTCTCGTCTGCCGTGGTCAGCCGACTTTCTGCGGTGAGCGGCAATCAGTCCTTTCCCGTGTAGTTTTCTAAAGGCTGCGTTTTTCGTCCTGTTTACTTCTGTGACGTCACGCCCCTAAGGACCCTGGGAATTGTAGTTATGTCTCCGGGTCTTTCATGATGCACTTCTGATTCCTTTTCTGCTGCGTAGGTCTGCGTCGTCCGGTTGTTTTTTTCAGGGATTGTGGGGTCTTTTCTGTGGTTTTCAAGGCTGGCAGTCCTCGTTTGGACAGGTTTCTCATGCTGGCTGAATTTATCGTGGCTTTTAGCATTTGTTTTTCTGTTGCTGTTTTGTTCTTTGGGAGCTAAGTGTGAATCTTGACTGCTTTTTAATTTGATGCTGGCTTTATTATTGTGGCGGGTCTTCTGTTTATTTTCTTCGTTGTTGTAGCTGCTGGCTAGTCAGAATGTGAATCAGTGTCTCTTGGACCCGTCTCTGCTCTGTGGACATTTTCCCTATGATTGGTCTCTCTTATGCAGCGTCTATGGCTCATTTTATTCACTCGGCGATCCTCGTTCGTTGCCCCCGCATATTCTGCATCTGGTTCTGCTCCGCCTGTTTTTTCCCGCTCTGTGTACCCCAGTGGGTCATGCCCTGGCTTCAGGGACTTGCGTCGGCCGCACTGGTGAGTGTGTCAGTCTCGTCGCGGCCTTGTTTTCTCGGCTGGACAGTTAATTTGTTATTCTCTATAGTTTGGCTGGAGGTTTGCGGGGGCTATGTGATGGATTCTTCCGGGGCATCGTTTTCAAAGCCGCCACTGAGGGTGGCACCTAGGAAGTGTTCAGGTTGACGTGTCTTGATCTGGACCTGCTAGCGCCTCGCAGTTAATCTTCTGGGCATCAGTGGCCTGGTTCCCCATGCGCCTTCAGGATTGGTATATATTTCGTCAGCTCCCCATGTTGTCTCCACGACATTCCTCTGAACGCGATATAAGGCTGCGGGTGACTGTCACTGATGGTCTCATTGTTCTGCCTCTATGCCTCTCAGTGGCGTCTCTTGGCCTTCAGTTGGCGCTCGAAGTGTTTGTCGGTTTACCTTTCCGCTGTCATTCTTTCCCTCTTTATGCCTGGAGTGGTTTTGTGATACCTGTCGTGTCTTCAGGCTCCCTCTACTTGTTCTCTTGAGTCTGCGCCTTCTGGTTTGGGGGAAAAGGATTTAAGAAGAGTGGCTTGTGTTTGTCCGGCCGCCAGAATCTACGGCTCTGATGGTTCTTAAGGGGTCGTCCGGTTATTTCATCCTTGGAGATTATATTAAGGCTGTTTCAATATTGAATGATAGTATTGTGTCATCGGTTGACTTGGTTAATGTTTAAATAACACCTTGAGCAACTTCTACCCTGACCGTAGGAAATATATCACTTGCGCTCTCAAGCTTAGTTCAAGGGTTAAATCTTGTGTCCACAAGTCAGTCTTCTGTCTGCCTTTTCTAAGCAGATGGCACTCTGCTAGATGCATCCCCATTTAGAGGCTTGTTATACTCCGCCTCTAAATGCTTAAGGTTCAGTCTAGCAAATATAATATCAAAACCTATGATCCCTCATAGCTCTCAAGTTCTCTTTTGCAGTATCCAGTCTCCCTTGGCTAAATAAAAATTTGAGAACCATTAATATCATATACAAGGCATCAAATCCAGCCGAGCTGTAATCCTTTGCTACGTGGGATGTTGACCTTCCTCGTCTACAAATCTCCTTGGCTACTCTTCCCATCTACTACTCCTACTCCTCGATGGCCTCCTGAAGGTGCGTCCCTCTGAAACTGTCAAAGGTTACTTTTGTCATCATTGGAATATATAAAAAAATTGGTGTTAAGATTTCGTGCAGGTCATATATTTCACGATTATTTCACTTTTGGAATTTGTAATTATGGTGGTTGCTAGGGGGCGATAAATCCACAATGGGTCTTTACCTTAACTATCTACTAAATTCACTTTCTCTGATTTTTTTTTTTTTTTTTTTAAAAGCACTGTTATTTAATTTATCTCAATCATTTTGAAACTGATCAGTTTCTGGGTTATTTATATATTCTTGTCAAGACTAATACTGCTTTGTTTTTTATCTATGCATCGCATCCTGAGCCTGCGAACCCCTACGCCCCGATCAGCTTCTCCGTTTCCAGGAAATGATGTCACCCATGCATTCCTTGATCTGGTGCTGCAACGATGACTGCTCGACGTACCTATGGCTGCACTGAAAGTGACGGGGCGTTGGACCTCTCTGCATTCCAATGACACTCTGACTGAATTAATTAATCAATGTCAACCGCAGCATGAATGTAAATTCTTTGATTGTAGATGTTAAAAGAAGATTATAGCCAGGTGGAAGCCTAAAAAAAAAAAAAAAAAAAAATTTAGGATGTTCTAAAGTGTATTATAGTATGCGATGGGGCTCAAAACATTTTGGTTTCTAAGCTCAATTACGCCTATTAAGCTTCGGACATATGGCGTTGAGGTTGTTCTTGATACTTAGATGGAAATCTTCGAATAAATGGATGTTCTGAGCTCGTATTATGGTATGCCAAATGGGGAAACATTATGGCAGTTAAGCTCGTTCGTAGTCCTGTCATTGGATTAAGCTCGTTAAATAGTATACCAAATGAAATAACATTTATCGCTGTTAAGCTCGTTCTTAGTATTTGATGGAAGCTACGAATAATGGATGTACTTAAGCATGTTTAGCATGCTTTTGGAAGCTTGGATTGGATGTTAGGTAGTGTCTTCATACGGGTTGTTCTTGGCGGTTCAAATTATAGTTCCTTACAGCGTTTTGCGGATGTGGATTTATGTTCTTAAAAAATTTAGGTATGAGTGATTCTTATGTTGGCTCCCTGCTTTGTTTTGTTTCGTTCCTTTGTTTGGCTCTCTCTCTCTCTCTTTTGCAGATAGTATGTTCCCCTAGTGGTTCACGAACGGGAGCGGCCCAACGGTCAAAGGTGCCGGGTCACACATAGCAGATCCATTAGATAGTATGTCCCCTTCGTAGCGCTGGACTCGGATAAAAGAAATGGAAAGAAGGGGGCGGCCCAAACGGTCAATGGTGCCGGGTCACACATAGCAGTCAAACTGGGAAATGAAATGAAATGAAAATGATGAAATGAAATGCTGCCGAAAACACACCCCATTTTATTACACACTGATTTTACATTCACATTTTCTCTTCTTCTGGATGATTTTAGTGTTGGGGGTGTATCATACGGGTTGTTTGGCGGTTTAAATTATAGTTCTGCACAGCGTTTTGCGGAAGTGAGCTTACGTTCTAAGATCAGGTATAAGTAATTTTATGTTGGCTCCCCTTTTATTTCTTTCCCTCTCTCTTTCAGATAGTATGTTCCTCTGGTGGTCTCCACGAACGGGAGCGACCCTACGGTCAATGGTGCCGGGTCACACATAGCAGATCCACTAGATAGCATGTTCCCTTCGAGGCGCTGTACTCGAATGGGGGCGGCCCAAACGGTCAATGGTGCCGGGTCACACATAGCAGATCCACTAGATAGCATGTTCCCTTCGAGGCGCTGTACTCAAACGGGGACGGCCCAAACGGTCAATGGTGCCGGGTCACACATAGCAAATCCACTAGATAGCATGTTCCCTTCGTGGCGCTGTACTCGAACGGGGGCGGCCCAAACGGTCAATGGTGCCGGGTCACACATAGCAGTCATACTGAGAAATGAAATGGAAATGAAATGCTGCCGAGAACACACCTCATTTTATTACACACTGATTATACATACACATTTTTTTTTCTTCTTCTGGATAATTAATTGTTGGGGGTTTTTGTTACCCGAAAGTTTTATGGAAATCTCTCATGGAATTGAACGGAGCCTTATGCCAAACCAAAAGATGTGAATGCCAACTAAAGTATGTGGAAAATGTCAAATAAATATTTCTTACTGCAAGAGTTGTCTGACTGAAATTCCATTTTTAGAAACAAAAACAAAAAAAAGGAACAAAAGATATTTCCATGAAACAAAAATGAAATGTTAACAAATGAAGCTTAATTACAAACTGGAAAAGGTACTATGGGACATTGATGATTGGATAATTGGCCAAATAGCCAAGTTTTTGTAATCAATTGATATATGTGTAAATATGTGTTATTATATTAACATATAATAAACATTTTATGATTATTACAGAGCATATCCAGTATCACTTCATGTCAAATAACTTTGGGTTGAAATGATAGAAAAACGTCATCATCTAATTAGTGATTTCCCAAATTATGTCCGTTTTTTTGTTTTTTTGAGGGGGATTCATAATTTTAACATTTCATTTTGATTACTTTTTTTATGTTATAATTTTATGTAGTTTGATTTGATCTGTTGCTTTCTTACCTGCAGAGATGGAAGTCCAGGAATGCCACGTCTTCAAATGCACCAAAAGGAGGCCCACCTGTTGGCTTCACCCTGAACACCTCACAGCCTCAGGAAGCTCGCTGACAGAAAAAAAGGAGCTCCTTCCTGCTGGGAGGAAAAGCTCCTGCTCTGCTAATTATAGGAAGTACAAATCAGATTAAGAGCAAGAGCTTTGCTCCCTGGTCTGATCATCTCACTGCAGGTAACTTTACTTTGAAAGTTCAGCAGGTAGGTTTCTGCTGCATCATCAGACTGCAACATTCATGTCTTCAGAATAGATTTTCAGCTCATCGTGATAAGTCACAAAGATTTTAAAAAGCAGCTAAACCATAGAAAAAAAGAAAAAAAGCACCTTACGAGTAAGGACAAACTGTGAAATGTATTAATATTATTCGCTCATTTTGGGTTCTATGTTTCCAATCACCTGTTTCTCCTGTCAGTCATTTCGCTTTGCCTCGTCAAAATTATAGAATCAGATTCAGTCTGGTTCCATCTCAACCTCTGTTGCCATCAGGACATCTGTGTTTGTGAGATGTCAAAACGGGCCACCCTTAAAGACCCAATCTCATGAAAATTGTGTATTTTGTGTTTTTAACCTGTTCTTGTGGCAAATATAAAGAAAATCAAGCTTAAAATTGGAATTCTGAGTATAATTTAGTATTCAGGTTGTTGTGAATTGGAAGCACACGAACAAAAATGTTTGAAAAATGTTGTAGAAAATATGCTGGGCTGGTCACAAGCCCCCTGCTCCGAGCTCTCAGCAATGGGGAGGGAAAGGGGGGCCGGGGTTGCTCCATGTCAACAGTCCCAAACACAACTCAGAGGTGAATTTCAAATTAACTCCTGCTGCTCTGCAGAAACAATGTCGTAAACAACATTATTGTAGTGTTCCTTTCCCACACTGAGGCACTGAGACTTAAACTCTTTAAGTTACTGTTTTTGTTTTTTTTGGGTGGGGTGGGGCAAATTCTTCAACTGGCAGCGTCCGCTAAGAGAGAAATCTGACATTTGGAGCTACAACACACCCAACCTCCTACAACCTACAACATACATGTTGTAGAAAAGAAATGAAAAAAATTATTTAAAGTTCAAATGTCCAAACTTTCATTCAGCAATAAAACCTGGGATTCTTCATCTAATCAGCCCATCAAATAAAAAAAGGGAAACCCATTCCCCCTATGGCGTCCACTTCCTGTAATTTTGATTTTAAATCAATAACGAAATGAAAAATTTTTGAATGTTCAGGGTTCTCCACAGCAAATGTGTTCCTAAAATGTTTTGTCGAAAAATGATCAAAATAGAGTCTGATTATGAACATTCCCATATTTTGAGCTGATTTCTTTTCTGGGATGGAAAGTTTGTTTTTCATAAGTTGTCAAAGAATGATTATCAGGATAGAAAAACGTGTTTTATGGTTTTTGAAGCACAGACAAATCTGTTGACTTCCTCTTCCACGGGGATTCTTCAAAGTACTGCAAGAACCAAAACTCTTACAAGTCGTGGAGATTTTCTTCCCTGTTCAGACTTTATCTGTAGCTTCATCTACTGTATCTTGTGGTTGACCTCAGGCTTGTCTGCACTGAGGAGCTCACACAGCATCTTTGTGAGCAGCTGTTGTGAGAGCAAAGTCATAAAAACAAACTCATAAAATTGGTTTGTCTAACTTTGTTCTAGATGCCGGGAAAACTCAAACAACTTTTTGATTTCACCAAAAAATCTTCTGAATTTAAATCATCTAATTCTTCTGTCTTCTAAAAAAAAAGCAAACATTTGTGACTTTGTCCTTTCACACCTTCAGTGTCTGATGTCATTCAGTTTTGCGTTTGTGGTTTTCCTTTCCTCTGCACAATCAGCATACTCTAACCTCCTGTTTGTTTGGTCAGGTTGGTTTATGTGCATTTTTCTTTTTTCATTCTTCCGGGTTCTACCCCTTTTCGGTTTCTGTGTGCGGTTCTATGAGGTTGCGTCTCAAAAGAAGATGCAATACTCAAACCAGCAGTGCAGAGGTTTCACTGACAGAGTTGGATCAGATTGGGTCTCATCAATCCCAGTTCTGTTCTCAGCTTCACAGCAGGTGGTACCACAATTCACCTCCCACCAGCAGACGGTTCCTCAGATGAAGTTCTGCAGGGGAACTGTTGGAAGAGCGTCCTGCATCAGTGTTCCTTACATGTTTACAGGTTTGCAGGAAACACTGAAATCAAGAACATGATGACCAAAATCTCGACGCTTTCACTTTTTTTGTTTGTTTTGTGTTGGATGTTGGGCGCGTGCACATCTGTACAGTTACTCAAAAAGGTATCCTTGAAAAAGTGGATTTTTCTTCTTCAGTGAGAACAACAGTCTTTCGGGTTTGCATTTTACTCTACGGAAGAAAACACGGAACTTCCGAACGTCTGCAGCACCAATCCGGATTGATTTACATTGATTAAAGCTAAATATTTAAGGTGTTTCAACCTGTAGGACTGGCCGTGCCTCAAGTCCGTGCGTTTGAGCGCGCGCCCGGCGGTGACAGGTGGAGCGGAGCTGAAGGAGGTCCGTGTTTTGGAGGAGGAGCTCCGCTCTTCTGCCTGTCCGGGTCTTCAGTGTGTCCGCGGGTACTGGAGAGGAGACCCGCGGCAGCCACGCCGGCCGCGCGCGCGCAGACACTTGCCATGCTTTTCAACCCTCCCGGAGTCACGCGCTCCGTGTGAACTGACCTGAGCGTAAACTATAGTCCTGCTCCGCACGCCGCCCGTTATGGCTTATCCTCAGGGTTTCCTGTTCCAGCCTGCCTCTTTGGCTCTGCCCGCTTGCCCGGCCCTCAGCCCGGGGCTCCTGCTCGGACGGAGGACGGAGCAGCTCAGCCGCTCCTCTTCGGGCTCCGCTTTCGCTCCGTACCCCGGCTCCGCGGCGCCTCCCGATTTCAGCCCTCAGCTTCAATACGGAGTGGAGCAGCAGGCTGCTGCAAGTCTCAGCCCGTTTCTGGTGAGTATCTAGCCGCAGAGCTGCGGGACCTGCTGCTCTGGTTCTCTGGTTTGTGTGTAATTATCCGTCTTAGTTACTAGTGCGTAAAGGGAGAGAATAAATTGAATTTAAGTGTGACAGACTCCTGTCAGATTAAATGAGTTATTATTATTATTATTATTATTATTATTATTATTAAAAACATCACACTACCCTAGTTTTATCTTTTTCTGTCTTTTGTTTTTAGTGTTCACTGTTTTTGCAGAGAATCACCTCCACATCTGGGGGTCAGATGGAGCTTAAAGCCCGCAGCATCTGTGCTCTGAGTCTAATTAGAAGTTGTTTGTGTGATTCTTTGCTCAGATAAATAATCTGCTCTCTGCCGGCAAACATTAAGGAGAACATCAGCGTAAGGCAGAACAAACACAGCTTCCACGGTGACCTGTGTTTTCCTGTTCCAGAGTCCGGCCTTTGACCCATCTACGGGTGTCTCCGGATCATTAGACTTCCATCCATTTGGACCCCTGGGGGCCTTTCCGTACGGAGACTCTGCATACAGGAAAAATGCCACAAGGGACGCCACGGCCACGCTGAAAGCCTGGCTGAATGAGCACCGAAAGAACCCGTACCCCACCAAGGGGGAAAAGATCATGCTGGCCATCATAACCAAGATGACGCTGACGCAGGTGTCCACCTGGTTCGCCAACGCCCGGCGCAGGCTGAAGAAGGAGAACAAGATGACCTGGACGCCCCGCAACAGGAGCGAGGACGAGGAGGACGAGGAAAACCTGGAGCTGGAGCTCCACGGGGAGGAAGAGGAGAAGATCAAGATGAGGGAAGAGGAAACTGAGCAGGGCAGGAACACAAGTGAGTGCATGTTTTTTGTTGTTTTTTTAGGATGGTGGGGGTGCCTCATAAATGGATACATTTTTTCGGCAGCTATAAGAGACATGAAGAGTTGTGTTGTGGTGTATTCAAGTTCTCCTGGACTGCAGGGCACTGGTTTCAAAAACGAAGAAAGCGGAGCTACAGATCTGATCGGGCTTCAGACACCAACTCAGTGGCCTTGGGGTGGAGTGTCTGCCCTGTGACTGAAAGGTCGTGAGTTCAAATTCATCGGACTAATGACTTTAACGTCAGCAGAAGCAAATGTCAAACTAGGAAAAGATTTTTGGTTCTGATTCGATGCAATATATAAGCTTCAGGATCCTCAGCTCATGAGGAACCTCTTCGAGTCAGAACGCCAGAACTGGAAACACCGTGATGTGTGCAAGCTGAGGAGAAAACTGAACCAGTTCTTCGAGTCTGGATGAGGTTCTGAGTTTGTGTTTGTAGCAAGACCAAACTTCTTGATGCACAAGATCAGAATCTCTGGAAAGGATGACAACCAGATGAGAATCTGGCACTGTCAGGCAGCTTCATGAACCTCCGCTCATCCGTTGCTTGGACCAGAACCAGCCGTCACAGCAGAATAAAAATCTTTACACACACAGTCACAAACGAGCAAGTGAAAATCTAAAAGCAGGAATTCATAATGGAGACACTTGGAGCAGACAGGTGTTGCTGCTCCCAGATGTTGGAATGGATCAGAATAGACCAGCCATGTTTTCAAAATGGTTCAGTCTAAGCAAACATCTGATGAGTATAACATTTAGAGATCTTCACTTCAGAATGCAGATCTGCAAATATTACTTCCTGTTTTTGTTTATTAATGGATGAACTGAACAACAAATATCAATATTTTTGAAATAAGCAACTCCCTAAAAAAGCTTAAGGAATGTAAATATTCAATTCAATTCAATTCAATTCATGTCAGCAACAGTCACCTCGATGGGCTTGGTATCGGTAATTGAAAAAGTAAAAAATAGAATCCAATTGATTATGAATTCATAGAATTCAATAGGAAAATACTAAATAGAACTAACAAACTGAATAAACTAAACTGGCATCCCTGCCCTTAGACCCTCCTTCGCGGTAAGGAAAAACTCAGCAAAATGTATCAACAATAAACAAAATCCATGGGTTTATCTTTTAAAAGTCACATGACCAGCAGCTCCGCCTCTTTTTGTTTGCTTTCATGTAAAATATGTTTTGTGTTTTTTACAGGGTAAAAAAGTTCCCAAGTAATAAATGTGTCTATGCTTTTCCACTCTGGCTGGTTCTGTACTGACCCGTTATTTCCTCTTTGCAGCCCCTCGGCACCGCTCTGCGTCCGGGTCCTGCAGGTTGATGTTGAATGGTGCCGACAGCGAGCCGGATCGAGTTTCTTGTGTTGTGGACTCTGGGGACCGGGACCTGGACCTCTCCTCTGTGTCTGAAGCCCCCCCCTCAGACTCGGAGAGCATGCTGATGTTGAACTCGCCATCTACGGAGAAGGTGGAGTCCTGCAGCACCACCCAAGTGTCAGACTCCCCTCCCAAACCCAAACTGTGGTCCCTGGCTGAGATCGCCATGTCTCCAGACAGTAGGAGAGACTCGTTTCAAGGTGGGGGGGTGGGACGGACTCTGTTCTCCTATAGTCCTGGTTTACCTCGAAACATTTACTACACCCACCGCTTCCTTCCCGGGTTCTCCCCCCACATGCCCAGCAGCCCCCACCTTCTGTTAACTGGACCGCAGCAGAGGATGCTGGAGAGGAGGGGGGGCGCTGTTCAGGACTGTAAACCACGCAGCCACAACCAGCTGGAGCAAAACAAGCTCCAACGAGGCATGATGAATGTGTGAGTCGGCCCCACAAGTCCAAAACTGATCGGACTTACCCGGATCTGCAGGAGGTCCTGCAGAAGCTCTGATGATCTCAGCATCACTAAGGAGGTTTCTGGACCTCAGGGTCCTCAGGGCCTGTCAGCGGCCTGGCTGGTCCTCGGCAAGGCCCAACCTGTCATGTCAGATCCTCTGGAGGAGGCACTTTGACCCAGCAAAACAGAACTAACAATACTCAATACTCCTGCTCTGTTCTGACCCATTCCATTAGGTTCTGAGATGCTTGATTTTCACCCAAATGCAGTATCAATTCATAAAAGGAAAGGATCCATTTTCTTCTTCTTTTTTTTTAGGGCAAAACTGTTTTTCTGTTTGTTTTAAAATAATTAAATCAATTCTAAACTTTTTTAAAGTTCAGGCTGAAATACTAAAGATCCCATTGAGTCATCATAAATTCAGAATGTTTGGAGGAAACCCTCAGGATTTACCGTCCAAAGCCACGTGTCCTCATCATCACTGAGGTCAGTGGAATGCCAAAGGCATTCTGGACGTTTGAGCTTTCAAAAACAGACAAATGAAGGTTGACATTAAAAGTTTTCATCTAAAAAGCAAACTTTGCTGATTTTTTTTTCACGGCTTTAGTTTTTTAGTCTTAAAGTGTCACTCTGATCATCTTCCGATCTATTTCAAAAGGGTTTCCAGTGGTCTCATGCCGTTTTTAGCCAAAATCACTTTTAAAAGCTGTTGTTTTCAGGGTTGGATATTTAATTACTTTTCTCATTCCTAAATATAAAAACTAATTCACCACTTGATAGATACTCTTGTGAAATCATTAAAATAAAAACATGTAGGTGACACAAGAGCAATCAGGTTTTTTTTAGCACCGCCTCATTAATTTCACCACACGAACATGAGAAAGTGTACATTATATAGTAGCCTACATAGTGTATAGACAGGTTGCTCATTGGCACTAGGTCAGTGGAAAGCAGTTTATCTGCCGGACATAACTTGCACTTAACTGAAATTTTTTTTTTGCTTTTGTTTTAAAAATAATCTGAATATCTCCAGTTTCGGAATGACCCTACGTATTCGTCCACGTCCATTCTCTTCCTCTTACTTTGACCAATCTCCAACTCTGCATTAGTGCACATGCACGCACGCATTATCTAAACAGAGCCAACTGCTCACACAAATTTGTTTGATTAGTCACCTATGGTGTCCCTGCACAAAAATGTGAGTGATAAAGTAATGAGGGTTTCTGTGGTCTATTAGTTGTAATTTAATTGCCGAAATTTGAACCGTAATTCGTTATGATACTTTGTTACTGATTAAAGTACAGTAATTCATTACTTTGTAATTTATTACCCCCCAACACTAGTTATTTTCTACGACATAGTTTCTGCAGAGTGGCAGTAGTATATTAGAACGTCCCCTCTGAGTTGGAATGGAGCAACCCCGCCCCCACTTCCCCTTCCTGTTGTAGATTGGAGCAGGGGGCTTGTAGTGAGAGTAGTGCATTTTCTACAAAAAAGAATTAACTTTTTTTGTTTTGTTTTTTCAAACTGCATTTTTCCCCCCGTCTGCTCCGGATTAACGCCAATTTGAATAAAGAAATACTAAAAAATGCAATCTTAGGCTTAATTTTCTCCATGTTTGTCCTCCCTCGTCAGAAAAACGCCACAAGAACATGTTAAAAACACAGAAAACACCATTTTCACCAGAATGGGTCTTTAAACAGTTTTGGTACCAGTTGAAGTTCCCACAAACCCTCCTGGAGAACAACAGATGTCAGGACATCTTCCTCTGGATTTCTGTGGATCTCTTGTGAAGCCGAATTTTTGTTTCAGATTTTCCAGATGTAATAATTTATGATCATGTTTAGGATCTCTAATTTGTTAGGAAAACCATAGACTGGGTCAGAACAGAACCAACCGGGTCAGGCTGTTCTGAACCCCCCCAAAAAAAGACTTACTCTGTAGGTTTGATATCAGAGTTTCCGACTTTACATTTTAATTCAAACGTTTAAATTAATTTATAAATTATGTTGTAACAAATAATTTATTCATGAACATTCTTTTCACCTTTCCATCCATCCATCCATTCACATCATATTGTGTTGAAAGCTTACTAGTAAAGATCTAAAGCTTAATGTGTTAAAGAGAAAAATGGATTAAAACAACAAAAAGTAACATTTCAATCAAAAATTGAGGTGCTTAATTTGTTTTTTCAAGGCGTTATTGAATTATTATTAAACTAAACCATATGGAGGACTAACAATGACACCATAAAAATGAATAAACAAATATGTCACTAAAAAGATACGTGTTTATATGTGCTTAACATAGAATTAAATAAAATCAGAAGTCTTGGTTTATTTTTATGAAGTCTTAGTTAGCTCTCCTTAAATCTGACCTCAAATATCACAGAAACATCAAACTGTGCTGAAGATACGATTTCTGTCATAATTGAGCATTTGTGAAAACAGCAGCAACAAACAGCAACGATGGCTGCTACAAATAAGACAAAACTATGAAGGTCTGAGAGCAGAATCCCGAGGAACCCTATCTGCATTCTAACATGTTTAACTTACGATACTAGATGGTTCTCTGGCACTTCTGCAGACTTTCATTATGTCAAAACTGGCTCTGCTTGTCTCTGATTAGCCGGTTCCCTCTGATGCTGCAGACATGGTATCAATTCAGAATGGTGCTTTCAGGTTAAAAAAAAAGTTTTTTTTTCACGATTGTTCTTTAATTCTGAAAAAGAGCGAGTGAAGAAGTTGCTCATCAGTTTGTTTTTCTTGTCCAATTTCTGTGCAAATATTCAATAAGGCTGGGGTCAAATCCAAGATGGCGATGATGAGTCATGTGACCAATAATCCTATTTCTCTGTATCACTGATCAAGATTGTAACAGATGAGACATTAGGGATGTAAATATGCTGGAATAAAATAGCCGGGGAAGAAATTTTGAATTCCTGAAAAAATATGTGACTAAAGGCTCGTTTCCACTGAGCGGAATGGTTTGGTGCGGAACATCCGGTGTTTTATAAAATGGACAGTTTTTGGCCCCCCATTAGTTGTCGTCGTTTTTCATCTTGAATTTGCCGGTACCTAACTTTGTCTGCAACTGACATGACAAACAGAGCTAAGCAAACTGACCTTAATCTGTGATGCTGATGATGTGGAAACAGAAGAGGAAAGGCTTTGTTCTCTCTTAATTATGGAACTCAAACATCATTCAGAGCTTGTACCATGAAAATAGAACCTGATAGGAATAGAAACAGAGTCACACGATGGAACAAAACACAAAATAAATAAAGGAAGCCCAGACCAAAACTATTTAAAAATGGAGCTGCTGGATGACCTCCATTGCTGTTGTAAGCTTCACCTCATCCAACTTTGAGTGGAAACCACACCTGGATTGCCTGGACCCTTCTAAATTGGACCGTACCACTTAAGTTTTAGTTTGTTTTTTCTAAAAAGGTAAGGATTTTATTAATTACTGATATTTCAAAAATATTTTGCCACTAAAGAGATGTGACCACATTCGGTAAGAATAGATAAAACTATCATTAATCTAGTCCACAGTTTGTTTGTTTTTTAAGCGAAAGCTGTTGTTGTCACCCCGGATGTTGGAGCGTCTGGAAAGAGAACACAGCAAAAACTGTGAGCAGATTTGCCACATCATGAAACCAATGCACTTCTGTGATTTCAATAAATGTTGTGATACCTTCTGTGTTTTTTTTTAATGTACAGAAATAGAAATGGCACCAAGGTTACCCCGAGTTCCTGTTCTTGAAAGGAGACTATCTGTGCGGGTGCCACCAAAGAGTCTAATGTTCTCATTCAGAACAGCTCCTTGATTCCATGTTTGCTTATTGGCTGACAGTTTGCATGTTCGAGGTAGTCTGATCTGTCAAACCCCCATAGGACTGCAGCTCCCTTAGTATATGGGTGGGGGGCCTCAACATGGCTCAGGAGTGAAAGCTTTTGTCAGCTATGATCTGACAGTTTGGTTGTTTTGGTTCTGTGGGTTCTTTGGTGCCTCCTCACATGCTTCCAGTTTTATTTTGAAAGTACTTCCTCTTTGAGTGTCAGTCTGAAACAGCTTTGAATGTTTTGCTGGGTGGATTTATTTGACAGCTTTCCAAAAAAATATTCTTGACAGGCGCGAACGTCTCTGCGGCTGTTTACTTTCTATGTAAAGCAGGAAAACACACCCCATTGTCATTTCACTTCAAACACATGATCATGAGCCAGAAAAGTGCAGTAGAACTTCTCAACACTGTGAAATATTGACTGATGGAAAGAAAAACACTCACTGATAAATAATCTGTGAGTTCCACATCAAAGTGTTTTGGAAGACACCACAAGTATTGATCAGTTTAAGTCCGGCTGAGGTGTGACGGCCAAAAGGAGCTCTGAAGCGGCGGGCTGCTGATGTCCAGCTGTGTAAACGCTGGCGAAGACAGGCTTCAGAAATACGCTAGAACATAAGAGCCCACTGCCGATCAATGACAGTCAATTCAGACCTTCTGAAGGATTCACAGCATTGCTGAGACCAGGTGATCGGGATGCCTCTCTGAACAAAATCTCCATTTACCTGAAAATTTTGTTTTTTCTTTCTTACGGCACCTTGGAGCAGAAATTTGACCTCTGTCACTTACTCAAAAACTCACAAAACTTTGTACACACATGGTTCCCTTCAAAAAGGATTTTTGACCCCCAAATAAAAGAAACAATAAAAAAAGATGACATCACAGTGGGCAAAACTGTCAAAAATGAATGGGGCCAAAATCTCTTATGGGGCCCAAAGCAAGAATCCACTAATAAAACCAAGACACACTTTGATATCCAAAGGAAGTTTTTTTAAAATGTTATGGGATGGCCACAGGACCTGAGACCATTTTTGTGGTAAGGTGTGAAGTTTGACAATTTTCACAATTTTTCACAACATAAAGAAAAAAACTTGTTTGAGCGATTCTCACGGGCTATTTTAAGTCTACAACCAGTTTAGCTGACCTTTGACCTCGGGAAGAGGTTGCCATCTTAAATTAAAACAGAACACCTTTAGGAGTAGCACCACAGTTAGGGTGTATTCAGACTGGACATATCTGGTTCGCTTAAAGTGAACCAGAGTTTGTTTGTCCCGAAAAACCGGAACAGATTTGAAAACACCCAAGCCTAACCTGGACCAGGAACTGGTCTCTGACCCATTTCTCAAGATGGTCTCTGTTCGTCTCCAATCGGACTGATCTTCGGTTCGCTCTAAGATTCCGCAGTCTGAAAATAATCCGTCCTCGGAGCGGAACAACTGGACCAAAATGGCCACCGTAGCCGGTTGTCATGTGATGTACACAGAGTAGGAATGAAGGAATCGATGAGCCGCGGACAAATGTAAAGCAACGATTGTCGTGTTATCAAACAGAAAAAACGAGTCCAACTGTTTAATTGTTAGAACGTTTATTTTAAAACAGTTGAAAACACTTCTTGCATGCTTTTCTGTGTCTCGTTGCGCGGAACGCGCCCGGCGCTCCTGTGACATCATCCTTAGGACTACCTTAGCTCCTCAACAGAATTCTCTTAAACCAAAACCACAACAATGAGACTCAACAACTCATTGAAATGTGCTCAGATACACATAATGCAGTTTTCCCGACAATCTATATGTCATAAACACTTATTAGTGTACCTTCTTAGCTGTCTTTTTGGCACTAACCGCCCTGCAGCAGGCCTCCCCCAGACCTAAGGAAGAAGTAAAAGTCCTTTGCCTGATGATACAGATGTTCTAAATTGGTCAGCGAAATTTAAAGTTTGAATCAGGGAACTATCCTGACAAGCATTACAAAGTGCAGGACTTCCCAAATTTCTGTCTCTAGTTGCTTTGCCTTGTAATTCTGGACCAATGACTGAAGAGATCTTTAGTCACGTGGTTTTGTTTAGCCCGGAACAGGAATGTCCATTTGATGGCAGTCTGAATACAGACCAAATCCAAGGTTCAGGACTCCATGCGGACCAAATTAAGTGGACTTGGTCCAGACCAAATGGTTTTCCCAGTCTGAAAACACCCTTAACTCCTCCTAGAGATTTTTATCTATCGCTTTATAACTCTTTGAGCATCATAGGAAAGCTACTTGGGAAAAACTGAGAAGTTGTAGATTTTGTACAGCGTTAGTGTGGCGACCTCGCCAAAGTGGCCTTCCTTTATTGCTCGCACATTTTTTACCAGAATATTGTTAAAGTTTAATACATGAATGGTTGGCTCAAGTTGCATGAAACAATATGACATACCATGTGAATATTTTAGAAATGTGGGTGGGGTTAACAAAAAGTCAAAAACTTTACTTTTGCAGATTGTTGTAAAAGTTAGACATGCTCGGACATGAAGGGATTAAAATGTGACTGGAGTGATGGGAAGGAGCTGTGGCTGAGTGGAATGAAACCAGAAAAAAGCGATACTGAGGGCTTTTGAAGAATAAAAAAAAAACAGAAAAAGCTCCAGGCCTTCAGTCTGACTGACTAAAAGTGTTTAAATGCTGAGTATTTGGATTGAAGTCTAACCTTTTACACAAACATTTCATTATAGCTGTCAGCCCCCCAGTCTGTTCAAACTTTGTCTAACGTCCCCTGAGAGGATCCTTGCTGCAGCCCGCCCCTCTCCTCCTGCTTCCAGCTGCGTGTTTACATGAAGCTAAATGCTGTCGGATGACAGCGAGCATGTTGGTGAGGCGGCGAGGGGCCTCGCCGTGAGCCATCTAACCCCGGCATGTCACATGGTGATGCCACTCAACCCTCCTGCCACGCAGCTCCTCCGGCCTCACCCGCCGACAGCCTCGACAGCTGGGCACGCAAGCAGACCAGCAGGCGGCTTCCTGCAACACGCTGGCCCTTAAAGTACACGGGCGTCCCCTGCGAGTGCATCCTCAAAGCAGTCGGCTCTGCCTCCCCCTCCCCACTGTTTGACCCTCTGCGGCGCGGTCACAGTCCATAGCGTCTGAATGTCACATCTGCTCTCTATAAATATGGAAATGAAGGTCAGGACTCTTGTTTTGTGATTGAGCAGCGAGGCCTTTGCAATGTGGGACTTCCTGAATGGTTGTGCATTTCAGCAAACCTGTTAGAGGTCAAACCTAGAACTGCCTTGGAGGATGAACAGTTTACATTTTTACCCATCAGCTATTATAGACATACATACACAAGACTGAGCTACGTTCAGGTACTGCTGCTGTATTTGTTTCAACTGCATTGTTTCCAAAAGATGCATTGGATTGCTGTGTTTTAGAGCCTGCAGGTTTTTGGTTGTTTTTTTGGGAAAAACACCAGTGTCCAGCTGGAACTTCCACCATGATGAACCTAACCCCTCAAACCATTTGTATCATAATTGGTCTAAACGTTTCTCCCCTATCTCATTAGTGTGATCTAAGTTTTAAAACTAGGGATGTCCCGATCATAATTTCTTGTCTTCGATCAGATTCAAAGTCATTTTGATTCTAATGCAGAGTCCCGATCTGATGCTTTTGGTAAACATAAAAAAAAGTTATAAACTGATCCAGGTTGTCTCCTTTTTTTTTATTTCATTCAGCCTTCTTTTGTCATTTAATATTTAAACAGAGCACATCTGTAAAGTAGCTTGAACTATTAGGTAAAAGTGGTACAATTATTAACCAGAAAATATTACAACCTCTGTTCGTGTCTGTACATTAACTTAACATTGAAACTCAACGCCCCAGGCGCATGCATCGTGTTCAGTGTGTTTACAGCTTTAAAAACCCAGTATTTATAACTTGGTCCATGTTTTCTGCCTTGTAGTTCATCATCATACCAGTAGAGGCAGTAGAAGGGCCTTTCCAGTACAAAATGGTTCCTTCCGTGAAATCTCAAAAAGTCTTTCGGCGGGAAACGTTTTGCTAATTTTCTAAACTTTATAGTGAAAATAACTCATCTATTGTTATTCATTTTTTTAAATAACTTGCTGTATTGAAAGAATGCTAAATTTGATGATAATTAATTTTGTATAATTCAGTTAAACCATCTGAAAAAGGTTTGTCAAATTTGAGAGAGTGGAAAAATAAGGGGCTTTTCTCCTGAAGACTTGTGTCATAATTTTATTTTATTTTTTTACATCTTTAACTAACATTGTTGTGTGCAAAAACATAACAAATCCCCCAACGTATCATAGTTGATCTATATCTCAACTATAACTGCAACCTTTCTTTGTGGATTTCGTCAAAACCTTTAAAAAACATCTTGATTCCATAAAATGTAATTTTCTGTCAATTCTTTCATGGAATTACAGGGTTAGTTGACGTATATATTATTTACCCAACTCAGGTAAACAAGACAACAACAAACAAAAAGTTTCTATCAGTCATCTGGAAAATTATTGGTCAGACAAGACAGTCTAAAATGTGCATGAAGAAAAACCTGAGAAGAAGCAGTGAAAGCACCAAAGACCTCAGAGAATAAATGATCCGGACATTTCTCTGTTTGGTGACGAGTCACTTTAGTGACACATTTATTTATACTGAATGTGTCAGGTAAAGCTATCCAACAATTACTTAAGGAAGAATAAAAAAGTCACAAATAAAATAATGTCACAATCTCTGAGCAGCGGTTTAAATATGTTTGATCAATAACCCACAGTTTATAGAATGTGTCAGGGTTATGACTTTTCCCTAACAAGACAAGAGCATCATAAATTGTATAGTCAGCACTTTTCACGTCAGTGTTTTAACTGAGACAATTACATTACGGTGATACAAAAATTATGAACATATTCTGGTGTTTCCAATGTTTTAATTTCCCTGAAATTGGGAATAAAATGTAAAAGTCAAAAAAAGAAAGGAAACTTGGCAAATAGAAGTTCCTCAGTTATAAAAAAAAATAAGCATAATACTGGTACACCACCTTAAGTAATGTATATTTCTGACACCAAATTTTGAGTTTTAGGGGATCTGTCTGTCAGTTCAATTTATGCTTTGATCTGATCTTCATCATTATGACATGACGATGCCAAGAGTCACCACCCTGCGACTGAGAGACTGTGGGGTTGGGCCATAAAAAATTTGGCATATTATGAGGTTGGGTCATACTACATCCAGGACCAAATGCTTGCTTGACACTTTGCGTTAAAGGGTTGTGGCTCTACGCTCCTCTTAGGGGTCAAACGTGGAGATTAAGGGTCACCACAGTCCGATGTGCTTTCATTTTACTTTTTAAGGTAAGGGACATAAGTCAGACAAAGGATGCAGAAAATAATCCAAACCTGCAGGATTTATCAGCCTCAAAGAGTCTGCTCTCGTGACTTTCCTCTGAGGTTTTGTGCTATGGTTTGAGCGCCCTCTGCTGGTAAAAGAACTGGTTGCTGGATTGTAAATTCAGTTTTACAGAACCTTGGTTAAATTTACCTGTAAGATCCTTTCTACCTTTGTTTTCCTGCTTCTCTTTCTTTCTTTCTCCTTTGTTTTCCTCTTATGCTATCTTCCGCTATTTTTCGGCACTTAAGTCCTTCTGCAATTTTTAACCTATTTTAACCATTCCACTTTTAAAATGTTCAGCTCTTTCATCTTATTCCTGCTATCACTTTTGGTTTTTCAAATCCTTCAACTTTTTAAGATATTCCAGTTTTTCCGGGATTTTTTGCCCTATTAAAATACATAGGGAAGTTATGGTGCATGATGTTCCCGGTTCGAGACCCCGGTTCGGACACTTCAAATTTTTCAACCATTCAACTATCAAAATGTTCAACTCTTTCAAATTATTACAGTTAATTATTACAAGACTTTGGACTTCAACATAAGTTTTGAAATTATTATGGGATGGCAACACCAACTACGGTTTTGCGGCCATTTTGTGCCTAAATGTGAGGCGATTTTAAACTTCAGTTTTTACCTATTTTAACCATTTTACTGTTACAATGTTCAGATCTTTCAGCTTAATCCTTTCAGGTATTACTTTTGGTCTTTCAAATCCTTGAACCTTTCAAGATATTCCAGGATATTCCAGGATTTTCGCTTCATTGAAATACATTGAAAATCCTTGCAAACCTTTGTTTCTTTCAACCATTATAACTTCAACATACTTGTAGCTAGAGACACCGTTCAAACTTTAAAATGATCACAAGGCTTAGGACTATAAAATAAGTTTAGAAATCATTATGGGATGTCGACACAACCTACGGTTTTGTGGCCATTTTATGACAAAATCTGAAGCAAATATTGCAATAAACTTTGTCCATGGCTGGAACTGACATATTGAAATTCACTGGATCTGGACATATAAGGAATGTGGGCGTGGTTAGCAAACAAACTTTGTTGCTAAGGACGTCCAAAGGTTTACTTTTTCCGATTTGTCTGAAACTGACGTCAATTGGTTTGTCATCCCCCGGCGACCCAAACATAAAATGGTTGCTATGGAGATAAAATCAATAGAAAAGCCTCCATTTTGAAAAAAAGTGGATTTTCTATCAACTTAGAACATGTAGCTTTTACCAATATGATACTCTCAAACAATGTGTTTTTTTGAGTCAGTTGATGATGCGGATTCCAATGTTAGCACTTTTAGCCATTTTAGCAACATTTCAAATTTCCAAGAGTTCAGCCATTTTCTCAACAATTTCAGCTTTAATGCTTAACTCCTTCTACAAATTTTGACCTATGTTAGCCATTCTACTATTACAATGTTCAACTTTGTCTGTTTTTTTGTGTTATGACTTTTAATCCTTTAACTTTTGAAGATATTCCAGGATCTTCAAGGACAGTTCAGCCATTTCTTCAGCAAATTCAGCTTTCATTTAGCAGAACAGCATTCAACCCTGCATTTTCTTCTGGAAATGCAGATCCTTCTAGTTAAAAATGGTCTTTTTTGTTGTTGTGACCTGATGGAGGAAGTGTATTAGAAATATTTAAGATCAAATTTGAATTTCTGAGTATTTCTTAATTCATATCGTTGTGAATTAGGAGCAGATGAAATAATTCAGTTTGATAATAGAGCTTATTTGAGATGTAGAAAATACGCTGGGAAAACCACAAGCTTCGATTCTGGTGCAGCCACTTACAGACAAATAGATTCATGTACGTCTTCGTTTTCCTCGACTAAGTTGGCATCTGGCTGAAAATTGTACGGCTGGATAGTTCCAATATTGATCGCCATTTTTGTTTCACGGGTAATGCATGGTTGGGAATTTCAGGGGCTGTGAGCTACCGGGAGAGAGTGGAAACAGAAAACTCTCAGCAACTGGGAGAAGGGGCGGTGGGGTTACTCCTGCCCACAACTCAAAGGTGATTTTCTAATGACTTACTGCTGCTCTCTAAAAAGCGAGCATTTGTTTTATTTTGGCGAATAACAGCATAATCATAATTAAAAGACCAATAGGAACAATTATAAAATAGATCAAAGGATGATTGGAGTGGGTCTTAACTGCAAGGAGTATCAGAGATCATCATGTTGGGTTTTATGGCACTAAGGTTTCTAGCGTACAAACAGCCGACCAATTCTGTAAAAACAACCTAATCGATTTATTGAGGTTTTTTTTTTTTATAACTTAAGTTTTATTTTTCATTTTTTGTAAACAAGATATAAAACACTAGAACATGACACCAAACAAATTAAGTCTTACAAACAAAGAGTAGAAAAGGAAAGGAAAAAAATGATAATAATAAATAAAAATAAATAAATAAGTAAAAAAGGCAAGGAAAAAAAAATAGAACATGTCAGCCACCATTCCAGAAATGTCATACATCGGCCACTGAGTTTTTATATACAGTCCATCTGTCCCATTTTTCTTTAAAATGTCCTTCTCTCAATCTTAAAACAAAAGTCATCTTTTCCATGATATAAATCTCCTCCACTATTTCCGTCCAGTCAATGAGGGTTTGTGGTTCTAGTTTAAGCCATCTTCTGGTTATTGCTTTCCTTGCCGCAATCAGGAATATTTTCACCAAATACTGATCTTGAGAAATGACTGTTTCAGAAATGTTGCCCAGATGTAATACTACCTGCTTGAGGGGGATTGTGTTGCGCAAAGCGTTTGTTAAGACATGATGGATGGAATGCCAAAATGGTCCTATTTGCGAACAGTTCCAGAAGATATGAGAGTGATTTGCCTTTACTGCACCACACTGTCTCCAACACATCTGTGGATTTGCTGATAGTTTGCTTTTAACTGAAGGTGTAATAAAGAAGCGCATGAGGTTTTTCCAATTAAATTCCCTCCATTTCAGTGATGTGGTAGAGGACTGAGTTGATGCACATGTTGAATACCATTCTTTCTCTGAAATAGTGATGGACATTTCTTTTTCCCACTTTTCTTTAACATATACAGTTGTGTTTTTCTGACATGAAATGAGGCTGTGGTACAGTTTAGAGATCATTTTGGATGTTTTATGCTGGTATGCTCCAATTACTACCTCTAAGACTGGGTTTTGTTCACTCCCCTCTTCTGATCTAATTGCTTTGTTAAAATATTCCCTCACCTGGAGGTATCGAAAAAAATCGTGGTTGGTGAGTCCAAATTCCACCTTTAAGTCCTGGTAGTCCCTCATCTTATTTTTATTTGTGATTGTGGCAAAGGCTGTAACCCCCTTTGTTCTCTATTGATTAAATGTGGAATCGTCTTTTGCTGGTTTGAAGTCTTTGTCAAGATAAATCCATTTAAGTATTTTCTTTTCCTTTTTCAGCTTTAATTGCCGTACTACCTTTTGCCAAAGTTCCATGGTATATGTTGTTATTGGATTTAATAATGTGGTAATGTTGTTTGGTAAGTCCTCCTCTCCTAAAAGGGTCTTAATCGGGTGTCCTGATACACATGTCTCAATCTCTTTCCACCTGGAATAGTATTCAGAGTCACACCAACAGCAAATATAGCGCATCTGTGCTGCAAAAAAAATATAATTTCAAATTGGGGAGAGACATTCCCCCTTTATCTTTAGGCAATTGTAATGTTGCATATCTAATTCTGGTTTTTTTCCCTTCCCATATAAATCTGGATATCATCCTGTCCCATTCAATGAACTGCTTGGGAGGTATTTCTATTGGAAGTGACTGGAATAGGAAGAGTAGCCTTGGTAAGATGTTCATTTTCACCACATTTATCCTATCTGTTAAATCAAAAGGGTAAGTTGACCACCTCTTAATATCCAGATTGATGTTTAAGTTAACTGTATTATAATTTTCTTCGTATAGGAGTGACACATTTTTTGGGTAAAAAGACTCCAAGGTACTTAATTCTGTTATTGTCCCACTAAATATTGTAGCTAGATGCAATTTTTTCTGATGGGGAGTGGTTGAAAAGCAGGGTTTGGGTTTTAGAAATATTTAATTTGTATTCCGCAAGAGAGTTAAATTCTTTGAGGAGTGTCATTAGTTTATTGAGGTGATTTATTGAGGTTTTAAATTCTATAAAATCTCTGTTGTTTAAAGCTGTCAGAAGTCAGATCTCTTCAGGGGGGTCAGTTCATCATGACAGCAGTAAAGAGCCTCAAAGAACTTCGGGGAGTCACCCCGGGGGGCCCACCCCTCTCTCGGTGGAAACGCACCTGGTCGCGTGCTGCGTCATCATTGTGCGCCGAGGTTTGTTTTGGATCTGAAGATGGAGGAGGCGGCTCGGTCCGCAGCCCTCCTCTGCTCCGTGTTCATGTCTGGTTCTGCCCCGCTGCTTGGGGGTCAGCTGTCCGAGATGTGCCGGCTCCAGGCGGCCGTGTTGAGGCGGAGCCGGACGCAGGAGGCGCTGGACCGGGACCGGCGGCGGCGACAATACCTGCGACGGAGGAGAGCCTTTCTGCTGTCCTCCATCGCCGGCATCCTCAGCGTCATCCCCACCACCCGCAGACCCATCTGGGCCCGCCGGCGGATACGGGGAGAGAACTTCTGGGCCACTGCCGAGGCGTACGACGAGGACGCGTGGAAGGCGCAGTTTCGCGTGTCCCGATCGACGTTCGACTACCTGGTGAAGCTGATCGGACCGAGCATCCAGCGGCGCCGGACCAACTACCGGACACCCATCGAGCCGCGCCGCCGCCTGGCCATCACGCTGTGGTGGTTCGCCCGGTCCGGGGAGTACCGCTCCATCGCGGACACGTTCGGGGTGGGCATCGCCACCGTGTGCATCATCGTGCGGCAGGTCACGTCGGCCATCGTGGAGCTGCTGTGCCGCCGCTTCGTGTCGCTTCCGACCGGACAACAGCTGGACGAAACCATCCGAGGCTTTGCGGACCGCTGCTACCCGCTGTGCGCAGGCGCGATAGGCTCCACACACATCCCCATCGCCCCTCCGCGGGACAACCCGGACCACTACGTGAACGCCAGGGGCTGGCACTCCGTCATTCTGCAGGGCGTGGTGGACCACCGGCTCCGGTACCGTCCCAGAACACCCGAGGCTCCACTGATGACTGATCAAACCAACACCTGTTGACTTTCCTCTGGATCAGTGGAGCTTCTGATGGTTCCCGTTGACCTAACGTTTGATTTGATTAAATCAGGTGAAATCATTTGTCAGGTTCACAGACGTGTATGCGGGTTGGCCTGGCAGCAACAGCAGCGCCTCCGTGCTGTCCAGTTCGGACCTGTACCTGAAAGCTGAGGACCGCCCAGATGGCTACCTGTTCCCCAGAGAGGTGAGCCCATCCAACAAATAGAAATAGAAATATCTTTATTGTCATTGTACATGTACAACGAAATTACAGACTCAACAAATCAGACTCTGAGGAGAACAGAGTCTTGAAGATCTGACCTGGGTGAGCTAAGAGTTGCTGATTTCTTTCAGAAGTCCGTGCTGTCTGGTGGCGTGGAGATTCCCGTCCATCTTATCAGCGACGTCTCGTTCCCTCTGAGGCCTTGGCTGATGAAAGGCTACAGCGATGAGCATCAGTTGTCCCCAGAGCAACGCCGCTTCACCTTCACGCTGGCGTCTGCACGCTCCGTGGTAGACGCCGCCTTCATGAGGCTGAAAGGACGCTGGAGGTGCCTGCTGAAGAAGAGTGACATCGATGTGTCCATGATGCCGAAGGTGGTGGCCGCCTGCTGCGTCCTGCATAACATCTGCGAGCTGCAAGGAGATGCCTTCCTGCCAGAGTGGAACGTGCAGATGGCGCCGTCCGGAACATATCTCATCCAGCCAGACGTTGTGCCGTGCCAAGAAGAAACACACGGCACGGCAGAGGTGGTCCGGCGCACCATCGCCTACAACCTACTGTCCATCCTTCAGCACTGAACCACCTGCAGCTCCATCAGCTGACTGCCTGCTGTTTCTGATGTGAAAATGAAAACATTTCTACATTTCTGTCAGACGACTTTTGCAGACTTTAAATGCTCTCTCAGAATTTTCTCCTGAAGCTGCAGACACAAGAGGTGCAAAGGAGTCCAACGGGATCAGACCTTTTTGGCTCCTTCTCTTACGACTGCCAAACTGAAGCATCAGAAAAATATCCACTGCATTGGCAACCAGGTGGTGGTGGTGGTGGTGGTGGGGGGGGGGGTTCTGGGGGGTTTAGTCAATGGGATTTGGTGAAAATCAGAGCAAAGATTCTTCTGAGACCTTATTCCTGCTTTCCTTTGAGTCTGTTTAGTTTTACATTTCTGTGGTTTTCCAGAAAAAGTTTAGCCCAAAAATACAACTATCAGCCACAGACAGCAACTGGTGTCCAGAGTCAAAAACAACCACAATATTAGATGTATAGCATAAGCAGGAAAGATGGCAACATTTTGTACCAGCATACAGCGAGGCCAAAAGGATTTAGTAAGTTGTTCCAATCAAGACGATTAGAAATCTTTAACGTTCATCATGGGTACACTTAAACTGTACGAGACAGAATTAAAAAATAATAATCCAGGAAAATCACATTCTAAAGTTCTTCAGAGACCATCTGGATGATCCAGAGGAGGAATGGGAGAAGGTCGTGTGGTTAGATAAAGCCAAAATGAAACTCTTTGGTATTAACATCTGTTGATGTTGTTTGGGGGAGGATGAATACTGAGTTGCATCCCAAGAATGCCATACCCACTGTGAAGCATGGAAGTGGAAGCATCATGCTTTGGGACGACTGATCTGTAGATGAATTGAGCCAAGTATGGTGAGATTTTGGTCAAAAATCTTCTTTTGTCAGTGAGAGTTCTGAGAATAAAACATGGCTGAATGTTCCAGCATGACTATGATTCCAAACACATCGCCCGGGAAAAGGAGTGGCGACAAAAAGCATTTTCTGGAGCGGTCTAGACCGTGTGGAGGTAATTAAAAGTCTGCGTTGCCTAGCAACAGCCCCAATACAACAGACAAAGCTCTAGAGAAAATCCACATGGAGGAATGGACCAAAATTACAGTTACAGTGAAAACCTACTATAGACCTACAGGAATCCTTTGGCTTTTGTTGTTAACAACCAGGGTTGCATTACAAACTATTGAGGTGAATTTTTTTTTTTTTTTTTTACCAATTACTTCACCATTATACAAAAAATGTAAAAGTCAAACAATGAGATTCCCTGTATTTACATGAAACACATTACGTGAAGGTATAAGGAAATTCACAGAAGTGGGACAACTTGCAGAATCTGGGACTTTTATTTATTTTATTTTTTAGCTCAACTGTACAACTCAGAAACATGTTCCCGACAAATCCAATGCTATTTGAAAACACCTTTAAAAAGCATTCCATTGGTAGGATTTTTCATCAAGAATAGTATTTTACAACAAAAGATTAATAAACAAAAATATGACTATATTACCAAACCTGTGCAACATTTATACATTTATCACATAATCATGTTTAGTTATTTTTTTGTTTTTGTTCCCCATATGAAAAAAGATAAATCATGACACAGATATCTACTGCTGTTAGGTAAAAACACAGATTTTATTTGGGCTTTATTTTGGACAAATATCTCTTTAAGAAAAAATTTCACATCTCTTCTGACAGGTTTATATGACAGGTAAGTATAATCGAAAACACAGAAGACAATTGAGTTTAACTTGCTCTCCGTAAGGCTAAAGGTGTTCTATTTTTTGCACAGAAAATACCTAAAAGGTCTTTGCTGAAACCATTTTAGTTCATAGTCTGGTCACTTCTCGTCTTGACTATTGTAATGCTCTTCTCTTTGGTCTTCCCAACAAAACTTTAAATAAGCTTCAATTGGTCCAGAATTCAGCTGCCCGCATCATCACCAGAACCCCCTCCTTCCATCACATCACTCCCATTCTCCAGCAGTTGCACTGGCTTCCAGTAGCCTTTAGGATTAAGTTCAAGCTCCTTCTCTCAAAGCCCTCCATAGCCTGGCTCCCTCCTATCTCTCTAATCTCCTCCATATTAACACTCGCTGTCTTCGGTCTTCTTCCTCCCTTCAGATCTCTGTCCCTCCGGCCCGTATGGTCACCATGGGGAGCCGTGCCTTCAGTCGCTCTGCTCCCCAACTCTGGAACTCTCTCCTCCCAGACCTCCATAACACTGACTCCTTTTTGATCCTTAAATCGAGTCTCAAAACCTATCTGTTTAAGCTCAACACAATTTCTCATCTTCTGTCAGCGGATGAATCCAATTTATCTATTGTTTTTAACATGTTGCGATTTTATTGTGTTTTACCTCTAACTTTGTACGGTGACCTTGGGTGTTTTGAAAGGCGCTTTTAAATAAAATGTATTATTATTATTTAAAAATTAAAATGGGTTGTATAAGATACATTATTTGACATAATAGATTTTAGGAAAAAAGTTATATATATTAAAATCTATTTATTTAATACCCCCTTCTTATTTCTTAGCAGCCAGTTTTATTAGTTTCCAGAAGCAGCGTTAATATTCGGTAGTAATAAATGTTCGTTTATAATCAGTAATTAGTGGTTTTTACAGTTGACTCTTCAGCTTTTTCTTGCTAGATTATTTTTTCAATTTGTTGCATGACCGGCAGGTGGCGGCAGTCGTCCATAAGATGGTTCGAACGGCCGCGGGTCTTCGAGAAGAAGAAGAGTTTTTTCCCCTTCGTTTCGTGTGGACAGACTCAAGAAACATTGGAAAGGAAGATCTAGAAATTTCAGTTCATTAAGCTACTTTGTTTTGTTTTGCTCAAGGGAATTTAGAGTTAAAGTAAAATGTCAGCGTGGGCGAAGTCAGCTGCGGGCGCGCTGCGGCCTTCAAGTAGCTCAAACGGGAGGTAGGACTCGCGGTCTTTTAGCATAGCAGCAGCGATAGCATAAAAAATAGCTGCTGACCTGCTAGCACATAAAGCTTGTTTTGTCTAATTGGCTAATCTTAATGTGCTAACTTTGTTGAGGTGCCTGTCTCATGAAGTTGGCTGTGTTCTGCAGTGCTCAACAGCTGCGTTTGTTCCGAAGAGGAGCCCCGTACCCGACCAGGGAGGAGCGGAGCAGCGAGCTGAAGGATGCTCTGGACAGGTACGACCTGCGCCTTCCAGGTGTTTCAGTAACCCCCGCGTGGTCGGCACGCTTTCCCGCGCCCCTGATTCAACGCTCTAAACTCAAGTCTTCACTAAGTTGAGTAAAAGCTCTTTAAACACAAGCAGACACCTGTTGAAGGCATTTGACGCAGACAGGAATGTCTTAAAACTGCTTGTCTTTTTGACAATCAATGGGTGTGTCCGAAAACACTTATGAAAAACATCCACGTACTAAGTGGAAACAAATGCAGAAGTATTAACACATTCATTTGTAAAGAACGTTGTGTTTTGGTAAAATATAAAGGAAAGAAAGTCCATTTTTTTAATTTAAAAAACTCTTAGCAGGAGAAACACCAGAGAGAGCATTATTTTCTAAAGAGGTGAGGAAAATTAAATCCCACAATTCTTTGCGGTCACAACTAGACGATAGAAGCGTCATGGACGCCCAGGCGTTGACGTTTTGTAAACCGGTCAGAGGAACTTATCAGCAAATATAACATTTTGTACATATTATTTTAGCAAATATAGACTTCATAAAATATTCCGACTTTAAATTTTAACTTTTTTTTATTTCCACCTTTTTAATGCAACCCGGTGTTTTTCATTTTAGCTAAAATAGTGTTTAAAAAAAGATGCAGCTACAAGTGGCTTTTTGTGATTTGCTGTTTGTCTGTAGTCACACAACTATTTGCTGCTTTGTTTGTGCAGCTGTTGGTACAGTAATGACTTTGGCAAAAAAAATAACTTAATCATAATTAATAGACGACTGGGAAACACTTTAAAAATTGATCAAAAGATGGTTGTAGTAGGATGTAAAAATAGAAAAATCTAACTATTTAGAACAAAGTTTTACCTTACGTCTATATCTGAATCAATAGAAAGTGGTTTAATTTATTGTCCTCGTTGTTTAGATAACACTAGTGGGCATCTTGTAAATGTTTTTTTAATTGTTTTTCTGACAGTTATGAGGAGTTAGAACAAATGCAGAACTTTAGTGGCACCGCAAAGAAGTTTGAGGGATATAAGCAGCAGCAGTCGGCTGGTGAGTCTTTGCGTTTCTATAATTTGAAAGCGAAATCTTTTTAGTCTTTAACTTTCTTGTCGAATACCTCAAACTTAATTTACTTTTCTGTGATAACTAACATGAAACGAAGACATTATTACATCTTATAATACAGCTCTTACCTGTAGTGAATCCCTGTTGTGTTCTGCTAACCTGCAGCCAAGTCGGAGGTGTGCTCTCCGTCAGACAGACGCAAAGCTCTGTACCAGAAGTTCTACAAGCAGGTGCAGGAGGAGAAGAAGCCGGCCGACTGCGTCGTCCTCTCCATCACCAATGAGCGTCCGTGAGTACCTTTCTTTACCTCCTGCAGAGATTTGAAACCACAACAGCTGAGGCAACATTCATGTCATTTTCCTGCTGAAATGTAAAACTTTAAGTGGGTTTGAAAGGGTCTCAAATTGAATTG
The DNA here is from genome assembly GCA_037389245.1 of Oryzias sinensis. Lineage (NCBI taxonomy): Eukaryota > Metazoa > Chordata > Actinopteri > Beloniformes > Adrianichthyidae > Oryzias > Oryzias sinensis. Next base: position 4,558,380 of record CM074499.1, read on the forward strand.
AATCATTTAGGTGTTTTCAGAAACTTGACCCTTTGATACCACTTTTAAAAACTTTTTTTTAAGTTCTGTTTTAAAAGCAGATATTGTGCTTTACAGTAATCAAAAACTGAACAACGACATGTATTAAATGAAGGGGATATTTAGTTACTCCAATTAAATGTTTACTCAAACCCATCTAGAGCAAGCAGGATGCAGATTATTCAGGTGTGTTTTTCTCCCGGCAAACATTCTTATGATCTCATTACTGACACCTGGTGGTCAAAACCGAGACTGCATTTAAGAGGATTTTTTTTTTGTTTCAGCATCACAGCACAGGACGTAATAGTCTCTTGCTCTGTAGCATTAATAATATAATAAATAACCAAAACATAAAATATCATCATCACAATTCCACAGATAAACAATCCTGAGTGTTCCTTCAATCGGTTCTTTTGCAGGAATCAAATCTTTTCAAGCGAGGCCTCCTTGCTCTGCACATTTTTCATAATTTCCGTCAACATTGTTGGGTTTATAAAGTGTTTTCCAGGACATGAATCACATAAACTTTACAATTTTATCAGTTTCACCCCAAAGCCACATTAGTCTTTTCAAAGGGTCATTCTTACATTCATCTTCTCTGTCTTGGTTTGGTCAGCAGAACATGACATCCCAGGAGTTTTGGGTGAAAGAGGGCTTTTAAGGATGTTGTTCTTAGAAAAAGAACCAAAAAAGTAAGACATGGGTTCTTAAAAAATATCCTAAAATCACCTATTTGACTCAAACTTTCTGTCATTTACGGTGGATTTACATCACCGTAGAGACGCATCCTCCTCATAATCTGGTGCTCCGCCTCTCCTCCCTCTGATATTTTACACTTTGCAAAGCAGAATTTGAAAATTTTGAAAAAGAAAAACATACAAGTCAATTGATGTTTCATTTCAAACAAAACACTCATCTGTTAACATTTTTGAACTTCCTCTATTTCCCTTTTGCTCTGAACAAAATCCAATGCGTTTATTCAGCTTCTGGCTTGTGCCTTTTTTATTTCAAACAGTCTGTGTTTTTCAGACATTTAAAACAGATTTTCATGTGATATTTCACCCTCCAGGTTCAGTTTCTGACGGGGTCAGTTCCCAGATTTCAGGATGCATCCAGACTTTAGGGCACAAACTCATCTGTCTTAATGAGCGTTTAAGAACCAAAGGGAACCAGAACCACAGAACAGCTGACACGCTTCTACCTGAACTCCCATCCCTGCCTCCATGTTCCAAACTTCAGTCAAAATAGTTCTTTAAAGCTGTGAATCAAACGGTAGAACACTCTTCAACACATATTGATATAAAAGCTGTCACCGGTTCTGCTCTTACAGCAGAACAACGTGTTCAGGATCTAAACACAAACAAACACTCAGTCTCAGCTTTGCACTTTAACACCCCCCATCTTAATAGAAGCTCTGCAAAATATATTTAAAAAAAAATAATTCATGGATGCACAGACTCAGACACCAACATTCAGCCAAAAGCCTGAAGAAAAAAAAAACCTATAACGGTGCTGTTTTTATTTATTTTTAGAAGTTTACCTGAATCTTCTAAATTCACCGCCTCACAGACACATTTAACTGATACCAGTTCTGGTATAAATCCACTGTCAGTCACAACCCCTTTAAGCTTTCTATCACACCATGGTCATCCGATTTCCAGACGGCCACTAAATAAATATGTGAAAGAAAAAAGCTGAATCATTACAATGATCCTGTTTGGAGCAGAATCTGAACTTTTTATCTTTCTACTGATCATTTATTCTCCCTCAGAAAACGCACAACCTCGCAGGATCAGAGAGACTTCAGGACAGAAAACCTCATCAGAACCTTAAAAACAATTAAAAAAAAAAAGCTCAAGAGATCACAGAGCAATAATAAACAATGCCAAGTATGCAGCCCGGTGGTGGAAGGCTTTAATATGTGGGATTTCTTCAAATGAAGCAGGGCAAGAAAAGGGGAACCATAATTACCAATGTGCAACATGTTAAGTTATTTTATATCTCAACTTTATTATTTCCCAAATAGAAAAGTAATCCTGTAATTTGCAGCAATCATTCTGATAGACGTCCTGCTCTTTAACAACTGATTTATCTTTGGGGAATTGAAAGGTTTCTGAACATAATTCCTACATGTTTTTGTTTCCTCGTGTCCACTTTCAATCTGTTAAGTCTGGAAAATTATCACCTCATAATTTATTTAAAGATGTTAACATTGCCCTCTTTATTTATTTATTTTCTCTCTCAACTCAAACATCACTTGCTCTTGTGGAATGTGAGTCACTAAAACAATCATTTCTGAAAGGCTTTAGTGCCGCACAAACACACGTGTGTCTATGACTCTTCATGTTTTTGTTGCACATTTTCTTCAGCAGACTGTGCCCCCCCTGCAGACATGAACCTTAGGGTTCCTCTTTGTGCCAGTCCAGTCTCCTTCGGGCAGAAATGTCAAGTTAACAAAGTGTTTTTCTTCCTCTCAAAGGGAATACCCCAAATCGCTAAGCCAGTGCTTGCAGGAGCGCGGCCTGTCAGTGGAAATGCTCTACCTCCAAGCGGAATCAGGCCTGACCCGGGCCTTGCAGGATGTCCGAGCAGATGGCTCGCCGTTATGTATACTGGTGGAGCAGAAAAACATAGCTCTGTCCTCCTGCACTGTTATCATTTTCTCAGAGTCCCTCAAAAGTAAGTCCGTACCCCTGGTACTCCTTCTGACTTGCCCAAACTGCCTCACCCCTTTCACCATGTAGCTTCTCCAAACCTCACCTCAAACCTCAGGAAAAAAATAAAGAAAAAAGCTTTCAGAAAACCATTGACTGTATGTGAGACCTGGACCGAGTCGGTATGACATCACCCATAGAAAATGACTGACTTCCAGCTCCAACCAAATGAAGGCACTTCAGTCACCCTTATTTATTTATTAAAATTTAATGTTGGAGCTAGTTGTCATCAGGATGCAGTGATCATTCAACGTTTCTATGGCAACCACTCTCGCCAGTCAGGTGTGAGCTTGGTGGAACTCCACACCCCCACCACTTAAAGGCAGGCTCGGGAGAATCTGTCAATCAAATGTTTGAACATTGGTTGTGGGGCCAGAAGGCACCACCTTCTTTAATTGAGGCATCTGATTGGTCAGTTTATAACTTGAATAACTTGCACTTCAAAATAAAACATCGTGAAAAATATTGAGATTATCAAAAAAAATGTTTAAAAAAGGTTAGAGTCAAAATGGTTATTCTGACAAACATGGTAACTGTTTATGGGATTTAAGCTTCTTAGGATCAGCAGGTACTCCCTGTTTGGAACGCCGGGGGGCGGGGTCACTCAGTCCAGTTCTCATTTACAGTCGATGTATAAAACGTTCAAAGGTAAAACTTTAACTGAAAAACTGTCAATATGTCTTAAATGCTGCAAAAACACTCACCCTTGAACCCAAATGTACATTTCAGTTCTCCATAATGACGCTCTGCAGCGTTACACCTCACTGGTTTCAATCATTCAAATATTGCATGTAAACACGGTCCTCTCACACAGTGAGACCTTTCCAACACTGATCAAACCCAACCAACCCTAAACACGTTTTTAATCTGCCCTCAGGAATCACACGAAGAAGCAATGTCAACCAAATGTCAATCATCTGAATTTGAATCTTCACCACTTTAGAGTACACATTCTAAAGTTTGTGTCACACCCCCCCACCCAAATAACTTTACCCCCTCAAAACTAAATGTTTTCATCCCCTTCCAGAGTCTGACCTCTCAAAGCAAACTCTCATAAAAAACACAGTTCAGCCTGAAAAAAGGGAAAAACACAGATGCTTCGGTTTGTTTTGTCTACATTTTTTTTTTCCAGTTTTTTTTTTTTTTCCGCCTAACAATTCCCCATTTGCCCTCCTGCCCTCCCCCAGTCCATCGCAACATGCCCAAAGAGCAGGCCATGGAGCTGGTCCAGGCGGAGTACAGCCGCGGGCTGGTCAAAGACCGCTCTCCACGGGACCCCGCAGACACCGCGGCGCAGGCGTCTCAGCTGCTTGACGACTATCTGGATAGAGAGAAAATTGAGCGCCACGTCGTTCCCACCGAAGTCCGGCAGCTCCTGCGGCTGTTGGCGGAGGGGGTGCACGTGTACCCCGAGGAACTAGAGATCATCTCAGAGTACGTCAGCTCACGGCAGAACTACGTTCAAGGTGAGACTGAGAGGAAGGCTCTCAATTTTTGGTCGTCCTCCTGTCTGTCGTCAACAACGTTCTGTCTCTTCAGTCTCAAACGCAGAGGCGGACGGGGGAAACGCTTCTCCTTCAGGTCTGGGAAAACCGCCTCCTCTGCTTCCCACCCCGCCTCGCCCTTTACAGCCGCAGCCTGCGGGTTTAATGGGGGAGCACTCCCCCTCTCTACCCCTGCCGCTCCTACCTTCACCAGGTAAAAATACTTCTTGAGTTCAGCTGTTCTTTTATTCAACAGCTAGGCACAGACTCAAACTCTCTCTTTTCTGTAGTTTTGTAGCTGTGTTTACATGGGCAAAAGTAATCGGAAAGAACGCCTGATCGGAAGAAAAATGTGTTGTGTAAACACGCCGTTCGGAATACTCTGCCCCGATCAGACTCGTTCGGATCAAAATTTCTTTCCGATCGAGATAGGTGGGTTATGCCGATTGTTGATCCGATCGTTGTTCATGTAAACGGTTCATTCCGATCGCGTGTCACTACTGCTCTGGTTTACGTCACGCGTAGAATGTGTGGGGCTCCAGAGAAAGCTTTGAAGCTCAAACAGGAACGACCCGCTGCTCTGCGGAGGCCCGGAGTGGCGCTCTCACCCTGCTGGCTCTTCGCCTCGCCCCTCTTATACCCCTCATGAAGGGGGGGCCGGGGTGGAGCGCTTCGTGCCCCGTGACGTCTGGACCATGCGCGGTCCTGACTTGGGTGCAGGTGGACGGAGCGAACTGTGTCTCTGAGCAGAGCAGCTGGATTAATAACTTTGTGTTTGAGGGGAGGGAGGATGCTTTGTTAAGTCTGCGTTTTGTTATGTGTGGGAGAATTCGGACTGCGATTCGTCCCGTCGCTCTGGGTTAGCGGCTGCCGCACTTGGAGAACCGTGCGTCCGACCGCCAGCTCACACAGCGGCTTTGGGGCGGTGTGCGAACTTTTCAAAGCAGAAATGTCGCTCAGTTCTTAGAAACTGTTCAAACAATCACATGGCTTTGTGTTTCCGGTCGTGTTCCGACAAAATAAAGGCTGATGTTATTCCATATATTTACGTGCAGCCAAGATGCAGATTGCGGCATATCCTGCATGGATATTTTGTTCATCATACAAGTCTAATGTTGTTAGCTCGTGTGTTAGCCTCTCCTGGGAGCTCCGTTCTTCTTCCACAGAAAAAGCACTGACCACACAGATTAAAAATAAAATGATGAGCGAACAGGCCCTTCATAATATTCATGACAGTAATAAAAGCACGTTTGGAAGATCGTCTCGTATATTACCGAGCTGCTACATAAACGTATATGACGGCAAAGGTTTGTTTACTGTGGAACTCCTTTCCTTTTCTGGTATTTTCAACACTACTGGACATGCCCAAATGATTTATTCTGACCGAAAGTGAGACCATGTGAACGTTTGTTCTAATCGGAAAAAGGTTTTCTGTGCCCATGTGCACGCTTGAATTTTAATCCGACCATCAATCCGATGTATTTTAAAGTTTTTCAGTTCTTCAACAGAGACTTTCTGAAGACAATCAGGATCAGGTTCCATCAATTTGTCTTCCAGCTTTTGAAACTTCACAGTGCCTCACAGATCGTCGTTTTCACGTCTCTGTCATATTTTCTCCTGCAGGTTCTCACCTCAAAACCAAGCCTCCCCCCCTGCTCTCTCTGCATGGACTGTCGGGGGCCCCCATCTCTCGCGGCCCCCTGCTCTCACACAATCCTTACGCCGGTCCTGGTATGTCCCGCGGACCCCTGCTGTCTCACGTCCCTCCATTCCACATGGGCCTCAGAGGCCCCCATGGTCCAAGAATGGCCCCTCCCTCCTTAAAGAGCTCCCGTCCTCCCCTTTTGGCCACTCCAGGTTGGTCGTTGTGACGTCTTGGAGCACTATGAAGAAAATAAATGTCAGTTTAAACGGTTTCTCGTTGGAAGCATGTCACTGAAATTGTTTTCCGCAGGTGTTCCCCGCCTGGCAGGCCCGAGGCACTGAAACCTGACTGGCCTGTCGGCACGCAGACCGCAGTGCTTTTGAGCATTTCAACTTGAGCAGGAAGTCCAACAACAACGAGAAGAGTCCTCCGCCGCCTCCTTTTTCCAAGCTGTCAGCCACATCTATAATTACGTCACAAAGAAACAGTCAGTAAAGCAGCAGCGTGTCCCAACAGTTCCTGCTCTCAGGATTTTGTGGTTTAGGTCGCACAGTGGCGCCTCCTGCTGTTTTTTCTTTCTTTTCAAGATGGTGCTTAACCTGCGTGACAGAGTAGCAACTGAGTTTGTTGTAGAAAAACGTAGATTTGAACTCAGTTTGTACAGTTTATGTGCATGTTATGACTCTTTGTGTTTTTGACTATTAGTTTCTGAACGCATCTGTCAGCAGTTTTTTTTTTTTTCTTTCTTAGTTTAACCGAATCGTGAGGCTTTCCCTCATTGGACCACTTCAGAAACCATCTAGGTTTTTATTTTTTTGGTCAAGAAGAAATCCACGGTTGAAGCTGCGTTGTACATTTGACGGTGAACTGTTCATATTTAGCCACTTCAGAGGAGACTTCTGGACACACCGCAGGACTAAATCCTAACTTTCTCAAAAATGTCTTAAGATAATTTAACACGTTATAATTTTAGACTTTTCATGTGATCTATTTTTGTTTTCTTAAGAGAATAAACATGAGAAATCAAAGTCTCTCTGTTGCCAAATAATTTACTTTTCTGCAGAAACAATTAGAGAGGTTGGCTTAACGCCTTCTAACTTTTAAGTTATTTTTATGACATGTTTTGGTTTAAAACATAGATGGAGCGTGAATCGCAAAAAAGGAAAACTCCCAAAAATCTGAAAAACTTCACAACCTTTAGCCATGAGGGTTTAGATCAGCATAACCCTTGTGCTATCCTAAGCACTTTAACGTTGGGAATTGGGTCAACTAGACCCGCACTGAACCTTTTGTCTTCAATGATTTGTGATCTTCACTGGTGTCCATGGATTACATGAAATCTTTCCACCTTTATTCACCTTTGTCATGGTAGGGAGAACACGTCAGTGTAAGGGGGGGGGGTCATCTAAGATAGCACAAGGGTTAATAAGAAAATGAATAAAAAGGAAATTGAAAAAAAAAACATTAAACCACAAGACCTCTGAAAACAATGAAAGTGGAATTTATCAGACCAGAAGTTGACAGAAAAAAAACAATTCTCATGCAAAGTCTTTTAACCCTTGTGCTACCTTAGATGACCCCACCCTTACATTGACATGTTAGTCCTACCATGATAAACGATTTCATGTAATCCATGGACACCAGTGAGATTCACAAATCATTGAAGAAAAAAGGTTGGGTCTAGATGACCCAACTCCCAATGGTAAAGTGCCTAGGAGGGTTACAGAAATCACTGAAATGTTTTAGCTCGAACGACTTCCAGTTTTGGTGCTTCAAAAAAACCACAGCGTCTTTTATCCTCATGGAGGAAAAGTGAAAGAGCGTCTAAAGGAGCGACTGAAATGACTCCAAAAGCACAACCAGGACTGGCGTCGAGGTGGAACTCTGCGAGGAGTCTCAGTCAAGAGTCAGAGTTTAAGTTTGAACAAAAAGAAAGACACTTCCCCCTCTGCTGATCAGAACATCGGGATTATCCCCCAAACTTGTGAAGAAACAGGAAGAGATGAAAGAGGAACTCTCTGAAAGGTGTGTTCCATTTATTACAACAATTACCAGCATTTCAGAAAATCCATCAGAGAAGCGGCCAGCATGGAGGTGGTGGTGTGATGGTGTGAAACTGCGATGCTATAATTGACTAAACTCAATTCTGTCCAACAAAAATCCAAAAGAAACCTTTATTATTGGTTCAGGAACTCCTGATACCAATCAGTTATCTTTTTCCCATGAACCCGGCTTGTTGGAACAGCCGAGTTCCCCTAATTAATGACTTTTTTTTTTCTTCTACTGTGACGGATTTACCAGGGAAGTTAAAAAGAAAAAAGTTATGTATTTTTTAACCCAAGCAGAACTTTTAGCAGCATAAAACCAATTTCTGGAAACAAAATTCTTTTTCTAAACTTGTTGAATCCCCCTTTGGGTTCAGGGGAGCCAACCCAGCTACTGTTGGGTGATCACACACTAACACTCAAAGGGAAAAGTTAGAGTCACCGATTAACCAAGAGCCTGTTTTTGCTCTGTGGGAGGAAGCCGGAGTGCCCAGAGAAAACCCACACGTGCAAACAGACTGAGAGTAGAGAGTGCCAACCACTCCACCAAAGACCAAAAGGAAATCTTACACAAGTGTTTCGACACTTCCTGTGAAACAGGAAAGGGAAAGATTCATCCCAGAGGTTTAGATGAAGACCATGACATCAAAGTCATGTGACAGAAATGATGGGTTACTCCTGATCATTTTTCTGCTCCTGTGGTCATTTCACCTTCCGTCTTTTGGAGAAGAAGTAGAAGGACTATCCTTCAGGAAGGACCACTGATCCAAACACAGCGGCAACAGTTCAGATAAAAATCAAAGGATGCTTCTACAGACATTGCAGTGATGTGAGACAAGTGTAACCCTTGTGCTATCCTAGGCACTTTAACAATTAGATGACCCCACTAGACAGTGCTCTGAACCTTTTTTCTTCAATGATTTGTGATCTTCACTGGTGTCCATGGATTACATGAAATCTTTCCACCTTTATCCACCTTTGTCATGGTAGGGAGAACACGTCAATGTAAGGGTGGGGTCATCTAAGATAGCACAAGGGTTAAAACGCTTTCACAGAAATGTGTTTAGACAAGACTGATGAAAAATAGGCAACAAACTAGAAAATAAATTCACTAAACCATAAAAAAGGAAAAAGACAATGATTTTGCTTCTAATTCATTTTTATTTGGAAATATAAAAAATAAATAAAAACATTGAATTGTTCTTTTGTTTTTTTAAATATATTAAACGTTAAAAATCCATTCCTTTTGGATTTACCACAAACATCTATGTCTGCATCTTTCTTCATGGTGCAATAAAGAAATAAATGGGATCGTTTGCTTCGAAGAAGCTTCACTTGACATAAACTTTCAACAGAAAGAAATCGGCTTACAGTTAGTCTAAATGCTCATAACATTCATCAAGAAATAAAGAATATCAATAATTAGTCCACGTTAACGTGTTGCTGCGCAGAAAAACAACAAAAACTATACAATAGCTAGTTGTTGATGACATAGCATCAATAAGTAGAATTAAGAGGCAGTAAAACACCAACTTCAGCTGCATTATGCAGAAAATTACTTGGTGTTCAGGGACCGAGACGGCCTACAATTACAGCTCAAATAAATAAGAAATAAATACATTTATTATAAAATCAGGTTTTTGAAGACTTGTTAAGTTTTAAGTGCTTCTTTCCTGGGGGTGAAACCGGTGCCATGGCACCACTCCAGGGCCTCGTGCTCGTTAGACCATCACCACACACTCCCCAGCGCCCCCCTAGCTTCGGGTCCTGACACAGATGCACCCCACTGCTACATCCAATTGAACCCTCTCCAGTTTGTACGTCTTGGCCGTGCCGTTGTTCCCGCCCTCACAGAGGACTCGTCTCAGAAACATCCGGGACACCACCAGGGGCTTGGAGTTGAAGTCGTGGCTCTCAATGACATCCTTGCCCTCTTTTAGTATGCATCCTTTACACAGACACTGGGCCTCCATGTAGGAGGGGGGGAAGTAACCCTCCCTTGTGACTTCCCTGGAAGAAGAAAAAGGGATCATGAAGCTTAAAAAAGAAAATACAAATTTAAGATCTGCGGCTCGGCATGGAGACTCTGCTTAGCGTGCTGAGTGGTCTCTGGATGACGCCACATCTGAGGCTGATTTACATGGATGCTTCATCAGAACGTTGATTCATCAGCTGTGGGAGTCATACTGCCACCTATCGTTTAGTGGTGGTACTACAAAACCGCACTAACAAATTGGGCAGCAACATTTCCTTTATTTGGTTACTGATCGAATGTTTGTTGTTAAGTGAGACAACTATTGTTTTAATAATGGGCTATATAAATAAAATTGAATCGACTTTGTTGTAAAGGCTGCAGGGAGAATTTCGGACTGATGTAAAATCTTTTTAACCTTTATTTTGTGGGAATTAAACTATGTTTGTTTTTAGTAAAGAGACTTCAATAAAAAGTAGAAAGACTCTTCATCCCTTCTGATTCTCCACGCTGGAGCTGCGGTGATGCAAACCAAGCTGGGGTTTTCCCTTCACGCCTCCAGGCAGGAGCTCCTGCTGTCAGCAGCAGCCTGGGCTTAATGAATGTTATTTCCAGGGTTTATGCAGACTCAGATGGGTTTGATATCCGTACGTCAGGTTTTTATCCAGTTTTTTTTTTACTTAACATTTAACACAAGGTTCTTTTTTGAAAGAATAGTGAGAGAGTGGGCATTTCCAAAACTAAAAATAGCATTAAGTAAATGTAAATAAGATAATGGCTAAAAAAAACAACCTTCTCATGTAATTTAATTTATTATGTAAAGTTGTAAAATCAAGCAGAAACTAATCAAATATAGCTGTATTTAAATGAAGTTTTGGATTCAACTGAATACATTTTGTGCTTTCTATTAGCAGGAATGTAAAGACTAAAACAAAAATGGAGGAAACGTGTTTGACATCTCAAAGTGACTCAAGTAAAAAGAAATGTTTAAAAACTGTAAAAGGTGCAGAAAGATGAATCCAACTGATTCCATCTGGGTTCAGGTTTTGTGGAGTCTCATCTCTTTCCAGATCTTCTCCAAACTCTTAAAAGATGGGCTCCAAAGATTTTCCTAGTCTCTTAGATGATGATGAGGATGAAGAGGAGGAGTAACTCACGTGTATTTCCAGGGGGAGACGGATCTCTTTTCATCTTTGGAGTCCCAGTTCTGGTAAAGGTCAACCGGACAGCCGGTTGCGTTTGAGCTGGGAGAGGAGATGCTGTGCTGCCAGATGCCGATGCCGTGTTTTCTCATCGCCTTATCCTCTTGTTTCTTCAGGTCCTCTACGCTGACACACTTTTTGCACGCGCACAGAGCCACGAGGCAAACAGTCCCGATGAGAATCTGGAGGCAGAGAGACAGAGACCGCAGATGAGGAGCTGGAGTGGAGATGCGATGATGATGATGATGATGATGATGATGTGCGCTCGAGCTGGAGACACTGACTCACCTGGTTGAGCCGCATCTCTGATCCGGTCCTGTTACCGCGTCACACCCGGGAGTGAGTCCAGTGCTCTCGCGCGATGCTTTTAAAGAGAATTTACAACTTCCTCCTCTGGGAGGGTACAGGTACAGGAAAAAGGAAGCAGGCGTGCTCGCTCACTTTTTTTTTTTTTACAAACACAGCAGCTGGGATTCCACTGCCCTCGCTGTCCTGACCCGACCGGACCGCAAACGGAGCTTTCATTAATCCCACACGTGACACTTTCACAAAATCACCGCACTTTTTATACAGGAACCCCCTTTCTGAGGGATGCTCTCATGTAAAGACCATTCCAGAAACACTGCCAATCTTGCCCCTTTCCCTCAAATAAACATGTTTTTATTCACATTTACAATGAATTTTTCAAATAGACTTTTTTACTCTCCAAACCTGGCTAAGAGTCTAGCTACTCCTCCTGCTTTTGTGGTTCTTGTGTTTGCACTGATGAGTTTGGTTTCTGCCTTTTTATTTTTATTTTGTTAATTTGGGGAATGAATGAAAGCCTAAAGATGAAAACGAGGCACTTTATTTCTGAATATTTTTATCAACAACATCAGAGGATTGGATTGAAAACAGCTTTATTCTAAATCTCAAGAAATTATAAATAAAACTGCAAGTTTTTATCCAGAGACATGAATTTCTAAATATTTCCCTGAAAATTGAGATTTTTTACTCTAAATAAAAACCAACTTATTCCTACACTCACCAGTCACTTTAAGGTACACCTTGCTTTTACCGGGTTTGACCCCACCTTCATGGCATGGATTCAATAAGGTACTGGAAACCTTCCTCAGAGAGTTTGGTCCATATTGACATGATAGAATCATGTCAATTATTAACAGATTTGTCAGCTGCACATCCCATGATGCTGATCTCTCGTTCCATCCAGGTTCTCTATTAAATAAAATCAAATCAATTTTATTTGTATAGCCCAAATTCACGACAACAGTTGTCTCGATGGGCTTCGTATCGGTAATTGAAAAAGTAAAACATAAAATCAAAAGGATCATGAACACATAGAATTCAATGGGAAAATACTAAATTTAACTAACAAACTGACTAAACTAAACTGGACATCCCTGTCGTTAGAGCCTCCTTCGCGGTAAGGAAAAACTCCTAAAAAAACGGATTCCGGAAAAATTATTAAGTTGAGATCATATTGCAATGTTCAAGAAATAAGTCTGAGATGATTCTAGCTTTATGACACAGAGCCTTATCCTGCTGGAAGTTGTCATCAGAAGACGGTACACTGTGGCCATAAAGGGATGGACACGGTCACCAACAATACTCAGGTAGTGTTAGAACCATGCTCAATTGGTGTAAGGCAGGGGTGTCAAACTCATTTTCACCGAGGGCCACATCAGCATGGCTGTCCTCAAAGGGCCAGCTATAACTTATACATGTAACTAAATGTAATAAAAAATAAATGTAACTACTCAGTAATGTTAAATGACTCATTATTATATTATAACATTTCAAAGTGACAATTACAGTTGCATAGAAAACATATGTTTGCTTGTTACCCTAGCATAAATCCTTTTAAATTTTGTCGGCTTATTTAAACCCACATAACTCCAATAATGAAGGATCAACCTGTCCCAGTGAATAAAGAAAAATAACATAAAATGGAGCTGGAAAGAACATGTATTGCACGTGTAACATTTTACAAAAAAAGGCTGTAACACAGCCGAGCATCCAACTGATGACAACAATTTGCATAAACACATAAGACCTACAAACACTGAATAATTACAACAGCAGCTACACATTAATAATATGTAATCAACGAAAAAAAATTAAAAGCCTTTTTGGTCTTGCAGGCCACATAAAATGACATGGAGGCCTTGAGTTATATACATGTGGTGTAAGGTATGACAAGAAAATATCCCCCACGCCATGATTCCACCACCACCTATCTCAACTGTTAATATGAAGCAGGATGGATCCATGGTTTCATGTTGTTGAGGCCAAATTCTGACCATACCATCTGAATGTGGCAGCAGAAATGGAGACTCATCAGACCAGACAACGTTCTTTCAATCTTCTATTGTCCAGTTTTGGTGAGTCTGTGTGAATTGTGGCCTCAGTTTCCTGTTCTTAGCTGATGGAGTGGTACCATGTGTGGTCTTCTGCTGCTGTAGTCCATCTGCCTAAAGGTTGGATGTGTTTTGTGTTCATAGATGATCTTCTGCAGACTTGGGTTGTAACCAGTGGTTCTTTGAGTTCCTGTTGCCTTTCTATCAGCTAGAACCAGCCTGGTCATTCTGACCTCTGGCATCAACAAAGCATTTCCACTGACAGAACTACTGCTCACTGGATATTTTCTCTTTTTTTAGAGAATTCCAAAGCATTCTACTTTAGTTCAATTATCTGTACCGTACTTTGACGCGATGGTCAATAATTGTGACCAGAGGATCACAGGGAGAGCTTTCTGGTCCTAATGCTGCACAGGTGATGTTCCGTCACATGAAGGATCTCTGCCGGGCTGAGATCTGCTGGCTGGCTATTCCACATGTTCTAGACATCCGTTTAGGAGGAACCGAGATGTGTCACATGATTCAGCAAACTGCTGGAAGCGTGAACCTGAAGAGGCTGCTCTGTGGTCAGACAGTCGTAAACAATGTTGTGGAATTCCTCTAAACAAATCACTTGAAAATACCGTGGTCAACCCGTCTGGCTGCAATAATCAGACCAACATCATTTATTCAAATCACTTTTCTACTGTAGCTTTTGTGTGACCAGATGGTAAAAACATGTAAAGACCTGACTGAAGGCTGCATAGAAGGGCAATTACAAATACTTTGGCTTTCCACAAGCAAATGGAAACAACTTCGAAAGCGACGTTCACACCGGGCTCGGAAACGCGTGTTTGAGTGACCACTTCTATGTAAACGTGCGTTTATGTGCGCTCCGGCCTTCTGCATTCAAAACTCAGGCGTTCATGCGTTGCTATGTTTGTTTTTAAGTCACTTGCAGGTTCTACATGCAAAACGGGGGACAGGAGACTGACATGTGCTCCAGACACCATCCAGTTTAATACAAAAGAGATCCACTAGTATTTCTGCAAGAAAACTAGGTGATGGAGCGCTCGGTGAAAACCATCGCCATCTTCTGTAAGTTTCTTCAACAACTATAAGGGCTTGACATCAGAAAATCATACCATGGCTTGGTTTGTTAATGGATGTGCAGGCAGGCCCTTAGTGCAGCATCACCAGAAACACGGATTCACCCCACCAGGTGGATCCAAGCTTCGATCCGTGATGCTTATCCTGAAGATTCCCAAGACAGCACAGCAAGCTGTAGATGTACACACAGCACCAGAATCCCAGGGGGAAGGAAGTAAATCTCCTCGGTCTGAGATGAAAATCGTGGAGTCAAGGTGAAAAGTACCTCCAAAAGAGGCGGAAGATGATCATGACAAGAACTTCTCAGAGAGAGTGATGGTGAACTGACCAGGCACTGTGGAGACGAACAACCATGATGGATCGGGAGATGTTTTGATATCGGTGTGTTAGCCGTATCAGGAGGAGCATAGCAAGCTCTGGAAATGTCAGGGAAAAAGAAATCGTCTGGTCTGACAAAGGATGGTTCTCATTTATCCAGGTGACGTTGTCTTGAAGTTGAGTCATGGCGTCTGGACTTAAAATCAATCCAGATGCTAGAACTCAACTCCAAATAACAACAGTAATTGCACTCTGCTAATGTGAAGCTGTGTGCAGCAGAAGGGCTGATATAAATGAACAAAACACACCTCATTTATGGAGTTTGGGGATCTAAAATATTATTAACAGATTTGTTAGGAAAGAATTTACTCCATCATTTCAAAGTGTAATGTCTGAAGATGATTTAGCAGAGTATTTCTTTCTTGAAATTGTTGTGAATCAAAAGAAATGCCTTTTGAAAATGACAGAAAATACACTGAGCGGGCCACAAGCACCCTGCTCAGCTCTATTCTGATGCATCGACTTGATGCATCAGAATCAAGACATTTGTTTTCCTCGTCCGAGCTGGAATCTGGCTCAAAACTGGGAGGCTGGACAGCTCCGATATTGTTTGCCATTTTTGTTGTACCAGGAAAGATATGTTGGGGTTAGGAGGGGCTGTAAGCTAGCAGGAGACAGTGTGAACAGATGGGTTATGGGAAGTGTGTGTGTGTGTGTGTGTGTGTGTGTGTGTGTGTGTGTGTGTGTGTGTGGGTGTGGAGGGGGGGGGGGGCTTACTCCATGGCAACAGTTCTGCACCCCACTTCTAGTAAACTACTGCCGGTCTGCAGAAACTATGTCCTAGAAAACGACACAGGTTTTTGGCAAAAAACATAATTAAATCCTAATTAAAAGACACCGGGAACACTTTACGACAAAAGATGATCGCAGTGGGACTTATAGAGCTGCAAGTTAAAACGCATTTGCATAAACAGTGTTTTGGTGTGGAATTCCCTTCTGGATCTCCTTTTAGATTATGTCCACAAGAACTCGCTCTTTTTTTACCCCTTGGACTTTTTGTTCTTTTATAAAGAAATATCTGCCTGTAAATCAAAATACTCTCTCTTTGTTCAGATTCATTGTTGGGATGTTAAATTCTTTTGACACACCCTGGTTAACTATCTCAGTGACACCCAGCCTGCATAAATAAATATTTGCTGTAAATTAATAGCTTCCTCAGGAGATTGGGTGGCTTTGCTGAAGTAAACAGAGAGCTGGAAATTCTGGAGCAGGAGCTAAAAATAAAAGCAGCTTTTGCATCATCAGAGATGATGTGAAGGTTGGAGCGCGGCCAGCTGGGTGAGTAAAAATAGCAGGTCTGTCCTTTTGTCATGTTGAGCCAAATAAAATAAAAAAACCCCAACAGTTTACTACAGTTACCGTAATTATTTTAAATAAACTTATTGAATCTGGTTTGTGCAGCTTTAAAACTTAAGTTTAAAGACACGGTGAAGGTGTTTGAAAGTGTTTGAAATGTTTTTGTTTCAGATGACGTGGAGAAATTCCTGCTGCAGACCAAGACTTGTTGAGTGTCTCTTAAACACGATATATTTGCAGTTTATAAAAGATGCACCCTGGTTCCCCTTGAGAAAACCAGTTTATTCTTCTGAAACACCTTCTTTATATGGAACATCAATAAATCAGTGTGACACACTCAATTTCTATGTCAACAACACCTTCCCTATTGTCATGACCTCAAATAAACAAGTCGTCATTGGATGAAGACTTTTTATGATGAAAACACGTCTGTCACGCTTAAATAATCCAAACGGTTACGTCTGGTATCAAGTTCTCTCACCAATCTGGTTTATCTGCTGTTAGAAGAGGAAGAACATTTAAAGCTTTGTCTTTCTCTGAACAACTTATTCTTATCCTAAGAGGGACGTAAAACAGGGATTTGGTATTCAGAGTTAGAGACAGTTCTCATTTAGCAGCATATTTTAGTGCACAAGAAAATGGGACAATCTCCTTTCAGCAGTAGCCAAGGAGCGCACTTCCTTGTGTTGGCAGTTTAAATTTATAACCATGCATATGTATTTATGTACCTTTTAGTTTGCTCTCCTAGGAAGTTAATTATTAAAGCCCCCCCCCCCAAAAAAAAACAAAAACAAAACAAAACAAACAGAAATATGGGGCCAAGTAAAGATCCCTGTGGTACTCCTAAGTTAACGTGTAGAAATAAAGAAAGGAAATGAAAGGGCCTCTTTTACTATTCTTCAGCCTTTCAGAGAAAACTAGATCCATAGAAATTATAATAAATTAACTTTCCCACACCAAAGAACATACGACTCGATCACAGAGGCTCCGCCTTTCGCTCCTTGTGGGTGCCGCCCATTTCATGACGTAAACCTAGACGTCAACCTCGGCAGCATGTCTGCGTTTCTCCCACGAAAACGAACAACATCCAAACAAAGATGGATGTGCATATTGTTCATATAAAAGGAAAACGTTTAGCCGATCCCCGCTAGCTCTGTGGAGAGAAAGTGGGTGTGGCGGGGGTCTGTGAGGGCTTAACATTTTTATACAGTTAAATGCTCAAAAAGTTGATTTTGCATGATAGAAGGCCCTAGAGGGAGGAGCTATTCGGAGGTATATTGACAATCATGATGTTTTTAGCTGCTATCTGTCTGAATTGTGCTTTTCTAAAGCACAATTGTGTCGAGGCTGTTCCTTCTTTACGTATTATGCGACTTTTAGGGGCTTTTTTTTATTACAGTTTCTGAAAGCATTTGCAGCATAATTTATTATGATATTGTGAAAGATCATCACTTGTTCAGAAGGATTAAAAAAATCACCTGACATTACAGAGGAACAGAAGCTGGTAGATGACAGGTAAATTCCACTGTTCTTTTTTTCTTCTATCAGATCTCTAACTTACTATTTTCCAACAAGTATGGTGTAAGTAAAAAAGAATTTGGAGTCAAACATCCAACATTCTCAAAGTTATCCATTAGCCATGTCTGAAAATTCCCCAGCATGAAGATCAGCTTTTCGTGGGCTGGGTCTGAATCCAGTTTTTTTCCTCTGGGAAAGTGACATATTTCAGACAAACAGTAAGTCAGTGTTCATTCTAATTTTATTTTTGACTTAAATAAGCAAGCTGGGGCTGGCCAGTTTGACTGACCATTAAAAGTTGGACAAAATTAACGCTTTGCAGAAAAACAAACAAATTTCCCCTAAAAAAATGACAGGTAAAAGAGTATTCTGGTTATCTAAAGCAGTATTTTGCATAGTTTAGATGACTTTTGCATTTTTATATTGTATAAATATTTGAACCCGTGGTTGGTCATAAATTTAACACATAAGAACGCTCAATATTTCACAATGTCTAGAAAGGAATTATAAAAATGTAAAGTTTTTCACGTCTGGTGCTTTTAAAGGGGTTAAAATGTTTGTTTTTAAACTTTTCATACTATCAACTAAAGTCTAAAAACTAAATTATCTCTGCAGACTCTAAAATCAAACCAAATCACCAAACTATCAGTGGCCGGATGAATTCCCTCCAAACCTGCTTTATAATGTCAGGATTTTCCTACAGAAAGTAACAGGCTTCATTTCAAAGTTTGTGTTGGTGGGAATGTTCAAAACTTTTCAAACAACATTCAACTTGTCCTTGCTACCTTTTTACCATCTTTGCCTGTTAAATATGTCGTGTTGATATCAACTTCATTCTTCAGTTTCTTCAGTTGAATTTACATTTAGCAATATCTGCAATTTTTGTGGTTGTTTAGCAATTTTTCAGAACCAATTTCATCTTTTAGTTTAGCAATTATAATAAAAAGTTTGTTTTATTAATGATGTTCTGCATTATTCAATGTCCTTCTCCTTTTTGTTGTTTTATTAAATATGTTAAGCATATTTAGCTATTTAGACATTTTGTTTTTTTGTTTTTTAGGATTTTTTCCCCATAAAATGGTACTTTTGAACTCACAACCTTCCAGTTGTGAAGAAAGCCACTGAGCTCTTTAATGCTTTTTTTTTAACTCCTGCACCTTTTTTTTAAACTCAACTTTTTGTATCAACTCAATGCAAGTTTTCTTTCTATTAGCTTATTAAAACCCTAAATAGCATATTTATTTGCTGCTGACAATATACGGAACAATTAAAAATGCTGAAAAGGTTGAATAGTTTTGCAAATGTGCAAAACATTGACCGTAATCAGATGATTATCTATAAGAAGCGCTTTCCTGGTTAAATGATTTTTTTCACCAAAATGGTAAAACTTACAATTAATAAAGTCTGTAATTGTAACATAAAAGAGGAGGACTCCAGGTTTTGTTTTGTTCGGCAGAACAACAATGCCACTGAACAGCATGTTCAGTGGCATTGTTGTTCTGCCGAACATGCTGTGAAGAATTCCAGTGAAGAATTGCAGACTCAAACGAGGTTTAGGAAACCCTCACATACCAGAAAAGTACCAACCTGTTTGTTGGATGACATCAGTCCTGACTTCACAATCTTCATATTTTATTTCAGTGCAGCTCATCTGTTTTGGTGCAGCTGCCATCCTCTTCTCAGCATGAGGGTGGAGTCTGGAATCAGGTTTCCTCAGGTGAGTTCCTTAGAGGGACTTGTATCTGATTTGATCTGATTTGATATCAAATCATATCAAATCAAATCAAACTATTTATAAAAAGCGCTTTTTTGCACAGCTCAAAGCGCTGTTACAGACAAAAACACACCCGTTAAATTAAAAATAAACACCCAAATCACCCTTTACCCCCTCCCCTCTATTAACACACCGATCTCATGCCCCCACACAAACACACTGTATTGATTTATCTGTTTATTTAAACTATCGTACTGTGTTCATTTTTCATTCGTGTTTGAAATAAAGAAGCTGAAAAACTGAAACACAAAATGAATATTTATGAAGGTTAATTACTGGACCACCACTTGATGCTAGTTTTACTTTTGATGAATAACTATCCGGTTAATTAAATCAAGCATGATAGATGACAGCGTGTCCATCTTTGCTGCCAATTACCCCCCCCCCCCAAACAAACAAACAAACAAACAAAAGAAACAACAAAACGTGAAGTATGAAAACAAAGAGATTGGGGGGTAAAGTACCTGCAGAAAACTTAAAACAACATGAAGACTGGACAAGCAGGAAGGAGAAGTAAGTCACTCAGTTAGCTTTCTTTGTTCAAATAAAATCACAAAATGCATGATTAGCTCAGTAAACAAAACAGACCACAGAACAATCAACTAGAAGCTAATTTAAAACGGCGTCTTCAGCTGTTTCTAAAAAAAGACTATACTGGGAATTCCGCTGTCTCAGTGCTACTGCTTGAAAAGCCTTAAGACCAGAGGACTGAAGGGTGACGACTGGAGACGTATGGCACCAACAGTTAAGAAACATAAGCAGGGGTCTGCCCATTGAGAGCGCTGCAAAATTAAGGTTTTAAAATCAATCCTAAAATACATAGGTAGCCAATGAAAAGCAGATAAAACCGAGGAAATAGGAGCCCCAGCATCTGAGCGGAAACATTTCTGAAAATGCTTTCGACAGACCTGTGGGAAAAGAAAAAGGGAGGAGCTTCTCTGAATCCCAAGAATCAGGTTTAGCAAAAACACAAACAAACCGAAAAAGCACTCCTCTACTGTTGAGCATGGCAGGGGAGGGATCATAATGAGGGCTTGTTTTGAACACCTTGCACCTGTTGATTAAAAGATAAACCCCTTTGAGTTCTCTTGAGTGAAAAGGGAGGTCATGTGAGCGATTAGTGAACCCCAACTGATGGGAGAAAGCGTGAAAACTGAAAATAGAAAAAAAAAACAGAGTTGAAATCATCCAGTTGTAGTCCAAATCAGCAGCTGATCTTGACTTGCAGAAATTGGCTGAGATCTAGACTTTCAGACTCGTTATTCGGTGCCTCTTTGACTCAAACGAGACTCTGATTCAGGAACAGTTCACTGGGAAAGGACTTCCTGATGAATATATTTCCATGCTAAATTTTCTTGGATGACTGAAACTGGAACTTCCTTGAGGGAGAAGTTGGGATTTTTTTGGGAAAAAACTTGCCACCTGGGGCGGCCGTGGTGCAGTGGAAGGGCGGTCGTCCTTTGATTGGAAGGTCGCAGGCTCGATTCCCGCCTTGCCCGCCCATGCGTCGAAGTGTCCTCGAGCGAGACGCTGAACCCCACCTTGGCTCTGGGGGAACATTGGTGCCAGTCTTCGTGTTCATCAGTGTGTGAATTGGGATTGTGACTGTAGAGGTAGAAAAGCTGTACAGGTATCCACCATTTGCACGGTGAGAGGAACCACAGCCGAGGTGGTCAGCTCCAAAGAGTGTTAGCAGCTGCCTCGGTTAACCCAAAAGTGGAAATGAACACCAATTTAAAAACCAAACAGATCTTCCTCTTTCTGACCCGGAAGGAGTCAAAGCAGCAGATTCAGCATGAATCCACGCTGGAGGTCCTCAGACTTGTTTTCCTCCTGGAACAACAAACGATGACGATTCTTCTGACTTCAGAAGCTCCGAGTCAGTTAGTTTTGGATTCTCAGGAGGAGCCCAAACTGATCAGCTTTTAGCAGTTTGATGGAATTTCTACTGATTATTAAAAGGATTTTTTATATTTATGTTTTAATTTTTATTATACAGCTATACTTTAAATTAAATACCTGATGTTATTTGAATGATACATGAGTCTTGTTTTGTATGAACGTCCCTAGTAGTTTATTTTAGGAGGCGCTTTTTATACCTGATAAAAAATGCTTAAATATTAAAGAAAAGGGATTTTAAAAGGTATAAAAATAAATAAAATGGGACAAACTGTTCATACTTTAGTATGCATCTTTGGTATAGAATATGGATTATCTATGGGTATTTTCTTGCCTCCTAAACAATGCTGCGGCTAAAGTTTCTGCTTTTCTAACCACTATTGGCTTTGTATCACAACAACAAAAACAAAAAAAGAACCAAATTTGCAACAAGAATTGAGATTTCTCAATAAATGGTTTTACATCTGCTTTTTGGTTTTGTTTACTTGTGGTTCAGAATCCAGCAAAGTTATCTGAAATGTTCAAAATCAGGAAGAAACACCTAGTTTCCCCCAAACAGGTGATGAGGAAGGACGGCAGCCTGTGTCAGCTTGTTATCACATGCAAACTTTGAGTTGGAGATGCAACAATTCTGCTTTTAAAACCGAACCACATTTTCTCCGACGAGACCAAATTGTAGGGTAATGGAATCTTTGCATCCCTAGTTTGAGGATTGATCAAATCCGTTTGCATTCAGCCTTTTTTCCTCAAAAAAAAAAACGTTAAAGATATACAAGTATTAATTTTTTTTAAATCTGCTCTTTATTCTATTTTTCTGTCCACTTTAAACTGTTTCTGAATGTCATACCATGTTTATTGGCTTTCTATTCTGTTTTTAAACTGCTGACTCTAAATGAGAGAAAAGCTTTGGTAAAAAATTAGTCAAATTTTTCTAAAATGTGCGAGGCTCAGTTGATCCTACTGGGTTATGTACATTTATGAAAATGAGGTTTGTGTATAGTTGCAATGCAAAAAAATGTGTACATATTTCTGTACGTCTATGCACAAAGTATGTCAATGTTTAAAATTTGAAATACAGAATGCACATTTCTTTTTTTTTGAAAATATTGAAAAATTTATGCCGAAACCGTTTCAATACTTTCTTTTATGTTTTTATTTTTGTTTAAATAAAGTTTGTTCAAACAGGAGTATTTCATGACCTTAAATAAACTCACCTCACCAGCTTCAGGTTGTGGTTTGTGAATTTCTGCTGCAGACTACAGAGAGGCATTTCTGAAAGTTACGCTTTCTTAAAACGTTATGAGCATCGGTTGTTGTTATAGTGACACAAATGTACTTTCATTCCATCCCAGTCGTGAAGAACTAAAGGAATATTTAAAGGTTACAAACTTTGGAGGAAACTCTAAGACGACTACCATATGTCATACACGGATCACAGATCTGGATTTTGCGGTTCTCGCTGTATGAAGAAGCTTGGACTTTATCAGGGAAGAAGAAAAAAAGAAAAAAAAAAGAGGAAGATGGCAGTTAAAAGAAAGTACACACACACACACACACATTCAACTTCAATATTTGACACATCATCAGAGGGAATAGCAGTCTAAAATGCTGACACATGGGGAAATTTATTGGATGCTTTTTTGAAATTTAGTCCGGCAGACAAACGATTGTATGATTCTCAACAAGAGATCAAAAAAATCCAGAAAACATCTGACCTCTGCAGAATATAGTATAAGAAATATTTCTAAACTTTTTAAAAACAAATTTTAGGGATGTTCATTACTTTAAGGTTTCAACAAACCAACCTTTGTTGGGTGGGCAAATGTATGAAATCTGCAGGAGTTTGACCTTTTTTTTCTCTCTTTTCATTGCAATGAATTTTGCAGAATTGCTTGAATTCAAGCAAATCCCCAACTCTCCTCGGTTCTAGATGAGCTGCTGAGCTCTTTCTGCACCGGTGAGACGAAGGGTAAAGTATTCAACTCTACGGCTAAACTGGTTGAGTCTGTCCAACTGTTGCTCCCTGAGGCTTGTAGCATCTGAGAGGCCTTTCCTTCTTTTTCATGTTTTTTTTTTTGCCAGTAGTAGCGTAGTAGGTTTAGAGTATTCATGACTCACAGACAAAAAGGCAAATGCAAAAGTGAGTGCAGGAGGACAGGCTAAAATCAGGCACCGAATGGTTCTGCATGAGGAAGTATGGTTTCGAAAGAGCCCAAGCTTATGACATAATTTTGATCCATTCTGTTGTTCTATTTTTAGAAGCTTTTATGGAGGGCTGCCAACACCCCAGGGGGAAGAGTTATCAACAAATGCAAGTTTTAAAACGACTCGGGTAGGATGCATGATTAACTCAGAAATAATGAGAACGGTTGGGTCAGAACCAGAAAAACATCAGATCAAGGAAACGAAACTAGCAATAAGCAAAAACAGCATTTTTATGCAAACATGGAGTCAGCGCTTTGGAAGCTATTAAAATGATTACCGTAATTATGATTTATCGCAATATGTTAGTAGTCTCATACTGATTACAATTCTGTCTGCAAAGTTTGATCAATTATTTAAATGTATTTGATGGCAGCCATTTAATTAAAATAAATAAAATAAAAGGATAATTTTATTTGCCTCATTTGTTAAGTCTTATTAGGGAAAAGCTTCAAGTGTCCATGGGATGATTTTGTTAAACGCAAAAGAGTTTCCTCAAATGTAGAGAAAAGAAAATTATAGGTGGGATTTACTTTACGTGCAACTTTTTAGTTTGTTTTACTAAAACGACAAATTTAATTGATAAAATGTTTTTCTGTATTTTTGAAAAAGAGTCCTCTTTAGTTTTTTAAAAACAAGTTTTCTACCACTTGGAATTAATACGCTTGATTCTATAGCGTGTTTAAAAGGAAAAGCTTCTTTTTTTGTTAAAAAACCATGACTTCACAGTGATATTCTGCTGCATCTGCATGTTGTTGTTTACCTTTCGTTAGGGGGCGCCACAAGGAACCAGCTTTTCACTCAATTCTCAATTCTATTTTTGGTAGTTTTTACACTGAATGCCCTTCTTGACACAACCCCCGTTTTTATTTAGGGTCTTGCCCCCACTGGATGAAGCTCATCGCGCCCTCTGGGAATGGAGCCCTGGTTTCTTATGCGCCAGTCCTACTACATGCAGCCAACTGAGCCATGCAGCCGCTATAAACACCCTAGCTAATTATTCTAATGATAGGCTGCCTTAATCATTTATAATTACACCTTTCTTTTGAAAATTGCTTCCATGTTATCTAAGGTTAATAAATCACAATTTTCATCAAAAATTGGCCTAACAAATGCCAATTGTTTAAACAGACCGTTTTTAAAGATGAATAATAGTCTAAATCGCGTTTAAACCCTCGACTGTAGACGAGGACTGGACTGAGCAAGTGAGACATCACTCAAAGGGCTTACTTCCACTTTCTATAAAATTAAGTCAATTCAGTTGCCTTTTTTTTTCACAAGTACACCGCCATATTGGAGCCAGACATAGTAAAGAATCGGTGATTGCTTGCTCCGTTTCTATGGCAACCACTTTTGCCAATTAGGAGAGAGTTAGTTGGAAGCCCACAACTCAGGAAAATCATTCGATGTGAGACCATCTACTTTTATGAGAAGTCTTGACTGGTCAGTTTATAACTTGAATAACTTGCATTACAGAAAAGATATGAATAATAAAAAAAAGTAAAAGTAATAGTAGGAAAATGTTAAAAATTATTTTGAGTTAAAAGCGTTATTCTGAAAAACAGAGTGACCGAATAATCGCTGGTTATTTCTCTACAGTAGTCTCTGGGATTTTGGCTTCTTGGAGCCAGCACATACTTCCTGTTTTAATTACGGGGGGGGGGGGGCGTCCACTCAGTTGAGTTATCAATGTGTACACCCCTAATTAAGTACGATTTCTTTTCCCCCCAGGTGAGAAGACTCCGCCTGACACCAGCCTCTATTGGTCATTTGACAAACTGCAACAGTTAATTAGTGTGGCATTTTTTTTTCATTATAGAGGACATATATTAGGAATATTAAAATTAAAACTTTATTTCTGAGTATCTATTTAAACTGCTGTGAAATTGAGAAAATTCGCTGGGCGGGCCTTAAGTTCCCAGCTCCGCTCAGTCTCATCCACTTAGACTAGATCCATGTATGTCAATGCTTTCCTCTTTTTACTCTTCAGGAACCATGTCCCAGTAAATGACTTTTTTTATTTTAATTTTGGCTAAAAACAGGATAATCATAGTCAAAAGGCCACTGGGAACGCTTTTAAATTAGATCAAAAGATGATAGAAGTGACTCTTTAGGGGTTTCTCCGTTCTTTGCCTAAAAAAAACAAAAAAAAAAAAGAATAGCTGAATGAAATTCCAGGAGAATGTTTCAGAGGCACCAGCGAAGCATTTGTCATGAGGAGCTGGAGATGTTTCGCTGTTCAATGCTGAGGAAGTAAGAATGATGCTCTTTAGAAGGACGGAGTTTCTTCTGTTAGAGCCCCAACAGAAACCACGCTGGCGCTTCGCTTTATCAAAATAGTTTATTTAGAAGGCTCTTGTCACAAAAGCACGACATCGCCCGTCTCTCAACGCCCTGCTCCACCCCTCGTACGCCTCCAACTAAAAGTCTGACACAAAAAAAGACTGGTTTATCATTTTAAGAGCTAAGGGGAAAAGTAAATCTTGAGTTAAAAAAAAGAAAGCAAATACTGTACGCACATCACTGCTGTCTACAATCATACAGTTGAAAGAATCTGACTTTTTTCGTTTTTTTGTACAAAAGTGAAAGCGGCGGAAAAGGGTGAAGCGGGCGGTGCTTCAGTGAAGGTTGGCCACCGATCCACTTCATCAAACAAAAGAACGAGATGATAAAAGGGGGTGGAGAAAGCAGGTTCAGTATAAATCTGTTTTCGTGAGGAAGATGCTTCCCGCTGCTGAGCTGTTTTTTCGCGCAACGAAGCCTCAAAGCCCCCCCCGACCACGTGTCCAGGTACCCCTCCCGAAGAAAAACGCTTTCATCTTCTCCGAGGACATCCGAGCGCCTACCTCCAGGTCACTTACATCACAGCCTTTAAACATGAACCACAACACATTTTTACAGGTCCTCTGGAGGGCGGGGGCCTCAGTGCTCTGCCCCTTCACCCTCGCCGCCTTTGGGCTCACGAGGCGGAGCGAGCCGGCAGACGAGGAGGCCGCCTTCCCCTTTATTTGGCGGGGATCTTTGCCCGTTTCCGTGCTATGGCGTCCTCCACGGCCTTCAGCTGCTTCAGCAGCTCCTCGCGGCGGGACAGCGTGTTGCTGGGCTTCCCAGAGCCCGAGCTTGACCCCCCAGCCGGAGCCGAGGCTGCTGCCGGCGGCTTGCTTGACGGGGTCGTTGGGATTTTCCCAGAGGACTTGGGTGGAGGAGACAGGGGGCGTTTTCTGCGAGGAGAAAGACATTTTTGGTCAGACGCTCTGCCCGCCTCACAGCAGCTTCACTCAGTTTAATGATTCAGTTTGTAAAACAAAAGTCCGTCTTTCTCAACAGAAATTCAAAAACACGTTTCTGTCCTCCAGAAAACATTTCTAGATTCAGTTTCTGGTCTGAAGTTACCTGAAGCCGATTCTTGCATTAAAGCCGATGTTCAGGCTGATTATCTGCTGGAGTCTTAATTACAAGCAAGAGGTTTTCTAAAAACTTGAACCGTATATATTCTAAGTTATTAAACTCTTCTTCCTCTGGTGTGTGTAACCCAGTGCTTCTCAATTATTTTTTGCAAGCCCGCTGAAGATTTATTAGGTTAGCATCTATAAAATTTGTGCAAGTATACCTGAAATTGTATCTTTTAACATTAAAAAAAGAAAAAAAAAATCAATATAAATCCACTTTAAACAATAAAAAAATTAACAAATCTGTCAGTCCAAATTTAAACTAGAAACATTTTGACCAACTGAACCATTTGATGCAGAGAAAAATAATTCAATCAATAAATAATAATAAATGTAAATTTATCTGAAACATTAACATAGCAGCACCAATATATTTAACATCTTTAGTCTGAAACAATACATAAAAACATTTTTTTTTCTAAATGATGGATTGTTTATTAATGATCTGATAAAGTGAAGCTGTTTTCCTGCATTACCTGCTGTCTTTATGTCAAATACTGACACCAACTAAACCACAGGCAGACAAAGATACATATATGGAAAATAAAGACATCATCAAAATGTCTGCAATAGTTCATAAAGAATGACATTATTAGCATGAGCTGAGTCATGCGATGATCCTGGTGTTATGCAATCTAGCGCTCCGTGTGCTTTGGTTCACCTCGCAGCCTGAGCCCACTACCTCTCCCCTTCCTTCTCACACACGCAGTGTGACAGACGACGGGAGCAGCTGCAGGGATGGCAGTTCACCGTTTCAGGCTGATACATAAACAGATTATAGGAAACCAACATTGATGCAGATTTTCTTCCAAGCACTGAGCCGCTGTCACCCCCGTTAAATTTGCGCCCTGGACAATTGTCCGTTTTACCTGTGCCTAAAACCGCTGCCGACTGTGCGCCCCCCCCAGGCATCGCCCCACTATTTGAGAAGCGCTGGTGAAACCCAAACTGTACAGGCGACGTATGTAGAAGAGATCTCCACCTCTTTTCTAGTTAAATGTTTATGGCTCAGATGAGTTCATAATGTTGTGGAATGTATAAACTAATTGGCCTTTGGGATAAAAATAGTTATCAGAACTGATCAGATCAGCAGGTTGAGCAGGATGTGTGGGTGGTTGAACTATTTCTGTTCTTTCAGTGACTATTCTAAGACCAATGTTGTTCGTTGTAATTTCCTTTTCATACTACTGACTAATGCAGATTGTAGTCCCTCTGTTGCACCACTTTCCTGTTTTCCATTATCTATTGTTGTCTGTTGTTTGTAATGGAACAAAATCCATGCAAAATAATGCAATAATGATCAGTTCTGTCATGTCTATAAAGGAAAACTCTGTAGTGGTACGTTGATGGCAAATAGAGTGGGGCAAAAAAGAATGTAGTCAGCCACTAATTGTGCCAGTTTCCCACTTAAAAAGTCTGTAATTTATGATGATGACACAAAATGATAAAGAAAAAATCCAGAAAATCCTATCGTCTTATTTGTAAATTATGCTGGAAAATAGGTATTTGGTCAATGACAAAAGTTCAACTCAGTACTTTGTTTGATACCCTTTGTTGGCAATGACAGCAGTCAAAAGTTTCCATAAGTCTTCACAAGGTTTTCACATACCGCTGCTGGTATTTTGGCCCATTCCTCCATGAAGATCTCCTCTAGAGCCATGGATAACCATTTTAAACAGGTGCTATTAATACAGGAAATGAGTGGAGGACAGAGGATCCTCTTACAGAAGAAGTTACAGGTCTGTGAGAGCCAGAAATCCTGTTTCTAGGTGACCAAGAAACTTACTTTCCACAATGGATGTTTTATGGCATTTTATCTCTCGTAGTTGAGGTTTAACTATGATGGAAATTACAGGCCTCTCTCATCTTTTTAAGTGGGAGAACTTGCACAATACGTGGCTAACTAAATACTTGCCCCACTGTATAATGTTTCCTCATTTACTGTGGCAGTTATGTTCAAAAACTAACCTGCGATAGGTGAGATCCATGAAGCAGAATTAAAGATGCTTTAGGGCAAAACTCCTCACTACACACTTTATACACTTTTCTCAGACAAACACTTTCACACGTTTCTGTCTTGTTTAAAACCTCAAAGTTCAAACCTTCAAAGACAAACAAGTTCAGTATTTTAGAGTAAATACAAAGATCCGCTCGCGATTGAAGATTTATGCAGATTGGGCAATCTGAACGCATTCTGTAAAAAAGACACGGCACCAATGAGAGTGACAACGGTCCAGAGCCGGAAAGGACACGCAACACAATGCTCTGTCATTAATAAATAAAAATAACTTAATGGCACTGAAAAAGAATCTGTAAAAACAGCGAGACTGCTAAAGGCAAACTGCCACATAGTGAGGGAACACAGTACCACAGAAAAACCTTTTCAAATTGAACACTTCCATTTCTATAGATATCTTAAACTTCAGCGGGGGAAAAACACAGAAATAAGAAGAATCTGAACCCGAAAGTAATATAGAACAATTCTTTCTGCTGCTTAAACTGGAATTGTATTTGGAATATACAAAAAGCAATTAAAAAACAAACTGCTCTGATAATTCTTTTTATGAAATTCCTTCAATCCTGCAAACATTATAGTAACACAAATCTATCCGTGTCTTCATCTTTTCCTCATGTCTAATCTAAATAAAGCAATACTTTGTTCATTTTAGAAATATTTGACCCACTTTCTCCAAACAAATTGTTTATTTTTTCCAGAAAACGTCAAACCAGATTGGACAGCATTTTTTATATTTTTGTTTCTGGAGAATAAACTAACTTCCAGAAGCTTCTGGACTAAAGTTGTTGCCTTCTTTTCCTTTCAACTTTTCCGTTCAGGGGTCGCCGCACCGCATCAGCCTCCTCTTTCTAACCCCGTCTTCTGCACCCTCTACTCTGACACCAGCTACCCTCATGTCTTCGTTCTCTGCATCCATTATCATCCTTTCTAGACCCTGTTGGCTGGCAGCTCTAGACCATAAACATATTCCCTGTTTCTCCTCTGGACATGTCTGAACCATCTCAGTCTGACCTCTCTGACGTTACCTCCAAAACCTCTAACATGTGCCGTCTCTTTGATGTGCTCATTCCTGATCCTCTCCATCCTGGTCACTCCCAAAGAGAACCTCAGCATCTTCCTCTCTGCTACCTCCAGCTCTGCTTCCTGTCTTCCTCATTGTCTCTGGGCTGAACAACATGGCTGGTCTCACCACAGTTTTGAACATCTTTTCTTCCGTTTGAAATGAAACTCTTCGATCACATCTGGCGCGTTTCTCCCCCCCTTCCAACCTGGCTGGACTCACTTCTCCACTTCTTTTCCACACTCTTCTTTACTCTGGACTGTTGCCCTACATACTCAAAGTCCTTCATCTCTTTTCCCTGTAGCCTCACTCCTCCACTTGGATTCCTCTCATTCACACACATGTACTCCGTCTTGCTGCGGCGAACCTTCATTCCTTTCCATTACTAATTCATTTTGTGCATAATCTTATCTGTTGTTGGTAATAAATCGATATAAGCAGCAAAACAACCTGAAGAGTCCCTTAGGAGCCAAAAGTGTGGCCCCTCCAGCCAGAATGACTTTTGCATTTGAGGAGGAGAAAGAAA
The DNA here is from genome assembly GCA_037389245.1 of Oryzias sinensis. Taxonomy (NCBI): domain Eukaryota; kingdom Metazoa; phylum Chordata; class Actinopteri; order Beloniformes; family Adrianichthyidae; genus Oryzias; species Oryzias sinensis. The sequence goes on from CM074499.1 coordinate 4,589,025, forward strand.
ATGCTGGAGGCATTGAATACTTCTTTGAATTTTCAAAAGACAGTTTCAGATTCGAAAGATAGGTTTTTCCCACATCTGACTTTGAGCAGTGAACGTCTTTATGTGTCATTTTTCACACTGTTGTCTGAATGCTAGTGAAACCAGGTTTTGTCTTGAACCATGGTCACACTTTGTATGAGGCCACTGCTTTAAACATAAAGTGAAATAAAAGACAAGAGGATTTCGTTTGTGGAAAAAAAAGGAAGGTAACATGTAGCGAATTACATTTTAAAATAAGCAATAAGTAATTTGATTACAATTTCATCCAGTAACTAGAGTAAAATAATCAATTTTTAAAATTAATTTACCCAGCACTGCGTGCTCCTAGTCTAGCTTCCTATGACTCTAAATCCATTATTGGGGCATTCTGGGAAAAAGCTGATCAGATTGGGTAACCAGCGTGCAGTGACAGACGGCACACCGGTGGATTAAGGATCCGTTTCAGGTTTTGGTTTGATTATAAAGCAGGATGCATCAGATGCGACTTTCAGCATGACATTCCTGTGTCTGTCTCCACACAAATGCAGTTTTGTTACGGTGAAACAAAAACACAAAAACGTAAGTTTTTTTATTTTTATTATCTTCTGTTATTTTTTATTTTTTAGGTTTAACTCACTGCTGCATGACGAAAAGAAACCAACTGACTTTCCTGTCTCTGTTTCTTTAAAAAGGGTTTTCCTGCTCCAAACCAGCCCCACTAGTTCAGACCTTCCTGCATGTGCCGTCATGAATGTGAACATGATGTGGAATGCAGCTTTATTGACGTCCGTCTGTTCCTCCATGCTCACGTTCCTCCAAGTAAAGGTTTGTTTTCTTAAAGGACTTAACGTTATGGACGTTTAAAAACAAGCTGATGTACTTTCCCCTGAAACAGGTTAATACAAACAAACCCACGCTTTTGTAACCACAAGTATGATTTTAAAGCTCTTAAAGAAGCAAAAATGAATCAAGAGCTGCGAGTTTCAAAGATGAAACACAAGAAAAAGCCACATCTTTGCATTTTCCTGATTTTTTTTTTGGTTTCTAAACATTTCAAACTGCAGACTTGCACATTTTTTGCCAGAATCCTGCTTTTCCAGAGCTGGCATAGCGTTGTTAGAAGTGCATCTTTATCAAGTATGATGTTGGTGTGTTTGCAGTGACACGTGTATGTAGCGTGCCTTTATCTGCACATCATGAGCTCATTCCCAAACATTACGTAATTGGAGACAAAGCAGCCGACTTTTCTGCACATTGAAATAGAAACGCTTTGAAGCTGAAGAATTATCTTCATTTAAATAGAAGACACTCCTTTCCTGGAGGAAGTTTCAGTAACACAACATTTATAAAGATTTATTTTTTTAATTAGTTACCCCAATAATATATCACATCCAGAATGCTTTATTGACAGACTCGTGCTCCTCAGAATTTAGGGCTGATGTCATGACACGTGTACATAAAAATTCCTATTTATTTTGTAGATTGTAATAAATTGGTTCATGGGGACGATGAACAGAATTAATTCTCGGTCTAGTTCTTACATGCTACCATTATGTAACAAGCAACTCAGCACATGCTAATGACCGTCAGTCAACACGCTACCCAGTTTACAAAACGTCTTTTCAATTTTACTGTGATTAAAACTTTGGAATATCGAATAAGGTTTCTAGAATTCCCTTTTGTCATCTTTTCTTCTATTTCTGAAATCATCAAATGTCTCAGAATGACTTTACTAACAAGCCTCCAGTCCAAATGCATAAGTACACCATGCTAAAAGCTGCACAAACCTGTCCCCCTGGGGGGGCATGAGTCGAGGTCCTTGTCCTCTCGGCCGATCCATTCTGGGAGACATTGGGGGTCGACCAGGCATCTTTTTATCACGGCCTGAAAAACACAGATACTAAATTAATATTTTTGGCTACAAGAGATCAGCAAGGTTCACGGAGTGCTGAGCGGAGTCAGAGATTTATCAAAAATAAAATCTTTCATCTTCAGAAATCTGCTTTTAAATTCAATCTGGAAGCTGTAGGTCTGTCTGCTCCCACTCTTTGGCTAAAGGTAAAATGGAACCACTTCTAAATAGAGTCAGGATGCAGAGTAAGAGCCTCATTTGGTATTTTGACACTTATAATTATCTGCCTTTTTAATGAGCCCAGTGAGCCAATATGAGGTGAATTGAAAACTTTGTTATTTTGACTGGTATGCAAGCTCCAACTAGTGTCTCCATCTATTTCTGCCGATGGCCCCATGTGATTGGTTACCCGAGTCACAAATGGGATAAGAGTCCATCAGAAGCGAATGCTGCAGAATTAGGGTTAGGATGTTAGATGAACAGTAACATTTGTTCAGCTTGCAGAAGCGACTGAGTGCAGCCATGTCGTATGTTGGCGGTCCATAAACACAGTAATAACTCCAAAAACTGGGATAAACGTTTCTGCTTCCTCTCACACCTCAGCACATTTCACAAATATTCTACATTTACTTGGTGAGAGCAGAAAACGAACAATGTCATACTGTAATATTATTTGAACCTCCACTCATTGAGAAACAGTGATGGTGAAAACACAGTCGGTGATGGTAGAAGCATGTATGTGGTTGAGAGAGAATAAAAACCTCAATTCAGCCTCGATTTAGTACAGAACACTAAGATAACAGGACATGAGAAGCTGCACAACAGCAAAGCACAGAGAAAACTGCAGGGCAGTGTCTACTTTCCTCTGTGTGATTGAGAGATCACAAAACAAATACATATTTTAAATGAAGTGTAACAGTAACACAAATACAAGTTGTTACTTTTATTTTTATTGTATTTTTTGTTGTTATTTTTGCTTTATTTTTCTTTCTATGACTTTTCCTACTGGGTCATTGACAGAAAGAAATCGACCCAAACGGCTCTGTAAGTGCTGAAGGTTGCTAATCCCTGAGATAAAGGAATGAAAACACTAGAAGATGAAAGCAGCTACTAGCCGGTTATGCGTCCGCAGCGTGGAACCTGACCATGATCATTGGTCCTGTTGCGATTGTGGCCTCTTACCTCGGTCTGGAGACATGGCCATCCTCTTGCTGAGAGGGGAACCGGACCTGTCCTTGTCTGAAGGCAGGTACCTCTTTCTGTTGCCTCTGTCTCCCTGCTGCCCCAAAAGATGAATAATTCAACCATTCAGAACAAACAGTTCATTTAACTGACAGAAAAACAGCGAACATGCTGTTATTCCTTGGTAAAGTTCACAGCAAAACTTCTGATAGAAACTTAGCATTAACCTTGTTAAGCAGGGTCAGTTTGATGTCTTTGTGGGAACCTGAACCTCCATAGCTTCCAGGGGGGCCACCAGCCACAGGTAGAGGATGCACAGGGGGGCCTCCCCTATTGCCAGGTCCAGATCGAGGTGGGGCACCCGCCCCTCTGGGTGGAGCTCCAGACTGGTCCATTTTCCTGCGATCTTCCCTAAAAAGCTCATCTTTCTTTGACGGTCTTTCTGCAATTAAAAAAAACTTTCAGACTAAACCTCAACAAGCTAGAGTTTCTGTAAGACTGTGAACCGGCCACGTGTTTGGTGGAACACTCACCCCTGTTCTTGTCCCGGCCCGGAGGCGAGCGGTCTCGTGGAGGCCTGCGCTCCTTGCGGGGTTGGTTGGGCGTGGGCGAGTGGGAGCTGGCGGAGGACACCGGGCTTGCGAGGTCGGCGTACATGTCGTCAGAGTCGGCGCTACGCATGGAGCTGCTGGACGATGCAGACGATACGGACGAAACGCTGCTGACACTGAGCGATCTGCGGAGAGATCAGCAGGCCGTGATGTTTGCATGCAACAGAGAGGCCCAACACACCACAGCAACACATCTTCAATCTACAGATTAAATGCAAACTTTTCTTTCATAGGTGTAAGAATTCTCAGCCTCCAGAAAGCCTTCGGTCAGCTGCAGCAGAGTGCAGGCGGGTACCTGGACTTTCTGGATCCAGAGCGGGAGCGCGACAGGGAGTTGGAGGATGACCTGGATCTGGAGCTGGAACCGGTGTAACTGCTGCCACTTCCACTCACACTCCCACTCACAGTTCTCCTGGAATATATGGGGGAAAACCGAGAACTTCAGTCAGGACTGAGTGACCCCTCCCCCTAACGGTCCAAACAGGAAGCTCCAAGAAATCCCGTAGACGTCTATGGAGAAATAACCATCTGTTACTCAGTCATTTTTTTTGGTCAGAATGGCAATTCTTTTTTAACAGTCTTGAAAATCTTAATCCCCCCCCCCCCCAATATTTTCCTTTCTGTTGTGAAAGTTATTCAATTCCTAAACTGACCAATCAGATGCCTCGTTAGAAGTAGGCGGTCTCACGTCAAATGTTCGAAACCTTTGACAGGTTCTCCAGAGCCCGCTTTCAAGTGATATGGGTGTGGACTTCCAACAAGCTCACTCCTGATGGGGGGGAAGTAGTTGCCATAGAAACATTGACTCAGACCAGCCTGAATCAATCACGGCTTACTCACGACGTCTGGCTTCAACACGACAACGTTCATAGCACACAAAAATGGTGACTTTATTCGGTTGGAGTCGGAAAGTAAACCCTTTTCTATGGATGACATCACAATCAGGCACAACCTGTATAGGTTGGTTATGCCTGAATTCCTCCACTACTCACTTCATAGTGCACTTTATAGTGCGTTCACTATTTTGTAAAGCTGTCTGAATGGGTATCCCCATTCCAGAATCCAGTTCACTAAAAATGACCCAGAAGTCTCTGCGAAAAACAAGGATGCATCAATGTTCACTAGATTGGGGAACATGGACCACAATGAATTGAGTTTGTACAATTTAGTGAAAAAAAGTGTTTTATAATTTTTTTTAATAATAACCCAATCATATGTTTATCATCAGATCACAGCGGATTCATATGAAAAGCTCACTTTTCACTCTGTGAAATCGGTCACACCATATTTGCAGTTTAATGGAAAAAATGTTGAGCATTGTATCACTCAGTGAGGGTCCTTGGGCAAGACCCTTAACGCTACCGCCTACCTCACAACATGAGAGACAATGAACCACATGTCATGCCGGCTCAGACGTCGCCCGGCCAAACAAGGTTTGCATCAGGTGCTGAGGGACCAGAGCACCCTGATGGAAAGTGGGCTACTGGAACAAGACGGAAATGGACTAGATGTGAGAACAAGGCTCTGTTAGAATGTTACTACTCAAGTAATCCCACCCAGAGGCGTTACATGCAGAGAATGTGGAATGAATGGATGTTTCGAAACTCACAATCAAGGCTAACTGCCAAACAACTGGTAGCCCAGTGCTCTAACATCCACAAACGGCAACTCCTATCACAACTTGAGATTGAAGCGATACAATGCCACGGGAGAGCCAGAACAACAGGTCAGAGAGGAGATTATACCACACTCCCACCCTGAGATTGGGTACACAGCCCCAACAACCACAATTACGCTGAGCGAGGCAGCAGCTGACCAGAAAGACCTGAAATCATGTCTACAATGAACACTAAGCAACCCCGACACCAGCTACAACGGTTAAGTGATGCACCGCCTGAAAGTCTACTGGAAACTGTGAATGAAGCATTCAGGGCAATTCCTACCACAACTATCAGAGAAACCAATGAACTGGTTTACACTTCAGCAGCAGTGATCCTTGAGACACGTGGATATAAGAGCAACCATGGAAGAAAACAGTACTCACCATGGAAGCAACGGTTAGAGGCCAAAATCAAGGCAACTCGGAAGGATGTGAGTAGGCTGACAGAGGCTCAAAGAGGTACAATGAGAAAGCAAGTACCTAAGAGATACAGCCAGATGCCCATACCTGAAGCACTGGAACCTACCCTTGAGCAGCCGCCTAAAGAGGTACACAAGAGACAATGAAGCCAGATGAATAAACAGGCTCTTCGCAACTCAACCTGTAAAAGTGTACGCTCAGTGGCAGGGTCAAAACAGCCGAGCAGACCCACCAAGGCTGGAAACTGAACAGTACTGGAAAAGTATATGGGAGAAAGAGACAGCACATAACAGCAATGCCCAGTGGCTGGTCTCTCTGAGAAAAGAACATAGCAACCTCCCTGAACAGAATCCAGTAACCATCACAGTGGCAGACATCCAAGACAGAGTCTCAGGTATGAAGAACTGGACAGCACCGGGCCCTGACATGATACATGCCTACTGGCTAAAGAAGCTTACCGCACTCCACGACCGCCTGGCAACACAAATGAACCGGCTGTTAAGAGATGGGACTCACCCCGAATGGCTAACGGAAGGGCGAACGATCATGATCCAGAAGGATCCTTCAAAGGGTGCAGTCCCATCCAACTACCGGCCAATAACCTGTCTCTCCACAACATGGAAGCTCATGTCAGGCATCATTGCAACCAAGATAAATAGGCACATGGATCAATTCATAAGTAATACACAGAAGGGCATTGGTAGAGACTTCAGAGGAGCCAAACACAAACTCCTGGTCGACAGAACAGTCGCTCAAGACTGTATGTGACGACACACCAACCTGTGCACAGCCTGGATTGATTACAAGAAGGCCTATGACTCAATGCCACACACATGGATCACTGAATGCTTGGAGCTGTACAACATCAACAGGACTCTAAGAGCCTTCATAGGAAACTCAATGAAGCTGTGGGAAACCACCCTTGAAGCCAATGGGAAGCCACTTGCACAAGTGTCCATCAAATGTGGGATATACCAAGGTGATGCTCTGTCCCCACTGCTGTTCTGCATAGGTCTAAACCCCCTCAGCCAAATAATCAACAAGACTGGCTATGGATACCGACTCAGAAATGGGGCCAACATCAGTCACCTCCTCTACATGGATGACATCAAGCTATATGCTAAGAGCGAGCGTGACATTGACTCCCTGATCCACACCACCAGGATCTACAGTACTGTCATTCGGGCTCGAGAAATGCAGCCGGATGGTGACAAAGAGAGGCAAGGTAGTCCACAAAGGAGGGGGTCTCACTCCCAGAAGGAACAATAGCAGACATCGAGGACAGTTACAAGTAACTTGGAATTCCGCAGGCAAATGGCAACCTGGAGCAGGAAACAAGGAAAGCTGCAACAGCTAAATATCTCCAACGAGTAAGGCAAGTCCTGAGAAGCCAGCTCAAGGGCAAAAATAAGACCCGGGCAATAAACAGCTACGCACTGCCAGTTATCAGATACCCTGCAGGAATAATAAGATGGCCAAAGGAAGATATACAGACCACGGATGTTAAAACACGAAAGCTCCTCACCATGCATGGAGGGTTCCATCCCAAATCCAGCACCCTGAGACTGTATGCTAGCCGCAAGGAAGGAGGCCGAGTACTAGTGAGCGTAGAAGCCACCATCCAGGATGAAACATCCAAGATGCATGAGTAGATCAAGCTCAAGGCCCCAACTGACAGTGTGCTCAGTGAACGTCTCAGGCAATGGAGAGCAGAGGATACAGTGCTGGAGGACAGATCCTCATGGGAGGACAAACCCCTGCATGGGATGTACCACCGGACCATAACTGAAGTGGCTGATATCAAAAAGTCCTACCAATGGCTAGAAAGGGCTGGCCTACAGGACAGCACTGAAGCGCTCATCCTGGCAGCTCAGGAACAAGCCCTGAGCACCAGAGCGATAGAGGCTCAGATCTACCACACCAGACAAGACCCAAGGTGTAGGCTGTGCAAAGAGGCGCCTGAAACAATCCAGCACATAACTGCAGGGTGTAAGATGCTGGCAGGGAAAGCATACATGGAGCGCCACAATCAAGTGGCTGGAATAATATACAGGAACATGTGTGCAGAATATGGACTGGAAACCCCAAGGTCAACATGGGAAACACCTCCGAAGGTGGTAGAGAATGAGAGGGCAAAGATCCTGTGGGACTTCCAGATCCAGAATGATAGGATGGTAATGGCAAACCAACCAGACATTGTAGTGGTGGATAAAGAACAGAGGATAGCCATTGTGGTGGATGTGGCAGTGCCAAGCGATGGGAACATCAGGAAGAAGGAACATGAAAAAGTGGAGAAATACCAGGGACTCAGAAGAACTGGAGAAAGCATGAAAAGTGAAGGTGACAGTGGTGCCTGTGGTAATTGGAGCACTCGGGGCAGTAACCCCCAAGCTGGAGGAGTGGCTACAACAGATACCTGGAAAGACCTCAGACCTCTCAGTCCAGAAAAGCGCAGTGCTAGGAACAGCTAAGATACTGCACAGGACCCTCAAGCTCCCAGGCCTCTGGTAGAGGACCCGAGCTTGTAGGAGAAACCACCTGCGGAGGGTGAGAGGGGCGTTTTTTTTCTTCTCGTTTATATACAAGACGTGTCGTAACAAACACTGTGCTTTTAAGTTAATTGATATGTTTGAGTGCCACTTCAAACTGACTGTTGCTTAAAAAGCACGTCTGCACATGCTCAGAGTGTTTTTCTCTTTAAATCTTTTTAATCATTCTGTAAAAGAACGTCCTGGTTCAAATAGAGGCTAGGACCTTTCTTTATGGAGTTTGCATGACACTCCGACTTCCTCCTATATTCCAAAAACATGCTTCACAGGTTAATCGGTATCTCTAAATTGTCCCAAGGTGTGAGAGTGTGTGGCTCTGCAACAAACCGGCGACCTGTAAGCTGCAAGCGGGTCACCATTTGAATAACACTGCCAGACTGCATTAAGATAAAAAACAAAAAACAAAACAAAACATAAAGTATTATTTTAGTTTGAATTCGTTCAATCACAAAAAGTTACCGTTTTTTTCTCTCACTACAACAAAGAATTTATATACAGACCAACAAACTCTGTGACCAACTCTTCTTCCTCCCAACTGAGCCTTGTTGTTTATAGGGCCTATATCATGCTTTTTTTAAGCTTTACAGAGTAAACTATACACATAAATAATAATACATTATCTTTGGCACACTAGAGAATGATTTATTTTGTGAAATATGAGCTGGGAAATATATTTTCCCAGCTCGAGTAGACTCAATCTCTGGCTCTGTGTGGGTGCCGCCCGTTTCATAACATCAACATCAACATAGAGCCAGCCTGTGTCTGTGTTTCATCTTCTGAACTTTTGTAAAGATAGATGTGCATAATGTGCATTGAAAGGGGCTCTTCCTCACTTTCATAAGTATGAATTTGAGAACCCAATCGTTTTCATGGGAGGGGCTGGTGCTCAGAGAGTAGGTTTTTTTAGAGGAATACTCAGAAGTGCATGAATGAGTCAAAATACAGCTTTGGGGTTATTTTTTGTGAGAAATTAACATTATAATACACTTTAAAAGCTCAGAAACTTGATTTTACATGGTTTAAAGCATTTTGAATCTCTTGATTTGGTTTATTGAAGCCGTTCAAGAGTCACCCCAAAGGAGACATCAGTCTCTGAAAGATTCCAAGACATTTTAGAACTTTTCAAAACTTTTTGTTGCCAAACAGCTTGAAAAAGTACATTTTTTTTAACATTCCAAATAATTTTCCAACACATAGCAAAGAAAAATAAACGCATAAAAAACTATTCAGACAAGGCGCACACTTGTTTGACTCATTTTGTTGGAACTGGAAGGAAGTCATCTTCTATGGGTGACTTCACACTAAACTCAGTCCAGTTTTCTTATACAGTCAACTGTGTAGCCACAGCTACTTATCCAGGATAACTGCTAATGTCTTTTTCTAAAGATGAGTTTGTGCTTTGTTCAAATCAAACTTTATTAAAAAAAACAACCAAAACAATAGTATGCACACAAAAAAACAAGTCAATCTAAATACTGTGTTATAAAGTACAGCAGTACAGTATAACACATTGTGTTGTTGACTAGTTGTATTTCCTTCATGATCAAAGATCAGATAATGATTATTTTATTTTTATTTTCCATCATTGCACAGTCTGTTTTGGTGGAGCAACACATCGGCAGAGAAACATCTGATCTGGAAAAAGCCTTCAAAGCCACACACAACACTCACATGCTTATCTAGCAGCCTGTCCCATCACAACATTCTGAGCGTGACCTTTGGAAATGTTTTTCACATTTTATTGAGGATCTCCTGCACAGCAAAGTAACTTGTTTGAATACTTTGGGGCCTGTTTTCCAGCTCTGCTTTCATGCACCTGCGTGTCAACTTTGCCTCACCTGTGCACAGGTGTGTTTCTGTCTCAGTGGTTCGTGCCAACAACTGTCCAAATCAACAGTCTGTGCTGTTTTCAAGGTCACTCAGGCCCAATACTTGGACCTAAATGTTCTAACTACAAAACGTAAAACCTTATTAGGGCTGGAATGAAAGGTGAAATAAGAGCGGAAGTGTATAGTGTTACCAGGAAAATGACTATGAAGACAGCTGACTGCTCAATTTCAAAAAAGCCTTTAACATCAGAGATGTTACCGGCGACATCTACACATCGCCGACTTTTTCACATATCGTAAATCTTTGACTGTTTACACGATCATGATGAATCGGAGGACTCTGACACACTCACACACAAAATAAACAGCTTTTTATAGCAGCTTTGCTCTGTTGTGCAGCACTTCAGTGTTGCAAACGCAATGCAAAGCCGCTTTCTCTGTGACAGATCAGCGGATTTCCATTAATTGCATAAGCTCCTACCTACAGTGAAGTGTTGGATATCAGCACAAAGCTGCTTTTTCTCGGCTTTGAAATCCACTGGAATTACGTCAATTGCATCAAAAATGTGTTCTTTCAAGAAAAAATAATAGAAAGAATGTCAACACTTGAGATAAAGTTCCCTTGTCAAAGGGTTAAAGGACTCAAACGAGACATTGTGAAAGATTCTTTAAATTTTTTTTACCCGGCAGGTAGATTTATGAAGAACCTTTGTTGAGGACTTTCCAGCTCCTTGTGGATTTTCAGGTTTCAAATTCCAAAACTAGTTGAATTCAATTTACATGACTTCACTATGTCAGAGACATCTGCTTTTGACCTATTAAGAGAAAGAATATCCTGGTGTTCTAACTCCCCCCTAACTCTGTAAACTATTGGCTTAACCAGGTAATAAAATCTTTGAGGAATTGGAACCATTCGGGAGGATGCCCATAAGAAAGGTCGATCCACTTTCACATTAAAAGCACAGAAACAGTTTTACAAGGCAGCCTCAGACAGTGGGAAACGACTCAGATGATGCGACTACATGAGTAAGATGGGAAGAGAAGATGAAAGATAAAGATAGATAAATAAAGATAGATAGATAAAGATGGAAAAACAAATGTCTTTATTTGGCTCTTTTTGGCTTCTAGCTTCTCTCCACAGAGCAATTATTGCTACAGGGTTGAAGTTGTTGTTTTTCTCCCACATTACAAACAGTAGCTCATTGCTGGTAACACTTTTGTAAGGACGGTTAGTTAAGGGAAAGTCATTAATGGTTAATCCTGTTGCTCATTCACTGAACTTATATGGAGAAATTACCTCCCACCTCAACGTCTACTTTTTTGTATTTTCTTAACATATTTATAAACCACAGTTATGACAAACATGTACAAAATACTTGCTGCTATGACAAGTCTAAAGTACTTGAGTTAAGGAAATATATTGGTTATGCATCTCTAACTTGTTCAGAACTAAAGTGTTCTTTTGTTGTAATTTTGATGACAACCTCACAACTTTTTCAAGGGCCTATACCATGTCAAATCATTTTTTGGAGCTTTTAAGTGTTTTATAATGTTCATTCCTCACGTAGATACCCCAAAGCGATATTTTTGATCCATTCACACATTTCTGAGTGTTCCTCCTGCACTTCGAGTAGCATCTCCTCCCAGTCCACAAAAACGAGCGTGTTCTCATATTTGACGTAGATAAGTGAGGAACAGCCTCTTCCAGGGAGAGTCTGCGCAGCAAGGATCGTCCCCAGGCTAACACGCACTTTCTCCACGGAGCTCACGGTGATCGGCTAAACGCTTTCCTTTTATATGCACAAGATGCACATCCATCTTGGCAAAAGTTTGGATTTTGTTTGTTTTTGTGGGAGAAACGCAGACGCTGCAGAGGCCGGCTCTAGGTTGACGTCATGAAATGACAAGGAGCGAAAGGCGGAGCCTCAGAGATGGAGTCATCTCACTTCCGGGTTGGAAAAGAACTCAGGAGAAAAATTATTTAATTTAAAAAAATTGTTCCTGTGTCTGCCAAAGGTAATATATTATCATATACATGAATATTGTTTACTAAAAAAGGCTAAGGAATAGTATGGAATGGGCCCTTTAAAACAAATTACTGACAAATCAAAAATAGTACTTAATCTTAGTGTATACTAAATAAGAATCTTAACTGCTGCCATTCTTCTCAACACTGTGTGCTTTTGTGATGAAGGTCTTAAAGCTGTTTGTAAGGACTGTTAAAAAAAATAGACATTTGTGCCCCATTTGACTGTAAATGTTATTAAAGTGGATACATCATCAGAATTTCCAATCTTTTTAAATGGTAAATGGCGTATACTTGTTCAGGTCTATTCTACCCTCCTTGAAGGTTCAATCAAAGGTTCCATTAGAATCCCATTCACACATGCCTATACACACAAGGCTTTGCTGCCTTTCATTGGTGCCAATCTACAACCACCAGGAGCAACGTGGGGTGCGGTGTCTTGCCCAAGGACACTTCAACTCAAGGGAAGGCAGAGTAAGAATTGAACCTGCAATAATCCGATCAGAGGTCGACCTCTGAACCATGTCAGCCTCTATATAATCAAAGTAAATTTAAAGTATGACAAACCTATTCATCGTATAAGAGAGCAAGACTGAGTGTAATGTCACCCCAAAAAAAAGGCTTCTTACAGCTCCAAGGACATGACGTCACTTCAGTCGCCATTTTGTTTCTTAAATTTTGAATGCTTTTAAGTTGGAAGCAGACAGCGTCAGTAAGCAGTGATTGATTTGAGTTGGTCTGAGTCAACATTTCCAGGGCAACCACTCTCACCAATCAGGACTGAACCTGTTGGATGCCCACACCCCTACCACTTAAGCAGGCTCAGGAGAATGTCAGTTTGAAACGTGAACAACTTCCACTACAGAAATAACTTGTTAGCAGAGTAAAAATGGTTATTCTGAAAAATAGGACAGAGTAAAAGTTATAGTCATTTGTAATAGTAATATTTTTCCCCAATACAAGTCTATGGGATTTTGGCATTTTTGGAGCCTGCAAACACTTCCTTTGGGAAACGCCAGTAGGGATGGTTTCAATTTAATCAAGGAAAAAAAAAGCTTAATAAACAATATCATCAGAAACAAATAATGCTTTGGTGCAACTCAACCCTGAGGGAACTTATCAGTACATCTCTGCGTGTAAAGCGTTACATCTATCTGGTGGAGAGAAATGCTTCAGAAAAGAACAACAAACAGGTTGGGCGGCTGGTTTTCCAGGAGAGTTTCCACCTGTAAGCCATACTGCCTACACACACACAGACAAACACACACCCACACACACACAGACAAAAGCTAACCTACAGGGCGGCTGGTTTTTTTCCCCCCTACCTTCCACTTTTCTTCCTCTCTGAATGGTGACATTCACACAAGCACAGTGTGGGACCCAGACACAAGTTTGCGTTTTTCCTTAAACACATCGCCCCTCCACCATTGTTTATGCAAACATTGAAAAGCTAGTAGACTCGTCTTCCATCTGAAATTCCATCTATCCTTCACGAATGCCACAGAGTTCAATAGATTGCAAAGAATCAGGGCCGTCCTTTGAGAAAACGTGCATAACAAAACAAAGCAGCCACCTGCAGTATTTACTGCAGACTGTTCAAGCCCTCAAACCTGGAAAGTGTACAAACACAAGTGATCTGTCCACTCCTGCACATTTGAATAATCAATGGTTATTCAATCATTGATTGAAATGAAGAAACTCCATGTCTGGGTGTTTAAAACTGAACAAGTAGTTCTGTCTGGAGAGTGAATTTCTCCACATCAGACTCAACAAGATGAAGAATTTAATTTTAAAGAGCCAAATAACTAAAGTCTAAACTTATAAGATTTAGCTGGTTGCTCTAAACTTTCATATTTTATCGAGTTTTATGCCAAATGCCCTTTCTGGTTGACTGTCCCTGTGCCACTATCTACTGGTCATGACCTACTGGTAATGAGTTCAACGCAGTGCCCACTGGTCTACAGCTGAGCAGTCAGCATAAAGCTTCTGGTTCTAATGCCAGCTGGGATCTCCCCTTGGACAGTTTGTGTGCTGTCCCTGTTCATTTGTGGGTTTTCAGTGGGTTTTCCAGCTTCCTCTCTCTCAGTTCAAAAACATGCTTTAAAGGTTTATCAGTGTGTCTGCAAAAGGTCTCTACAAAAGGTAAATAACTTCCAAGCATTCCAGATAGCGTAATTAATGTATGAAAAACTTAAGCAAACTACCCAACATCAAGTTGAGGGACCTTCCTTTTAAGACAAATAAAGTATTCATGTCAGCTTTTTGTGGAAGGGCAGCTTCAGTTGGTTTGAATAGACAAGAAAGGATCCTAAAACTGAACCCTGAGGAACTAACTAAGAGATCTGTAATCTGTGGCTCCAGAGCTAAAAGCAACTCTTTTGCCCCTCCGCTTTGGCTTTAAAGAAAAATGCAAATGATTTGAAAAAAAATAGTTTTTTAGTTTCTTTAAGTTTTTACATTTTGTCCATCTTAAGATTTTGAGCACGTCAGAAATCAGATGAAAATGATGATTAAAGGTTAAATCTACAGTTAGTGAGTTAAAGCACATATTCTTACCTTCTGCTGAACAACAGAGTCTAGTGGCTGTTTAGAGGCCAAGTTCTAAAAGTTTATAATTCTGTGTTTAGATAAAAAAATGAATTCTACACCAATGTTGTCATAATGATAGAAAATGCTGTTGGACTTTGTTTTTTTTTATTTTTACTTTAAACTTCATTTTTATAAATAAATGGCTTAACAGAATGGACAAAAAAAAGTATTTTTGGGAATTTGTGGCTATCTGGGTTTTGGGTTCGAAAAAAAAAAAAAAAAGCTTCAAATGGCTTTTCAAGCGTAAAGGTTGCAAACCCTTGAACTAACTGATGTACATCATTGATTTTTATGGATCGAAGCTCTAACGTGCTGCTTCCTTGATGAAAATTCATAATTGTATACATTTCAGTTACTAAAGTAAACACTTATTTGCTACCTGAAGATTTCTGTATCAATAAGGAACATTCGTATTTTCTCCAAATCCATCAAACTTGGATCAAATTTTCTTAAATCTCAGTAGAAAGATTTTTCCTAAAATCGCTGTGTATTTTGTTGTATTATTGTGTATTTATTTGTTTGTGTATTGTGTATTCATTGTGTATTTTGGTTAAAGCACATGGACTGTTCAATAGGCCCCATGTAACCAGCTTATTTAGTCATCCTCTGCAGCAACTTCTCGCTGGTCTGCAGTTACCACTGGAGTTTCTGCTGAAGTAAGGGTTGGTCTATTTACTGAACTTTAAAAGTGGACATAAAAAATGTCATTACCGTATTTATATCCATTCAATACATACAGACCTACTTATTATACCTTTTATGAGTTGTTTATTTGTACAGTCGAGGAGTCGGTCATGAAAGTTCCCATAACTTTTTTTCTCTGCTTATTAGACTTTTACAATGATAATCTTTTCAGAGAGAATATAAGTTACCAGGTAAGTTTAGAGAACAAAAGATTAATGCGTAAATAAACAAAAGTTGGAATGTGACTGGAGGCGCATCTACAAGCTTAGGTCTTAGTCACAATTGCCCTTACGGATGAATCTGGGCTGTCTGTGGGCAAAAAAATGGGAAAACCTGTAAAGGACATGCAGGTGGATCTGCATGAAACATCAAGGTGGTGGACCCCTCGGTGAGTCTGTGGAGCAAATATATTCATCATGCGCATTCTTTTTATACCAGCATGCCGCGGTGACAGGTCGTGCTGAACACTTATGCAACACATCAGGTCAGTAAGGCTGAAGTAGGCGGGATTAAGGAATTTCGTACAGATTTTTTAAATTTTTGAAGTTGTTTTGTAAAACGTTTGCTCCTGTGCAGATTCAGATGGAACTGACTGAGCTGCACTGTAATGACACAATGAAGGCAAAGTACGACACTGCAGGGCCGGCACAGTTTATTCACTCCATTCCTGCAGAACTGCCCCAACTCAGACTACATGCAGCTCCAACCTTGTGCATGTTTGGTCGCACATAACTGTGTGAGAAGCTCTTCTCAGTGATGAAGACTAACAAGACAGCAGACAGGTGTTGTGTTGATCATGGTTCATATAAACTGTTTATTCCGATCATGGGTGACTACTGCTCTGGCTTAGAGACTCCAGAGGAGGCTTTGGAGCGCGAAA
Organism: Oryzias sinensis; assembly: GCA_037389245.1. Lineage (NCBI taxonomy): Eukaryota > Metazoa > Chordata > Actinopteri > Beloniformes > Adrianichthyidae > Oryzias > Oryzias sinensis. Next base: position 4,605,325 of record CM074499.1, read on the forward strand.
AGGACCGGCTGCCTGCTACGCGCAAGCAAACCATGTCTCTAAGCAGAGCAGCTCTGTGTTTGCAAGCAGGGGAGGATGCTTTGTTACGGTGGCGCTCTGGAGGAGGCTTTGGACCGCAGTCCGTCCGGCAGCTCTGCGTGAGAGAGCTGCATATTTCTATTTGGAATTTGTGTAATTTTGACAGGATATATTTTTATGAGGAGCAAAATCTTTGGTTATATTTAAAATGTAAGTTTATCTTTTATATAAAATGACAAGAGTAAAGAAATATTGATTTTCTTTTCTTTTAACGTTTACTTTATTTCTTACTTGTATAATTTTGACAGGTTATATTTATTGAAAGGAAAATATAAGTTATTTAAGGTTTAATTTGGTTTATTCCATTTTAATATTTTCAGTCTATTTTTATTCATATTTATGCTTAAAAAAGGGAAGTTCTCACAGTTTCGTTTTAGTGTGTTCCATAAACATTTATCACATTCGGCCCACAAACCTCAGCGGCTTTTGGATTTTGGCACCCGGAGGAATTGAGTTTGACACCCCCGTTCTAAGGCTTTAGCTGGCTCACCTATGGGGAGGGTGCTGCTGTCTCTCCCTTAGCCTGCCCTCCCGTGGGTTCGGGGGTCTCCCAGGTTCCCGTGGTTGGGGAGGTCTGCCTGCTGCACCCACTCCACCCATTCCTGCGGTTCCCCCAGAGCTTCCAGCTTCTCTGAGAACAGAGGGAGGCTTGCCTCCCTCTGTTCTCTCTGTGTGGGGGGGTTTGGGTGGCCTGGTCGGCGGTCCAGCAGGTGGAGGTGGACTGGGGGCTTTCTTCAGGGGGGGCTTCTCCCTGCGAGGAGGAGGCATGGGTCCCAGCTTAGGTGGCACGCTATAGGAGGGAAGACAAAAACCTTTGTGAGTTCAAACAATGCAGGTAGATTTCTGCTGATCAGTAAACACAGAAGTGTTCAAGTAAAATGCAGCTGAATAGCAGGATAGAGTTTTAACATTCAAACCTTCATCTTTGCAGGAACCCTGAGTACATTTAGAGGCATCAAACCTCTCCGTCAAGAGCATTGTGACAGAAATGTGAAGTGAGGGTGGTGACATCTTTATTCAGACTTTGGGAAGGAGATTTACCCTCGAGCGGACACAGCAGGGAGGTCTGGTTTGTTCTTGGCATTCCGGGGAACTGCTGGACTTTTTGAGGGAGACGAAGAAAAAGATCTGGACCTGAGAGAGGAAGAAAAACAAAACAGACAGACAATGGGTTGATTAACTACATTTGCAAAATACATTTTTCTTTTTGAATGTACAACAAGCAAAACACAACCTGTAAGACCCACTCTGACCATCTTTTGATCCACTTTAAAAGCGCACCTAGTGATCTTTTACCGTGTTTTCCAGACTATAAGTCGCCCTTTTTTTCATAGTTTGGCAAGGGGTATGACTTATACTCCGCAGCGACTCATATTAGAAATAAATTGAAATAAATACATTGTTAACCCTCCTGTTATGCTCATTTGTGAGGAACAGAGATGATGTTCCTGGGTCAATTTGATTTATGAGGTATGTTAAGTGTTAAGAGTCTGTTGAGTGACTCAGAGAATCAGCAAACCTTTTTTACAGTAAGATCTTGAAGGCTAACAACATAATATTCTATTTTCCAATGATTTCATAGATTCAGAAATGCAATAAAAATGACAACTGTTTCTACAAATACAGGATGAAAACAGAGTATTAGTTGGCCAATGATGCTTCATGAAAAGAATAAATAAATAGGTTTGAGAAAGAATTATTGTGAAATTATGAGATAAACAGTCTGCTATGATTGTGTCATGAGGTTGTGAAAGTTATTAGTTCTTGGTCCCAGATTTTGTCAAATAATTTTCCCGTCAAAATGCTACTTATAGTCTAGTGCGACTTATCTGTGTTTTTTTCTACTTTATAATTCATTTTTGGGCTGGTGCGACTTATAGTCCGGAAAATACGGTAATTATGATTCTGCCGTTTTTAGCCAAAAAATATAAACATGTCATTTTTCTGGGACATAGCCTCTGCAGAGCGGCAGTAGTTCATTAGAAATTCACCTCTGAGTTGTAAGCAGGACTGTTGGCGTGGAGCAACCCCACCCAGTTTCCTTCCACGTTGCTGAAAGCTTTATTACACCCTTTCCTGCTAGCTTACAGCCATAACTTAACATTACCCAACAAAAGTGGCGAACAATATTGGAGCTATCAGCCATACAGATTAGATCCAGATTCCACAGATCCAGAAAACAAAACGTACACAGATCCATTTGTCTGCAAGTGGAGGATCAGAATGGAGCGGAGAAGGGAGCCTGTGGCCTGTCCACCGTATTTTCTACGTGACATATACAATCACTTTTTGTATTAACGTACCGTAATTTCCGGAGTATAAGCCACTACTTTTGTCATACGCTTTCAACCCTGTGGTTTATCTAATGATTTGGCCAATTTATGCATTTTTTTCTTTATTTAAATGCATTTTTTGTAACGGCTGCTAGGGGCGCTCGAGCAGAAAGGGTAAGAGTGAGACAGGGGGAAACGGTATATGTGTCGCGGAAGACGAAAGTTTAATGTAAATTCCCACTTTGTGAATGAATAGCACAAACAGATCCTCATCATGGAAAATGCAAGAAGAAATGAATATGATGCAGCTTTCAAGTTAAAAGCAATTATTAAAAGCAGTATGAAAAAATCCTCCATCACCAACGGGTTTGGAAAAGCCGGTCTGCTGCGTGACGGAGAGGACAGCGCAAGCTCAGGGGTGAATTAACCTCAGTATGAGAGTGACACTGACAGCTACAACAAAGGAGACAGAGCGTGTGGCGAAGAATATCTGATGCTATTCCAATCCGACACTGAGGAGGAAGACTTCCATGGTTTCAGCGCACAGGAAGAAGATGAAGAAAGCTCCTAGTGACGTTTATGTTTTTTATAACAGCCCCGTTAGTGCTGTGTTACGGTGTATCACTGTTGTGGAAAAAAAAAAAACTTGAGGCGTGTATTTGACACTATAAGTTACTGCTGCTCTCAGTGACTTTTACTGGAAGGTTTTTTTAACCAGCCCTGTTAGTGCTGTTACTACCACGTTGCTGCCGTGTCACAGGGACTGTTTGGAAAGAAAAGCTCAGGTACAATATTAAAACTTTGAAAAAAAAAAACTCTGTGTACTGTCTTTCTTTGTAGATATATCATGTGTTGAACCTTTCCCGCGATTACTTTTTCTCTTTCTAACGGTGGTTGGAAAATGCAGGGGAGATCCTCGCCGCTGAAGGCGAATCTTCCTTCGGGGTTCACTTCCCCGTTAGGACCGTCAGAGACTCCAGAGCGGGTTAATAAAGAATCATTCACAGCTCTTCTGGGGGAAGCCTTTTATTTCAAGTACCCTTCAGTCTGTATGTCAAACATGAATGCGCACCCCCAACACACTTCCGCTGCTGCGTGCTTTCCCCTCCTTCCGCTCCTTCTTATAAACGCGTGCGGTTTCATCACATACACATCCTCATTCTACAACACGTTTCAATGTGGGCACATGCGGCTTATAGACAGTTGCGGCTTATGTATGTACAAAATGTTTTGTCCTTTAAAAATGTAATGGGTAAGGCTTATAATCAGGTGCGCTCTATAGTCCGGAAATTACAGTATTCAATTCAGTTTTATTTATATAAACTTAAAGGTCCATTATGTAATTTGTTCTCCGCATTTGACCCATTCCCTGGGGAAGCAGAGGGCTGCAGACACATTTGGTGGATTAACCCCCCAATCCAACCCCTTAATGCTGAGGAAGGCATTGGGTCCCATTTTTAGAGTCTTTGGTATGACTCAGCCTGGATTTGAACTCGCGACCTTCCAGTCACAGGGCTGACACTATCACAAGGCCACTGAGCTGGTAGAGTCCAATTTCACAACAATGGTAATCTCAATGGGCTTCAAAGCGGTAATTGTGTAATAAACATGAATCATAAAGACCATGAAATCATAGAATTCAATAAGTATTGAATTAAACTAAACTAAGCTAAACCGGGGATCCCTGCACTTTTCCATCTCTGCAAGGAAAAACTCCTAAAGAAAACGGATTACGGAAGAAAGAAGAAACCTCAGGATGGAGGGTTCCTCTTCCATGACAGACAGGCAATGTAAAAAAACTCTTAGAGAAAATTAGCTTATCTAACTCTTCAACTACATATTTGAATAGTCCAGCAGATGATGGGTGGGGGGCGGCTGGGGGCCCGATACCAGCAAAGTAGTAAACAGGGAAAATGCAGAGACAGTCTTATTGTTTCAAACACTGCAGCTAATGTTTGTCTTAGAAAATTTTTAAATACAAAACATCCAAATTAGGGCTGCATGATGAGGAAAACTCGCGATATGCGATATTAGAGATTAAAATTGCGATAACGATATAATTTGCGATATATAAACAAATAACAAAATAACCATTCCCATTTTATTGCAACAGTTTAAAAATTATACTCCAAATGACCCTCGTCGACATAGGTGACAAACATCTAACATAATGGGGCTCAATCTGATTGGTTAACAACGTGAATGCATCCTTCCGATTGGTCAAATGCATAAAGGGATTTATTTGATTCGTTAAATAGTTCAAGCTGGCATTAGATTGTTTTAACACATTTAAGGTTTATTATTTATTGCGATATTTGCTGTCTTTTGCGATATGCATATTGCAAAAACTGGATCTTGCGATAACGATAAATTTGCGGTATATTGTGCAGGCCTAATCCAAATCCAAACTTACTGCTACTTAAGGTATTTAATAAAAGGCTGTTGTAGTAAAAACGTTCACAATGGACTTAAACGCAGCATCGTTATGATAAGGCCCGCACAATAAATCGCAAATTTATTGTTATCGCTATATATCAAGCTGTGCAATACGCATGTCGCAAAAGTCGCCAAAAATTGCAATAAATGGTAACCTTAAATGTACTAAAACAATCTTATGGCAGCTTGAAGTATTTAACAGATCTAATAAATGCATGTATGCATTTGACCAATCAGATGGATACCTTCACGTTGTTGACCAATCGGATGGAGCTTTTATGTTAAGATGTTCGCCATATATGTAGACGAGGGTCATTTGGATTTTATTTAAGTTATGTCGCCTTTTATTTAAATTAAACTGTTGCAGTAAAAGGAAAATGATGTTTCCCGTTGTTTTGCTATTTGTTCATGTTACATCGTCATCGCAATATTGATCACTAATATCGCAAGTTTTCCTCATATCATGCACCACTAATTATGATTTGCTCACGAACAGCCAGGACGGTACTTTTTAAAAAAAAAAACCTTTTTGTTCAAATTATAAATACAGTGCTCAGCATAAATGAGTACACAAATGAGTCCTACATTTGTCAGAAAACCTTTAGTGTCCTTTCAGAATCAACATTTTCTGTAAAATACTATACTACCAAATATACCTACAAAGGTGATTATGTCATTTATTGTTTACTAGATATGTTAAGTTACACATAATTGATTTTCCTAACTAATTAATTGGAGCCTATGTTGCGAAAATGAGTACATCCCAGTCAGTCTTAGGAGAAAAGCCAAACTTGCCAAGCCACAAGTGAGTCTACTGATTTATTCAAGAAGTGTCCAGCACACAGCTAAATATAAAAGGGCATTTCTTAACAAAGAAAAGCCCCTCCTATTTCATACTGTCAGCAAGGGTTCTCCATAGAAAATAAATTTCACAAAATCTGAAAAAGGAAATCATTCCTTTGCACAAAAGATGTGAGGGCTACAAGAAGTTCTGCAAAGCTTTACATATCCCTTGTGCTATCCTAGGCACTTTACCATTGGGAGTTGGGTCATCTAGACCAGTGTTTTTCAACCTTTTCTGAGCCACGGCACACTTTAACCTTTAAAAAAATCCCGCGGCACACCAGCATCCAAAAATGAAAAAAAAAAGGAGAAACTCAGTCTGTATTGATCTACAGCCCCTCCACAATCTCACATGCATTTTTGTGATAATTGTTGCAGAAAAAGCTGGAAGCTGCAGCTGTTTTTCTAAAAGATGCGATAAAAGTTAAGTTAGAAGATTTAAAAACAGTTTGAAGTGTGTTCGTTGGTTTCAAGACGTTTAACAACAGATCTCCTTGAGCGCTGTCACTCTCACAACCCAATGCATCATGGGAGATGTAGTGCATAAAAAGGCCGGCGGAGATCGCGTCTCTGAGCTTCATTGTTTTGTTCACTTGTTCCACAGTCTGATACCGGATTCTGTGGAAAGCTACACCGCTAAAGACGAGCTTTAGCTGGTATTTTTGTTAGAACTGAACGACTTTACGAGCTAAATCGGGACAGGGAAGTGAAGACTTTAACCACTTTTGATTGGTCAGACTGATGTCATGTGATTAAGCCCCCCAAGAATGATTGGTGGAGACAGTTAAAGGGGCGGGACTTTTCCAAAATACAGCCGGAGCTGCAGCTGAATCGCGGTGCCGTCATTCTTATCAAAATGTCTTTAATAAAATAAAATATAATAAACGCAAAGAAAAAGTATTTTACAATCTTTTATATTTCAAACTACTCAGTGTTTTATCAGGGCCTGTTTGGATGAACACAGAGCTGAAATCCTGGAGATGGGAAATGTTTTTAGATCAGTTAATGAGGGCAATTTCCCACGGCACACTTGACCATCTCCCAAGGAACACTAGTGTGCCGTGGCACACTAGTGTGCCGTGCCGCGGCACACTGGTTGAAAAACACTGATCTAGACCCACTAGACAGAGCTCTGAACCTTTTTTCTTCAATGATTTGTGATCTTCTCTGGTGTCCATGGATTACATGAAATCTTTCCACCTTTATCCACCTTTGTCATGGTAGGGAGAACACGTCAATGTAAGGGTGGGGTCATCCAAGATAGCACAAGGATTAAAGGAGGTGTTCTCATTTATGCTGAGCACTGCACATATTACTAACTTATGCTTTCTTTAGTACAGCCTTCACCATGATGTTGATGACAGATGGGTTCATAGAAAAAAGTTTAAAACTACTTTTATCTGAACAACTTGAAGCGCTTTTTCATGTTTTTCCAAAGTTTAAAAACGTTTCAGCAGTGTATGCTATAGATTTACAAATGCAAACCAACCGTTTCAATGACCTGATGAAAAAGGTTCATTCGGCCAGGAGATAAAACGAGTCTATGAATAGGCTGCGTGCAGAAAATGCTTTTACTGTCATTTCCATTCTTAAAACAGAGGAGCAGATGTTTACCTGGAACGGCTGCCGCTGAAGGAGCTGTGCTGGGACGAGTGGCTGGAGTAAGAGCTGAAGGAGGAGGAGCGGCTACGGGAGCGAGACGACCCGGAACCAGTGTATGACGAAGAGCGAGATGAAGACCTGAGGAGTAAAAGGCGCCCAAATTTAGGACTACATGTTACTTCTTTATCTGTGTAAATAAACGCACTTTAAAAGAATTTACTGATTGATGACAAGTTTGTGATGAATTACAGATAAGGATTAGAGACTTTCCCCCTCTTGAAATAAGATGTAAAGAAGATAAACACCTTTCTGATATCAAATACCCCTATTACCCCCATCTGGAGGCAAAACAGACAGGCCTGGGCAAACTAAAAAACAACATGCAAAGTGACGGATGGATAACATGGCTCACTTTTTAAAACTAGGGTACTTTTGTTCCTTTCCCAGGTTACACATATGATTCATACGTTTCGCAGCAAAAAAGTTAAAGATATAAAATAAAAATGTATATCTCTTAGTTGTTCAAGTGATAAAAGTATGCCTAAATTTAATTTCAGATCATCTTTATATGTTTATTCCAGTTTAACATTGCATTTAAATTTTTAGGAGTACATGAAATAGTAACTCAGAAAAAAAAGGGAATAAAAGATATAGTTTTATTTAGTTGATTCAATAGAAGAAGAAATAAGCCTAGTAGCTAGTAGCATAAAGAAGCTGCTGAAATGTTTGACAAATATACACAAAGATGGAATTTAAAATAAAAAAAAATGATATTCTAAAAAGGTAAGATTATTTATACAAGGCTGACATTAAGATCTTTTCAGCATGTTATTTTCTTTGCTTGTTTTGAAATTAAGCCTAACTAAATTCAGAAAAATTTTGACCACCGTGAGACAAACTTTTATTGTAAAAAGACAATCAGCTTTTCTCAAAAACACACCGAGGGAAGTTAAGCAGCTTGTTTAGAACGTAGAGAAAGCTAAGAATGTTTTTATCAGTACTCTGCACTAGACACACCCATGTTTCCACACTTGAGTTTTTGTTATTCACTGATGATTTGCTATGCATATCATGTCTGTCAGTCGAAGAGCCTGCGTGACACATGGGCGTGTTTGAAAAACCTATATAATTTGGATTTTTTTTTTAACATATCAGGAACTCCCAGGGAAACTAACAACATGAATGTTACCTTCCTTATTGTGCGTCTGTTTTTTTCACACTATAAATCTGCAAATTGACGATCGAAGTGCAATTATTACAAAACCCCGATCAAAACTGTTATTATATTTTCCGAGGTTTTCCACAGAACTTTCCAACTAAATACTGGATAAACTTTCAACGCTTCTAAGGGTTTGTTCTTGGTAAGCGTTACAGCACCAATAGGCGCAGAATGGACCAAAACAACACGTTTCTGCTGTTCTATGCTTGTTTTCTGATAATTAGGTGACCCTAATTATGCAATGCTCCTCTGGGGTCTTGTGTGACTTCAGGCTCCTGTGTTTCATTTGCACATGAATCGAATTATGCCGTGAATGATTACCGGACTTTATGTAAAAGTTTAGCTTACTAAAATACAAAATTCAGGTGGAAACCCTTCTCCAGACTGCTGCAATTTGCAGAAGTCATTTTTTTTCAGCCGCAACTTTAAATCTGACCTCTTTTTTTCAACTCACAAGTTTACAGAGTAGAAATCCTGCAGTTTAACTGAAACTAAAACATGCTGGACTGCCTGCTCTTTTATATATATTTTTTACTTTAAATCATTTTTTTTGGAAAAGGTCTGTAAACGTGAGGGATAACGGGATAATGACGAAGTTTGCATCATCTGAAATTAACGCACGCAGTGGAAACCTAAGCCATCCAACACGAAGCGGAAGATGGTTGCTTCAGCGAAGTGCGTTAATTTCTGAAAATGAAAACTTCGAAAGCCACTAACCTGCTTCTACCACGGTCACTTACAAAAGAAGTATATATTCAATCAGTTTTTTGTACTTTATTCTTGTTGTTTTTGTGGTTTGGATCGCTTTTTTCACCCAAACAAAAGAAAAATAACGCACTTCGTGGAAGCAACAATGGTTGCTTCGTGTCGGATGGTTCAGGCTTCCACGTCGTGCGTTAATTTCAGATAATGCATACATCATTGGCCATTAATGCTTACTTAAACAGGCCGTCCAACTTCGACAGGCAACTAAAATAAGGGGCGAGAGATGAACATTACCGGAAGTTACCAAAAAACCCAAAAATGAGATACTTCCAAGACAACATACTTATAGACAACAAAAAAAACACCTGTTGACCAAGTTATTTAAAAAACAAAAGGCATTATTGTCACAGTTGAAGAAACACTGCATGAGCTAGACCAGTGGAATTTCTAAAGCACCAAATTTTCCTGACCGTGGTCTTCAATGGTTGATTAATAAAATAAAATCATTTAAAAAACCAACAACATTCATTTAAAAGGAATTTCTACCTGGAAGAGTTGGACAAGGAGACTGAGGAGCCTGAGGGTCGATGTCGCCGGCGGCCTCGAGGTGGGGAGCCCAAACCGGCCCGTCGCCTTGGAGATTTGGATCGGCGCCATGGGTCTTTCCACTCATCTGGTCGTCTCATGACAGGAAGCATCTCTTTCTTTGAAGGTGGCTCCATCGGCCTGCTGAGAAATTTCACACACATCTCAACCTGCTTTTCCTTACTGTGGGACAACAATATATTAAATCTTTGCTTATTTAAGGGACTACATTCAAAATCTAGTAAGCCCTTTTAGAATGACTGAAAGGAACATTTGGGACCTCTTTGCAGTAACAGGGGTCCGTGGCCTTCAGAGACCACAAACAGACTTTTTCCTAAATATTTAAGAGACATGAATGAGAGCATTGAAACCATTTTTGTATTGTTTGACTCAACAGCGTCAGTTAAACTGCTGCTGTTCACTGCATTGCAGCACAGGTAAACAACTTCCTACTTAAGGCGTGTCTGTGAAACTACTGAAAAGCATTTGTGTCAATAAACAGACCTGCACGTGCATAACTTGAATGAAAATATAAAAGACATCTGATGCAACATCTTAGTATAAACATCGAGCACATCCGTTTTTGGAAGACTGACTCATTTTGTCGCACTTCTAAGAAAATTACGCCCCAAATTGCGTCAGAAAACAAAGGGCAGATGTTTACAGAAGATAACAGTCTTATTTCTATTAAAATGCCTCTGACATAATTTATTTTTAAATAAAAATGGTTCTTACATCTCCAAACACTCCATGAGGAAAAGATAAATCTGGAGCCCTGGTTTACCAACAACATCTGAGGTATTTACTTTCCACCTGCTGTGTGAGGAGTCACCAAATTATTTTATGCAAGTGTTTTGGATCACTAGTTCAAATATTTGTCTGAGGAAATGAATTAAATGAGTGGATATTCCCATTTGACCCAATATGTGGTGCACAAATAAGATCTAGAAAAAAGGAGGGAAAGTTTGGAGGTGTGTACTTTCTGCTAACGTCAGGCCGGATAATTCAGTCACTATTTAAACAAACCCCACAGATTAAACTGTTGTAAATATACAGCAGATTTCATCATATTAGTTAAACCAAGATGAGTAACTGGACTTTGCCAAAGGACACACATTCTTCTCCTGAAGTCAAGTGAAACGAGCAAACAATCTACTTCTTCGCGCATCAAATCAAAACGCAGCAGCTATTTTTAGCTCCATCAGCTCAAGTATTTTGGGAGGACTAGAAAACACGAACCTGAGAAGGAAATGAATTCATAAAGTCTGAAGAGCACACAGGAGACTGTGGTAGAGCGGACACATTCTGGTCCCTTGAGAAGCTCATGTTATTTGCGCACAAAATAATAATTATGTCATTAAATGTGACTGATAAGAAATAAGGAAACTTTCTGCCCTGACCCACATCAATTCTTGGCATTCCTTTGTTTGTACACGTCCCTGTTGGCCAATAAAAAAGGTGAGAGCTGCCACTCATTTCAACAACAAGGTGTACGTCACTAAATATGAGGGTGTGGCGTTTGTCTGTTAATAATGAAGGAGCGTCGCCATTATAGCTGAAGGAAAACACAGGAAATTTCCGCCGTTTCAAAAGCGCGGACAATAACTGCGAGAACAATTATGGAAACATGAAACCGTTTCCACACACCATCAAATTCCAGAGGATGCCACAGAGAGCAGTCACCTCTGAAACAAAAGCACCTAATCTGAGGAGATTAAGGTAAACCATGAAACAAAAGAACCATGCAAATCCGATGGTTTGTCACCCAATCCGTTTATCAATAAAGAAAAAACTTTGCAATTATAAATCATAATCACATGAATAAAATGACTGAATCCTACGTTCACAGTCTGCAATATATCAGTAGGTACATCAAAATAAAAATTAGACTAGAATTTAATTAAAACCTTAAATGTTTGTTAGTCAATTAAAAAAGTGAAAAACCTACTTTATACAGAATTATCACTCAAAAGGCTTAGGGACCCACTCTGATGAAAATTGTGTGTTTAAACATGTTTTTGTGACATTTTTCTGATGATGGATGACATTAAGAAAATTTAAATGAAGCTTAAGATGGCACTTCTGAGTTTTTCTTTATTCAACTCGTTAATCATGAGCAGAGGAAAAAATGCCGTCTGAAAAAGAAATTTGGGACATAAAAAAGACGCTGGGCGGGCCACCAGCTCCCTGCTCCGCTCCTCTGATGCATCCACTTCCAGACCAATAGATCCACGAACGTCTTTGTTTTCCTCGTCTGAGCAGGAATCTGGATCATGAAAACTGTACGGCTGGACAACTCTGACATGGCTCGCCATTTTTGTTGCACCGCTAATGTTAGCTTGGGGTTGTAAGCTAGCAGGAGAGCATGTAAACAGAGAGCTTTCAGCAACATGGAGGGGAAGAGGGGAGGGGTTGCTATGTGCCGACAGTCCCACCCACAACATAGAGGTGAATTTCTAATGAACTACTGCTGCTCTGCAGAAATTATGTCTTAAAAAATGACACGGGTGAAAAACTGCATCTGTCACTTTCGGCTTCTCCCATCAGGGGTCGCCACAGCGAAACAACCTCTCCCTCGAGGATGAGTCACATAGTTAACTTGGCAAGGTTTTACGCCAGATGCAACCCTCTCAATCCAACCGGGTTTGGGACCGGCACAGCAGCGGAGAAGGGAATAGGGAGCAGCCCGGAATAGAACCCTGGTTTCACAGACGGAAGGCGCCGCAAACCAGCACGAGCTAAACCGGCCCCCAGGATTTTCATCAGGTCATTGAAACGGTATAATTATGAATAAAAAACCACTGGCAACATTTTAAAATAGATCAAAAGACAACAGTTGTCTCAATGGGCTTCATATCGGTAATTGTATAATAAACATGTGATCATAAGGAATATTTAGTCATATAATTACATAGGTAATGGCTAAACTAAACTAAACAGACTAAACTGAGCATCCCTGCCCTTAGACCCTCCTTCTCTGTAACTAAAAACTCGTTAAAAAAAAAAAAAAAAAAAAAAAAAAAAAAAAAAAAAAAGAATGAGGGATCCTCTCTCAGTACGGACAGGCAAAGAACCAGAACTCTTAACCCTATTAGCTAGAAACTATTAGCTTCTGTAACTATACACCTACCGCACATGTTTTAGAGGTAAGATCGGGCCTAAAAAAATCCAGCCCGACACGACACAGGCCCGCGGGCATTAAAGCCGAACTCGACCCGAACCCGACAAATTACCTTCATTTGCAGGCCCGAGCTCGAAGAAAACCCGAAATTTCAATTTATCCCATCGTTTTTTGGCAGAAAAAAACGCAAGATTTCATAAGGTTAAAATAATCGACATATTTTTATGATCATGATCATCATGCATTTGCACAACGAAATAACACTGGAACACAGAATAAGAGGCCAGACAAAGAGAGTGAAAGAGAGATCTTGACGCGCACTCGCTTCATTACGCGGAGAAATGCTGCAGCCGCGGAGGTGTGTGTCTGCCTTTTCAGTTATCCTGTCATAAGTTTATCCTTGAATTCTTGCTGCTCCATATCGGGGATACCTAAACAAAATAGATACGGACTTGCGGAGGGAAGATTACATTCACGACAGGTGCGCAAAGCGCGCCCTGGCTCTGCGTCTGCGCTTCGGTGAACGTTCTCCCTCCGAGTAAGAAGAAGCTGGCTGTGTCTTTCGGTTCGTGCGGTAACCGTTCTGACATACAGGATTAATAAAGAGCTGTTTGACAACCGCCTGCCTAATGAGCTTCTTTGCAGCCATTACAATATATTTTTTTAAAAAGTCAGCGAGAGAGAAGCCAGGCCTGACCCGACCCGTAATGACTGTCATTTAGTGCGCGACCCGACCAAAATTTCGGGTCGGGTTGGGTTCTGACTCTGGCTTAAGATCTCACCTCTAACATGTATGAATAGTGTAGCAGATGCGATTCATCCAGATGATCAGATTGGCTATTTATCTATTTCAAGACCTATTTTATTTTCTACTTTAGATCATTACCGCCTAAACAAAATCAAAACTTGGATGTCCGAAAAAAATGAATGTTGACAACTCATGGCATTGCACCCAATTCAGCTCCTAAGCTCAGAACCCTGCAACGGTTTCCTGAGCTTTTTAATCTCAAGTGTCAAACTCCAGGCCAATTTAGCTACCATTGCAGATTATTTTGGGAAAGTTCCGTAACCCTTGTGCTAACCTAGGCACTTTAACGTTGGGTCATCTAGACCCACTAGACAGTGCGCTAAACCTTTTTTCTTCAATGATTTGTGATCTTCAGTGGTGTCCAAGGATTACATGAAATCTTTCCACCTTTATCCACCTTTGTCATGGTAGGGAGAACACATCAATGTAAGGGTGGGGTCATCTAAGATAGCACAAGGGTTAATGGCAGACAGGGCAGGCTTTCTAAAAAGGCAGCAGGACGCCGGCCCTCTGCTGTGATATTCTAAATATATAAGGCTTTTATCATGACAATGACAAAAAATATGTCTTGAAATATTTTTATGTGTGTAATGATCCTGTGTCATCTCAATTGATGTACCTGTAAATCATTCACCTAAACCACGTTTTGGTTCCAGAGATAAAACAGGATGATCCTTTTGCTAATAATATTCATAACTTTAGCTACAAAACGGTGATCCAAGAAGACGGTACTGTTTTTTAAATATATGGATGATGGGAGTTTTGAACAAAACATCACATTCTAAATCATTGGTCTGCAAGTTCTGGCTTTAAGGACCAACATTACTACGGGCTTTACGAGTTTTCTCCCTCACCAACTACTGATTATCTGGATCAGGTGTGTCAAGTCCACCAGAAGATGCAGGAGCAGAGTTTTTTGGATAACAAGCAGGAGTGTGGCCGCTCAGTTTTAAACTGCGTTAGCTCTGCTGTATTTGAGAGGTTGCCATAGCTCAACGTGGCCACCGGGTGTCCCTGTTCTTAATTGGATCAAAGTAAAAGAAAAGAGGCCCAGTAGTTAGAGTTGGACACATAACAAGTCATTTAGTCACTAGATTCAACTTAGACAAGCACATTTTGAGTAAACTCATTGTGGTACCCTTGAGCAAGGCACTTGACCCAAAAGCCACCTGAGCTAACAATGAGATCATGAACAGGATGGTCTTGAAAAACTGAATTGTGCAAACTCCAGAAGAGGCCAAAGAGGTCTCAATAGATCGTCCTTATATAGATGAATAAAAAAGTATGTTTTATAAAAGTGCTATAATAAAACCTTGTAACAATAAGCTTCTGTCATTTAAACAGATGCGTGTTTTATAAGAAAATGAGCCGTATGCGACTAGACATATGACATTTTTTCATCATTCATTATGTTTTTTCCTCCTTTAAGTTTCAGTAAAGACCTGACATGAGGAAGGAAAGGGTCGATTCTGTGATTCTCCCAGGTCACTGAAGGTCACTTACTTGACGGGCAGGTTGGGGGGGGAGCGCGGCTTCATCTTGTCCTCTTCTTTCTTGTCTCTGGGGTCTCGAGGAGGACGCATCCTCGGCCGCTCCTTGTCGTCGCGTTTGACCCGGTCCCTCTCCCACTCTTCTTTCCGCTTCAGCCTCTCCTTCTCACGCTCCCGCTCTCGTTCCCGCTCCCTTTCCCGCTGTCGGCGTTCCCGCTCACGGTGGTCTCTCTCCCGCTCTCTGTGACGCTCCCGAAGTTCCCGCTCGCGTTCGCGCTCCTGGAAAAAAGAGAGAAAAGAGGAAAATGTCAACTGATAATCCTTTCACCAATAGGAACTAGAGGTAAGATCGGGCCCAAGAAATCCTGCCCGACCCGACACAGGCCCGCGGGCATTAAAGCCGAACCCGGCCAGAACCCGAACAATTAACTTGATTTGCAGGTCCGAGCTAAAGGAGGAAGATTACATTCACAACACGTTCATTCACGTGTGCAGAGCTGCGGATGGCCGGCGCCCCCCTCTTTCTGCTAGTTACACTGTATGTCAATCAACGGTGGGGTGGTGACTTGGGGGCGGGGTCTACCTATGTGTGTGTTTGTGTGTGTGTGTGTTTGCTGAACGTTCTCCCTCTGAGTAAGAAGAAGCTGGCTGTGCCTTTCGGTTCGTGCGGTAACCGTTCTGTCGTACAGGATTAATAAAGAGCTGTTTGACAACCGCCTGCCTAATGAGCTTCTTTGCAGCCATTACAAAATATTTTTTTTAAAAGTCAGCGAGAGAGAAGCCAGGCCTGAACCGACCCGAACGTAATGACCCGAATTTCGGGTCGGGTCTGACTCGGGCTTAAGATCTTACCTCTAATAGGAACCCATGGTGACAGTGTAAAAGAAAAATATCAGAAATGGATTCAGCGGGCCACTAGGTTTTGTGGTAAAATACACACAAGTTTATTTTTAGGAAAAATTGGTCTGGGTTATTATGGGTTGAAGTCACTCCGCTAAACAAATAGTTACTTTCAGAAGTATTCATTATTCAGGGTTCCTACAGGCTTCTTCAAGTTATATTTATGACTTTTTAAGACCTTGCATTTGAAAAATTAACAGAATTATTTGATGAATTACAATTCAAATTTCAGTAATAAATATCAATTACTAGACCGGACTAGGTCACCGATTGGATTAATATTTGGGACTTCTTTTTTTACCGTTCTGCTTCCTTCGTAACACACAACACGAATGCGTGCATCCGACACACTTCCGCTTTTAGAGGAATACTCAAAGGTGCGTGAATGGATCAAAAGTACCGCTTTGGGGTGGTTTTTTGTGATGAATTAACCTTTTAATACACTTAAAAGCTCAAAAAGTTGATTTTGCATGGTATAAGTCAGCACTAAAAATAGCAAAAAGGCAAATTTCAGCAGCTACACACCGGATATAAACCAACAAGAATGAACAACATCGGAGTTTATTGTGATTACAAGCACACATAATGACATTTGTGTTGAAGTGCTTGGTTTAACATGTAAAAACAAGTAAAGACTAAAAGCGATTACAGCATCAAACCCAAATGTGTTATGAAACAGAAGACCAAACAATTATTTTCTTGATCTGATCAAATTCCAGCGTTTTGAAAGACAGAGGTGGATACTCACAGTGAAGTGATAAGGAATGGGGGCTTCAGTGTACTGCACTCTGAAGTTTTCATAATGGCCCCCACGCCACAAAGCTTCCATTTCATAGTCATAGTAGGGGTCAGGGTAGGGGTCGCTGCAGAGAAAAACATCAATGAGAAACTGCAGCCAACTGCAAACCGATTCCTACAAATCTTCAAGACTAAAACTCCAGGACATTTTTAACAGCAGCCTGTTCATTATTGTCAAAAGAGCAAAAACATTTATTTTGTTCATTTCTATTCAATCGTTCTACAAAACAAAAATGAGAACATCTTACAAAATATTTGTGGCTTCTGCTTATTTTTGAAAACTTCCACTTAAAAACAGCTAAATATTTGGATCCTGCGGAAATCTGCTTATTTACCTGAAAGCTTTTCAATATTGTTTTAAAAGCCAATACCAAAATGGAGAGAAAGGATGGATAAATAGAATTTATGCCCACATTTGTTTTTAAATTTCACTAACGAATCTATTTTGCTCACAGCCAATTGTCAGACAAGCAGAGCTAAACTTTTATTTTGTTTAGACAGAACGCATTCTAACTTGTATATGAATGAATTCCAGTAAATCCCGTCATTCCTTCCTTCCAGCTATATGGTGGAATTAGGATATTCCCATTTTTTCCTTTATTTTTTTCCAACACGAAGATTCCCTCAGATCTCCTCGCTCCATTTCCATCATCGGGCTGCCAATTCTTTTGCAACTGAATAAGTTGCTGTGTTGCTGTACTGATTTTATTGCTTTTATCTCTCTATATTTAATCCTGTGTTTTAAGATGTCTTAGTGTTTGTTTTCTTCATTTCTCGTGTTCAGCACTTTGTGTCGGCTGCTGTTGATTGAAAGTTCTATTTAAATATAGATGAGATGAGTTGAAAATAATGGATGCAAGCACAGTTTTTTTCAAAAGATCAGAGGAAAAAAAGAACAACAAATACAACCAATAAGTTCATTTAATGGTTTCAATGCAACCAAGTCCTAAATTTACACATATTTGAAAGATTTTAATTTTTTAAAGCTCAGTAGCTCTGTGCAAACGTTTTTATTTTTGATAAAATATGTGAACTTGTTGGATTTTTTTTTTTGTTATTGTGTTGTATAAATGTGCTAGTGGAAAACAAAACTGACCTTTGAAATTTAGACTTAAAAAATAAAGTGAAAAAACCTTTAAAAAGTTCTTGACGGCTGATGACTCCTGACACGATAGTTAACCAGACTACAGTTCAACTGAACCAGGAACAAACGAGGGTTTTAAATTCTAGAGGAGGTACTCTATTGTCCCAAAATAATTGAAGTGCATAATAAAAAGAATTCATTCATTAATTAAATAAAATCAACACACAGCTGAGGCTACTAGAAACTTTTTTTTTTACTCACCTGTATACTGGATCTCTGAAATCCATTTCCCTGAAAGAGAAGAGAAGAGTGACGTTATATTGATTTAAGCACAACCGTGATCGCTTTGAGTCCGACTAGAACTTTGACAAGCTTCCGGTTTTCTCTCTCTAAGCACAGCTGTCCTGTGTGAAGCCTTTAGATCAGACCAAAAGGATTTGACATTTGAAAAAGGTAACAGGAGCTCATTTCCATGATTATGGTAAACCTGACAGCCGTTGAAGAGAAAACCAAAGATCGAGCACAAAAACATTCAGAGCAGAAAAATGAAGCAGCTTTACTTTCAACACCGCCGTCACCCATTTTTAGGATCAACCCAACGGCCTTGTTCTGCTTTAGTTTGCATGTGTGTGCACGGTGCTGTAAAAAAATGCTTTCAGGATTTTTAGCCCTTTAACACCGGAGCTTTAGTGTTGACTTTCTTTCAACTACCTTAACTCTTCAAGCATTATTAAGGTAATTCCAGCAGATTTGGAGGAGGAAAAAAAGAGGCCTGATATGCGGGTCTTGTGTTTCACATCGGCGCTGATTACATATACGGACATAAATGACAAAAACAGATCAACATACTCTCTGATGACGCGGTAGCTGCGTTCTCTGAAGAACTCGTTTTCTTTGTCAAAGTCCCTCTCGTCCTCTCCGATCGTCACGTTGAAGCGCTTTTCCTCAAAGTCGGGCTCCTGCTCCTTCCTGATTGTGGCTTTCTTCAGCACCTGCAGCAGACAGAGGCAGCTCACATGAAGATCACTCCATCCATCAGCCGGGTTTTCCCACGATTAACCCAAAGACTTCTCCCCACAGAATCAAGAGTTTTTCCTAATCCGAGAAAAAGGGTCTAAGGGAAGGGATGTCCAGTTTAGTTTAGTCTGTTTAGTTTATCAATCTGCTATGATACTCTATAACTGATTTTATGTTGTGAACAATAAGTGAAGCCCGTTTTGACCACTATGTTGTAATACTGGGGTATAGAAATAAAATTGAATTGAACTGAAACTGTGCAGCAGATGCAAATTTAAAACACAGTTTAGTCTAACATCCCAGCTGAACAGTTTTCACATTTTAAATATTTCTTTTCTTTAAAAATTTTAGCACTTTAAAAGCTCATTGTAAATCTGGACAACCTGACAAAAAAAGAAAATCTATGATTTTTTCATTCCGAATTCAATTTTAATCGTTTTTTTTCTCTCCCCGCTTTTACTTTCTTTAATAAAAATGACCAATGATACAATATATTTAACAAAAACAATTTTATCTCAACATCTCCTTTGGAAATTGTCCCAAAAACAAAGTTCAACTAAACACAATCTGTAACACTGTTTGCAGAACAATGCAGCAGATGTTTTGGGAGCTTGAGCATCTCATAAAGACAAATACTAGAATGCACTCAGCAGAGCATCTTTGGTAGAAACAGCCTTGAAACTGATTTTGCTGTTTGTGGTTTGATGCTCCAAGTTTGAAGTCACAACCCCAGAGACCAAAACTTAATTTCTGACTCACCGGCCAAGTTGGCTGGTAGATAAAGGAAAAAAAATCTACCAACAAAAGTATTCCATTATTTTACGAAGAAAAACTATAGGTGTGATTTTTTTAAATGATATTACGTCAAATGAAAATAGAGAGGAAGTCACAACATCGTGAAAACATCCATTTTCTCCTAAGGAACATTGTCTTGATTTCTAATCGTTCTTTACTCTCCGCTTTTGGCGTATTTACGCCGTCTATGAAATGTTGGATTTTTAATCACAAAAGAGGGGTTTCAGTCCGACACCTGTACTCTGAAGCGACTGTTAAGTCAAGTTCAAACCTAAGAAAATTAAAAACAGATTTACTAAAGGGGAGCAGAGTTTCTTTCCTAATTCTACCACTTGTAGATTAATTTTTACATAAAATCCTGACAAATACATCCTAAAAACTTGATCATGTTTTGGATTCTTGCCATTGACAGTAAAGATGCAGCGCTCTCACAGTGGCGGGGCTTTTTCCAGCTGAACGCCGGCTCTGTAATGTTACAGAGGCACTACTACGGGTGATAAAGTTCCATTCAAAGTGCCTCTTATGGTATTTAGAAAATACAGTTTTTATAAATGAAATTGTTTGTTGCATCTATCACCTCTGTGTAAATAAAGTCCGTGCTTACCTGTAGACAACACACAGGACAGCCCGCTAGCATTTAGCATGATAGCATCAGTGTGTAACGACGCCATCGTCTCCAAATCAACACTTTTTATGAAACTTTCTGTGGCTGCTGTAAGTCCAACAGGTTTATCCTCCAGGTTTTTCTGGATCCTGTTAAAAATCGTCACATGTTCTGCTGCTTCAAAGCTACACGGAGGCAACCAACAGAAGTTATTGGGGGCGCCTCTTGTGCGCTAGTCCCCCCCCCCCAGCCTTGCAGAAGTAGCTCCTCTTGCTTGCTGCTGTTGTTTTCACATCTGCGCCTTGTCAGAGACGTGCAAACTGATTTCACGCTGAACAACGGAGGAGCGCAGAGAGCTGGGCAAGTTAAATCTCGATTTTACCAAAAAGAAATCGTCAAGTCGAATTAAAAAATAAAAACTTTACCAACACTATGACTAATACTTCCAACCTCACCCAAACCAGGGGGAGATAAACCCTTCAGAGGTTGAAAGACGCCAAACTTTAGCCACATTCTTCAAAATACAAAGTTACGATCGGACCAAAGGCAAAGATGCATGAATGTGTTTTACCTCTTTGGCGTGCCTAAGTCCTCTCTCCCAGGCGCTCTCCACAGGAGGCTCTGCAGGAGGAGGTGGTGGGGGCAGCTCCTCCACAGCTGGGCCGACCTGCAACAAGCAGAAAGAAATGACCACACGCTCACAGGCAGCGCAGGGGGATTTATGGCGACTTTGAGGCATCAGACACACACCCAAGGGGTGTTGGGCATGAGCGGGAGTGGCCCCCCAGGAGGGGCTCCATTTGGTGAGAAGGGGTCCGGTTTGCTGATGAGGGAGTAGTTCCCTTTGTCGTTGACTCCTGGGTGGATAAACCTGCAGTTCATCCCCCATGTGCAGTTTCCTGAGAGGAAGAAGACACAGCACAACAGAAGTGAGCGAACGTTCAGCATCACCTGCTGCTACAAACCAGCAGATCAAATCACATGAACATTTATTTTACCAAAAAAAACCTGACCAAGCTGCAGCAGATTATCAGGCAAAAAACAAAACTGTGCTTGTGTACAAAGACTAAAGTGAAAACTCACTTTAGTTCATTATTTTGGGTGAAATTGCTCTTTGCTAATAATCGTAATAAACTCCAGAAGAAAATGTTTTGATCTAAATGCACATTTATCTGTTAATAAAACTCAAAAGTTCTCTCTTTGTGACCAAAAATAGAGAACGCTGGTTATGTGATCACGTGATTCTACAGAGTTCCAACTTCCCTCCTGGATTAGTCTTTACAGTAAATGTTTAATATGTCTGTCTAAATCGCCAAATGAAGGCCATTAACTGCTGTTGGGTGTCTAAAAATTAAAGTGGCACTATAAAAATACCAAAACACAACTCTGTTGTCCACATTTGACAACTGTTATGTTCCTATTCATGCTTGTTTTGTAACTATTTTTGAAAGACAATTCCAATCATGTGCGGACATGCTTTCAATTATGACATCTCCACTGTCTTTTTCGGCTTGTGAATGAACTTCTTATTCATTCACAAGAAGCTGAGACGACTTTTCCAGAGAGCAGAACTCTATGAAGACCACATCATTTCAAAGTTTTCTCATTTGTCACATGTGTTGTTGTCAATTCCCCCCTATTTTTGAATCCTTCACAACCCCTCAAACTGATTAGACAAAGACGGGGAAGGCTTTCCATTTATTTTATTGATTCCCTTGGACAACAGCTCCCCCTGCTGGTAGCAGAAGGATGTAAGCTTTAAAATAGATTTTCCTTTTTCCTGTATTTCTTTAGTTTAAGGTAGAATGTGTAAACAGCTGCCTGGGAACTTGCTGCAAGTGTTAATGAACCTAAAATATGTGGTTTGTTTGATTTTAACTCAAGGATCTGCAGTTCATTCGCACCTTTGATGAAGAACCTGCAGATGGGACGTGGTCTGATCTTCCTGTCTGACGGGTCTTTGACCTCCCCCTCCTCCAGGTCGTCATCCTGTGATAAGAAAATAAATAAAAACATTAGCAAAACACAAAAAAATAATTTATGACTTATATCCAATTGACTGAATTCTCTACTTTTAATGTTACACATCTGAGGACGAGACCTAAAGCTGCAAAAGTATGAGAACTTAACTCTGATTGAATTGTCTTATAGGGCCTGTTTTGGAATTTTTGTGGCAGCTTTCCACTGCAGTACAATCAGACATGACCAACAAATTCAGGATTCTGGATTTTATCATTTATCTTCAAAAATAATAATTCAGACTTCTAGAATAGACTAAATTAATTTCCATTTTCAATACAAAGGTCAGCAAAAAGGATTTCCTCCAACCTATATTTGGTTTTATTGGCACATTTTAAGTGTTTATAAATATTTAACAGTTTTGACTTTCCAAAGAATAATTGTTAATCCACCAAAACAATATTTTAACTGTATAAGTGAGGATTTTAAACTCATATATATATATATATATATATATGACTCAACTTCAAGACATCTGATATTAAAATTATTGGCAGCTCTGTCATAAAATGAACTTTTTAAAACAGTCAAACCTGAAAAGGATGTTCAAAACAAGATCATAAGTTCATCAGATCAAATATGCTAAAAAATCCCCATATTTTCTATTAAAAAAATAGAGGGCAGAGTTAGTATTACAACAAGATCATTAGAAATGATCTAAAAACGAACGACTAGGCCTGCACAACAAATTGCAAATTTATCGTCGCAATATCAAGCTGTGCAATACTCATATAGAAAAGTCTGCAAAAATTACAGTAAATTGTTACCTTAAATGCGTTAAAACAATCTTATGGCAGCTTGAAGTAATTACAAATTAAAATAAATCCATGTATGCATTCGACCAATCAGATGGAGGCCTTTGCGTTGTTGACCAATCGGATGGAGCTCTTCTATGTTAGATGCTTGCCTCTTATGAGGACGAGGGTCATTTGGATTATATTTAAGTTATGTTGACTTTAATTTAAATTAAACTGTTGCAGGGAATAGGAAAATTATGTTTTTGGTTGTTTTGCCATAAGTTCATGTGTCGCAAGTTATATCGTCATCGCAATATTAATCACTTAATCTACTATTGATCACACTCTTGGCATTCTCTTGATGAACTTCCAAAGGTAGTCACCTGAAATGTTTTTCACTTCACAGGTGAGCCCTGTCAGGTTTAATAAGTGGGATTTCTTGCCTTATAAATGGGGTTGGGACCATCAGTTGTGTTGTGCAGAAGTCAGGTGGATACACAGCTGATAGTCCTATTGAATATACTGTTAGAATGTGGATTATGGCAAGAAAAAAGCAGCTAAGTACAGAAAAACGAGTGGCCATAATTACTTTAAGAAATGAAGGTCACTCAGTCCCAAAAAATGGGAAAACTTTTAAAGTGTCCCTAAGTGAAGTCACAAAAACCATCAAGCGCTACAAAGAAACTGGCTCACATGCGGACTGCCCCAGGAAAAGAAGACCAAGAGTCACCTCTGCTGCGGAGGATGAGTTCATCCGAGTCACCAGCCTCAGAAATGGCAGGTTAACGTTAACAGCAGCTCAGATTAGAGAGCAGGTCAATGGCTCACAGAGTTCTAGCAGCTGACACATCTCTATAACAACTGTTCAAAGGAGACTGTGTGAATCAGGCCTTCATGGTAGAATATCTGCTAGGAAACCACTGCTAAAGAAAGCCAACAAGCAGAAGAGACTTGTTTGGGCGACGCAGTAAAGGTGAACGGATGGACTCTACATGCCTGGTTCCCACCATGAAGCATGGAGGAGGAGGTGTGATGGTGTGGGGGTGCTTTGCTGGTGACACTGTTGGGGATTTATTCCAAATTGAAGGGATGCTGAACCAGCAGGGCTACCACAGCATCTTGCAGCGGAATGCTATTCCCTCCGGTTTGCGTTTTACAACCATTTATTTTTCAGCAGGACAATGACCCTAAACACACCTCCAGGCTGTGTAAGGGCTATTTGACCAAGAAGGAGAGTGATGGAGGGCTGCGCCAGATGACCTGGCCTCCACAGTCACTGGACCTGAACCCAATCCAGATGGTTTGGGGTGAGCTGGACCGCAGAGTGAAGGCAAAAGGGCCAACAGGTGCTAAGGATTCTGGGAACTCCTTCTAGACTGCTGAAAGACCATTTCAGGTGACTACCTCTTAAAGCTCATCAGGTGAATGCCAAGAGTGTGCAAAGCAGTAATCAAAGCAAAAGGTGGCTACTATGAAGAACATACACTATTACATATTTTCAGTTGTTTCACCCTTTTTTGTTATGTATATAATTCCACATGTGCTAATTTATAGTTTTAATGCCTTCAGTGTGAATCTACAATTTTCATAGTCATGAAAATAAAAAAAACTCTTTGAATGAGAAGGTGTGTCCAAACTTTTGGTCTGTACTGTATAAAGGTAAAGATGTCTTTACTTCAGGAATATCAGTTTCAAATGGTCAAAACTGGATAAAGCACATTAGAGCCAAATGTTTAAAATGTCACTCTACTTTTGCAATATTAGAGCAGAAATTCTGACACCAGATAAATATGTTTGTATCAAATTAAAGTTGTTTTTAACACATGAATGGCAGTGATTTTAAATTTATATGAGTTAAAAATTATAATTTTAGCAGATAATAAAAAAAGGGATTTTATTTAAAGTATGCAACTTTTAAACTGTTTCCTTTAAGCCTGCATTTATACATATATATAAAACATGACTTTAAACATGACTATTTTTGAAGCCTTGAATGATTGTGAAAACTGTTTGGGAGGAAACTCAAGAAGGTCAAGATTTTTTAACCACTTTGAGATCAAAAACATGAAAGGAATAACTTACATCAATCTCTCCTTCATCTATCTCTCCATCATCATCCTCTTTCTTCCTGTCTATGAAGGAGTCTCTGCGAGTCCTCTCCAGACCTTTGGAGTCCTCTTCCCTCCTGGGATCATTTGGAGACGGAGGAAGGATCCGCTTCTTCTCTTTTTTCTTAATGTTCTTTTCGTCGCTCTGTGCTTGCTCTTCCTCCTCTCCCTTTGCTTTCGTTTCATCCTCATCATCCTCTTCGTCGTGTGCAGGGATGCTGGGCTCCTCTGGGACTTCCTCATCATAATCCAGTTCGTGCTCGTCCAGCTCGCGAGACACCGAGGCAGAGTCGTCCTTCATTTCTCTCGCTGCGGCGGCTCTCCTCCTCCTTTCACTCTCCTCATCTTCTTCAGGTTTGTCTTTATTCTCCTCATCTTCCTCGTCATCATCGGCCTCTTGAGCCCCCTGTTCAGCTGAGATGCGTTTGTAGTAGCCGTATCCTTCATCGTCTCCATCCTCCTCAGGGTAGAGGGCTTGTTCAGGCTCCGAATCAGGCGATCGTGGTGTGTCAATCACTCTTTCCTCTTCCTCCTGTGGCCCATCTTCATCCCCGTCCATCAGGAGGATGGTTTCATCTTCATGACTCATCCCACCTGTCTCTCCGACAGGCTTATCATCCTCTGGATCTGAGACAAAATCCGGGACCACCTCGTCCTCCAGATCTGAAATTTGCCCTTGGCTTTCCCCCATCATTTCTCGATCTTCTTCAACTATGCCCCCATCTTCATCATCTTGAAGCAACTCACTGTCTGAGATGACCCCATCAGCCTCTTCATCGGGGGAGTCCAGCCCCCCTCTGTTGGAAAACCCCTTTTCCCCATCTTCGGGGGATTGTGGAGACTGTGTGGGGCTCTCAGGTGTATCCATGAGGACAAAGTTCTGACTGAAACAAAAACGCAAACAATGATTCCAGCAGCATGAGATCACACTCAAAGCTACATATTTACAAACCCAGAGCTACCAGACCACCCGGCCAAAATACCTTACCGGAGTATCTTTGATACTTTATCAAGTCCCAACAAATCTGGAGCCACCAGAAGCTGCACAGTGAAATCATTTCATCCAAAGCTCTTCATACCTGCAGGACACGCTCCATTCATGACCCATCAAACCTCTAGCTTACAAACTTTTAAACAGAAACAGCTCAAAATGTTAAATAACTTCAACTCTGCCAGTTGAAACTGAACTGGTTTTACTGATCCACCTTGCCAGTGTAATTATGAGATTAAGCTAGTTTTTGGTGAATTGTCATTAGGAATTCTTTTAACATTTAACTTCTTTTTAAAAAACTTCTCTTTAAACAAAAACGTACATCACGTCATCCACGTTTCTTGGTTTTAGAATAAACCACAATAGACAGAATTTTTTAATGATGTGTGTTTTAACAAAGATAAACACTAAACAACTGTAGGCTGACCCTGCACTTAAATCAATACATCAACAGCCTAAAAAAAAATGTTGTCTTAAAAGTGTCAAATTTATTTTGTGAGTGCTACACCTTTTTGGGTTCTCACAGCACTTTTCATCAGTTTTGAGTGGGGGTGCAAAGATTCATTTTATCATCGATTGGATTCATATAATTTGTGGTTGCCGGTACGATTCATTGTCAATATTGGTTCGTTTTAAACTAAGAATAATTGTTAATAGTTTTGAAACAATCTTAGATCTTTGCTAAAAGTCAAAAGTATATTTATATATACTTAAATGACATTATCGGTTAATAAAAATAATTTTCTGAATACATTTATTGTGTTAATTTACAAATGAAAAGAGTATTTAAGAGTAATTAAGAGAGTATCTTTCAATTTCCACAAAAAGTGGACAAAAAACGAAAAGCTTCAATGAAATCAATTTTGAATGGCATTTGTTTTTTCTGTTTCCTATTTTGCACTTTTTGACAAATAGTGTAATCAGTGCAAAGTGTAAAACAACCGATAGTAGTAAAGCCGACATATAAAATTCCAAACATTACATTTGAACTTTGCAAACCACCCCCGAAGTTAATTTGAGCCAGCACCTGTTATTGAACACACTGGAGCACAGAAGAAGCATCGATCTGTTTGAACGGTTTTGTTTGTTTGTTTTGTTTCTTTAGGACCACGATCCGCAGCAGCTAAAAAAAAATGTCTCACTAGTGTTTTTAGCAGGCTATTAATCACAGAAGGTTAACTGTATTAACAGAAAAGAAAAACTCACCTATTTGAAGGGTTTACTCCCGACGGCGACTTTTTTTTGGCCAAGCAAGCAGCGAGCGAATGAACAATAATTCCTGCTACGCTAGGCTAAGTTGTTCCGAAACTGTTATCAGGCTACACTGACAGAGCCAGGCTCAACTAGAAGAACCAATGTAGCGCATGCTACAACCACGTTTGGCAAGAAAAACGGGCTGTAAACGTACGAAAGACAGCAGATAAACTTCCAGTGTTGCACATTTACCGACCCAAAACGTCCATAACTAGTTGGCCATTAACCAGGTGGAGCAAACTAGTCTAACGCATACAATATCTAGCAAGCTAGCTGCCAACTAAGTAGGCCTCGAGGTCGACGACGGTGGAGATCCAGCTAAAAGACCTAAACCGCTAAACAAACAGACGCAAAATACTCTTATACACATAAACACGCACGGACACCGGAGAGCTAAGCGACATTAGAGCCTGCTCGCAGCTGCACAAGCACCGGTGCGACTAGGCGGCATCTCTTCGCCATCTTTCCGCTCACAGCCTACCTCTGAGCAGCTAAGCTAAAAGCGCTAACAAGCGTGATTCTCAATCGCCTTTCCAAACTAAAGTTTTTTTTAATTAAGCCGCTGATGCTGTAACGGCAGCCCCTTTCTCTGAGGTGCCCTACCACAGTCTACAATGAACGCTTTTCGGTTTGATGCAACTGAATCAGCGGAGAAAAGAAAAGAACCCGCACAGTGCTGGGAGAGCGGCCATTACAATGACGTCATCAAAGCACGACAGATTGCGGCGGGTCGCGAGGAGCCACCTCCCCTTTTTCCTTTATATCTGAGTGAAATCTGTGTCTTTTTTCATTTTCAGTTAATTCATTTCAGTAATCTCTTTATTTTAAATCATATGTTTAATTATTTGGATAATTGTTGATGGAATCTATAATACAAATAATAGATTTGTAGCAACAAAAAAAGCAAGTAAATAAAGAAGAATACAATAAAAAGTAAATTGCATTAATTCGCAATAAAACAGAAGAACACGTTGGGGAAGCACATTCTGGTCACTATTGATGAATATTAATGAACATATTAATCCAGACACTGACCACTTCGCTGTCATAATCTGACCTACCCACCTGAATTGAGGTGGTATACAGTACATATATTTTTCTTTTCTTTCTGTTTTTTGATTTTTGTATTACTAGACTGTATAAACAATGTTGTATATCTTTATCTTTTTTCCAAAGTTAACTGTTTAAATAACAGGGGGAAAAAAGAGCAATTAATAATTAATAATCAACGTTCTGAAAGAGATGGACGAAGAGTCTTAAGGCAAAAGTTGCATCTATTTTTTAAGCAATGGAAATAATCAAATATAAATTTTTAAAATCACTGTTTAAAGCATTTTTTGTTTTCTTACAACTTGTTTTTTGTGTATTTTATCAAGTAAAACGTGTGTGTTCATCCAGCTGCAGATCTGAAAAACAAACTCTAGCTTATAGATCTTCACACCATGTTGACTACAACCTGTCAGCATGATGTGCTTTTCAGGGTAATGAATCAATAATAAACTTCATTTAATAACATCAACCAAAAAAATTTTTTTCCTCAACAAAATGCTGGAGATGTGAGTCCCCTGGCACTCAAAATAGGGCTCGTCCGGGATTTGAACCCGGGACCTCTCGCACCCTAAGCGAGAATCATACCCCTAGACCAACGAGCCCGACTTGTAGGTTAGAGCCCTCCAGTAAGGCTAAAAATTATCCCAGATTGTGCACATCTGGTGCTGATGTGGCAGTTTAGAAATGTTATGACATGTTGCCAACAGCACCCTCTAGTGGTGTCTTTGTATATAACATGTTGAGATCAACTTACTCACTTCCACAACCACCATCCAAGTATCGTAACTTCCGTAGGAGAGCGTCGTAAATAATTTTGTTATCACTAAAACTTTCCACATGTGCGTAAACAGGAAAATAACACGGATAACTGTCAATATCGCTAAGAGGTAGAAATAAATGCAGCACGTTAAATGAGTTAAAGACAGTTAAACAAGAATTAGGTCAGCCTGTCTTAAAATTATTTTTTGAGTTTGTTAAAATTTTTAAGTATCTTACTTTACTTTAAGTATATTATATTAAGACTTAAAAAAAACTCGTGTAAAGAAATATCAAAATAAACGAATATAATTAAATCTGAAGCACCAAACGAGAGTTATGAAAGGCAGGGAAAACGCTCCCGCATTCTACCACTAGATGGCAGCAGTAGACTGAGAAGTTATGATGATGAACTGAATTGAATGATGAATGTTAAAAATCATGTTCACCCTTGTGCTATCCTAGGCACTTTACCATTGGGAGTTGTGTCATGTAGACGCACTAGACAGTGCGCTGAACCTTTTTCCCACAATGATTTGTGATCTTCACTGGTGTCCATGGATTACATGAAATCTTTCCACCTTTATCCACCTTTGTCATGGTAGGGGGAACACGTCAATGCAAGGGTGGGGTCATCTAAGATAGCACAAGGGTTAAGTGATTATTGGGCAATTGGTCTTGAATCACGTTCATTAAACCGTTGATGTTTCTGTATGTTTTCAATGTGTTTAAAAAGTCGTAAATGTTTTAAGTTTGCTAAACATTAATTTAAATCACACATCAGGCATGTAATTTTCTAACAAAAGGGCTTCACATTGCAACAAATCAAACATGAAAACATTAAAACAAGTAATGGATAAAATACAAAATATATAAATTGATTAACCTACTTAAGCCGGTAGTAAATTAAATGCTTACAGCCTGGTTTCAAAAGTAAAAAGTACTTTGTACCTCATTAAAGAAAAGTTCTGGCGTAAAGTTTAAAAAAAAAAAAGTGTACCTAAATGATTTTGATTGTTTTGCTTTTATTTGTTCCCACTTTCCCAGAGACTACAAGCAGAAATTAGTCAAATTTGCTATAATATGGAATTAAAATTTTCATGTGATTAATGGTCTTTTGCTCCTTTGTTTTAAGTAAATAAACTCTTAAACTGCCATGTCAAAATGATAAATGAAGCCATTTGAAAAAGGAGGGTGAAACCATTCTAATATGTTCACAGATAAGGAATAATCAACTTAACATAACAAACTCAAAGGGAAATTTGAAAAGCATCTGGGGTCAAAACCAAAACTGAAATGGCTCTGGGAGCCAGAAGGCCCTCCGAGGAACCAGTGACACAAACAGCTCCTCAATGAACACAAAAGGTGCATGTTGCTAAACTATTTGTTTAAAATGAGTTTAACATGAACAGCAGAAGAACTTTTCATCTCCAAGTCTGTGGAAGTTTTACAGATCTAGATACTCATTTGTGGAACCATAAAAACAATCCTCAGAACCTGCATGTGATAAACTTTTGTTTTTCTGCCAGCAAACAAAAACACACCAGATTGCAAAAATTCAAAGTAAACATCTTATGGATTCCAGCCACTCCATCATGCCGACCTTTGAAGGCTTGATGGAGCTTTGTTGGAGTGAACAGCTGATGCCTGACATATACTGAGTGTTTCTTTCTGCAGGATAAGTGAAGACATCTCTATTTATACACGTGAAGGGTAGACAACCTGTGGCGAGAGAAGAACTGGACACTTCTCACATTTCCCCCGTCAGCCATTTTTCCTATCCATCTTTCCCCGCAGCTCTTCGATTACAGGCTTTTGGGTTTCTCAAAAACCTTCCCGTTGTAATGCCAGGGGTGCCCACTAGAAAATCTGACGCTGAGGCGTCAGTCATTCATTCCTACTCCACTTTCTGTAACCTTTACTTTCAGCTACTCAAATCAACATTGGCCTCAAATCAGAGCTCAAAAGTACAAGATGAAAGCAGGAGAGGAAAATCCTCTGTGGATCCATCAGCGAGCCTTCAGCCTGTTTTGATCACAAAAGAAGTGGCTACATTCAGGTCACGCTGCTGGAAAAGATTACCCACCCTGAACCGTGTTTACTTTAACCTCCCCCTTCCTCCAACAAGTGCTGCTTCTCTTTGCCATCACAGTTCACGTGTTACTTGTCTGTTTTTTAAATCCACGGGTCAAAGTGAGACGAGGGCCCCTCAGTGGATTGTGGAGGAATATCCTGGCTTTAACTGCTAAAGATGTGAAGAAGCTCGCAGCGTGTGCACTCTTTGACAGACATTCAAGTGGAAATTTGGGTCTCAACTGCAGCAACACACCATGTGTCAAGAAAAAGCTGCCTCACTGCAGGGCATCACCATCATCACCATCATCATCAGCATCACCATCATGGCTTCCTACAGCAAATATGAAACAAAAAAATCTATGTAAACAATAAAGAAGGAATTAAACAAAATCAAATCTAAACTAAAAAAACAAATAAAGATAAATAACTGAAACAAAGGAAATAGAAATAAAGGAAAGGAAATGCATAGAAAACAAGATATCAAGGATATAAAATAATGATATGAAGTTTAAATTCACAAATGAATATGGAATAAAAAGAAAAATTATAAAAAGGTAAAAAAACAGAATAAAAGTTTTTTTAAATATGTGATCATCTTCTTCACTCCTCTTTGTCTTTTCGTGATTCTGGTAAAAATTATTTGTTTGATCAAAATTCATAGATTTTATTATCACGTTGATTTGGTTTTTCTCTTGTTGGACTCTTTCTATTGCACTTATATAAATTCATAGGATTCCTAACTTTATTACAGTTTACTGAAACTGAATATGAATCTAAGAGTCAAGTACTTTCATTTGTATGTTAAAAAAAATCACATTTATTAATGAAAAGACTAATTAGTGATGTCCTTTCCTGTTTGTTATTTTTTTCTCACTTACTCATTATCATCGCTGCATTTTTACATTTTCTCTGTGGTAATTACGCCAAGAGTTAACGCTCAATGAGGATGCAGAGAATTAAAAAACTACAAGCTTCCAAAATGGAACATCTGTAGGTAATGCCATTCTGTCCTCTGACTTTAACGAAGAGTTTTGGAAACTCTCAGCAGGGATGTTAAGAATTCCATAAATCCAGGAATCCACCATAACCCTGACCCCGTCACAAGATGGAAGGTGAACTGTATAGATGACAGATCAACAAAAATGTCTTTCTTTAAGTTTAAAATCTACCATACACAACACAAAGATGCTCATTTGTCAAATGGAGCTGGTTTTATGGATGACATCAGCAATTATTGATTCAAAATATGAATTTTAAAAAATTGGATGTTTTGAGGGTACTCAGACAAACATGAAAAAGAATAATAGCTTCTCTTTGTTAAACTATAAATAAATGTTGAAATTATTTTGATCTAAAATTATTTGTTTTATATCTGCTTTGTTGTGTTACTGCTTTTCATGGTCGTAAGAAACTTGCTTTTATAGTTCTATAGTTTTAATTTGTATTGTTTGCGTGTTTGAAAGTTTTGTTTACGTGGAAGGTCATGGAGGGGGGGGGGGTTATAAACGGCCCTGAACATTGCTTTACAAACCAATTTTTCTTGTTAATTTTAAACTTTCTTCCTGCATTAACGCGTGGCAAAACACTCGCTCGTCTCTTTAGTCTTTTTGGATATCTTACTTAACTGTCATGAAGTTTGCTTTTGCTAGTTTTCAAAATAATCATATTTGTTTACTTCTAGTCGACGCTCTTATTTTGAAAGGGCTGCAGTGTGACGGCTCGCGAGCGGCAGCAGAAAAGCGCGCGTTTCCGTCAGGTGGAGCGCAGTTAAAGCGTGGATCTGACCCGCGCCGGCCGCGCGGGCTGCAGACACGCGCACGCAGGTGAGACGCGCTTCTGCAGGAGAGACAGATTCAAAGGAGGTTCGGATGGAAAACCCAAAATTGGTTCCGACAGAGTAAGTTTGATTTATTTATTTTAATCGAATCATGAGTTTTCTGCAGTTTGTGCGCTCGCGCCTCTGGCGCGCCTCAGATGCGCGGAAGCAGAGCTATCACAGGTAGAAAAACCACAAAGAAATGTCTTATTTTCTTCTTTTGATTTCAAACTCTTGGCTTTAAATTTAGAGAATGGAGACAGAGAAGGACTTCTGGAGGTTCTAGAATTTGCCCACTAATGCAATAATTATTTATGCTCTAAAATACGTTTATTTTATGAGCAAAAGCTTTACTGTGCTGCTTTGCGTCTGACTTTATACACCAATCTGCTGATTGATTGAAACTGATTTCACCAAACCTGACAATCTGTGTTTTATACCTCAGCTGGAAAGTAATTGTATTTATGAGCAAACAATACAAACTTTAAAAAAAAGGTTTGATTTTCAGAGACAAAAAAGAGCATTAAGTCGTTTTTCGGACAGTGACAAAAACATCAGGCGTCTGATCTGAAAGCTGAAACTGCTCCTGCTGGATTGAGCAGATCCAGTGATGAACCTGCAGCTGTCTGGCTTTGTAAATTTGTAATTTGTAATTTTTGTCTTTGTAATTGTCTTTGAAATCACAAAAATTACCCAGTTTCTTCCAATATTGATCATCTGTTGCCCCTTTTCTGTGAAAGAAATGCAAAGATGTCACGCCCAGACTAAAGAATATTATGTCAGTTATAAGGTGTATATAAATAAATTGGGGACAAAGTAATTGCTTTCCATGAGACTTTACAGCCAAAGTCTAAAATGATCTATGTTTTCAAAAAAATAAAAAATAAAAGAATAAATGCTATTTATTACCTGACAAAATATTTTTGCCCTTTAAGAGTCAATTTGTGTTTAGATTTATGCAGCAACAACCTAAAAAATGTTAACTTTTTCAGCCTAAGACTATGACGAAAATCACATTTTTGTTGTTCTTGTGGCATTTTTTCTCATGATGACGGACATATATATAAAAAAATTATGCTTAAAATAGCATTTCTGATTATTTCCTTATTCTAAAAAGGCTTGTAGGTGTGATGTCAAAGCTACCACTGCAAATCACAAGCTCCCTGCTGATGCATAGTTGGAGACGACTAAATCGATGTATGTCTTCGTTTTCCTGGTCTGAGCTGGAATCTGCCTTTAAACTGTACGGCTGGGATAAATCCAAAATTTTTGTTGCACTGGTAATGTTAGGGTGGGGGTGTGAGGGGCTGTTAGTCAGTGGGGAAGAGAGAGTGTAAACACATGGATGATGGGAAGGGGGGTCCGGCTTGCTCTGCAGCAACAGTCCCGCTTACGGTTACAACTCAGAGGCAACTTTTTGAGGAACTGCTGCAGCTCTGCTGAAAAACGACAGGTCTTTTGATTTTGGCTACAAATTGAAGGATTATTATTAATCCACTGGGAATGCTTTGAAAATACATCAGAAGATGATCGAAGGGGGACTTTAACACCTGTTTCCTTTTGCCAGAAAGGGTTTTTGACCTATAATGCTGAAGCAGACGTGTCCACTTTAACACTTTGTGCAGTTCGAGGTTTTTCACGCACCAAATCACAGGTCTTTTATTTGCTTTTTCAAACCCTGACAGCCCTGTGGCGACTGTGCAAAAGTCAGTAATCTGTTGGTCTTTTGATGATAAACACCTCAATTAGTGGCTGGATTACAATATACTGAAGGGGAAAAAAGGTTTTATGAAATGACCTCAGGGAATTACTTGTTTCAGTTATAAAACTACGATTCTTGTGGGATGACGTGGAGATTCATGGCTCAAGCTTTTCTTTGGAATGTAATTTATAAAAATAAAAACTATCAAAAGTGGACTCAAGTTGTTGAAGCACATATATATTTATCTTTATTTCAATGACGTTTCAATACAGAGTGGTCATCCTTTCATGGTTTATGTCTTTCCAGCATTTTACTGCCGCTGTGGTTTATGTCTTGCACTCCCTCCCGTATTTACTTTTTAACCAACTTTTTAAATAATCTGTTGGTGAAAGTGGACTTGCAATTGTTTTTACAAGCATAAAGTGAGCGCAGGTCAGTGCTTTATCATGTGTTGTATGCACACAGCTTTCTGACCTCAGAAGCTGATGTGTATGTTAGGCAGAGGTTAAAATATGTATTTTTTTCTATTTGATCGTAATTATTTAAGGAGGAGAATTAAGATTTTATCAAATTTTCTCTGTTTTTTAACCTCTCGTCCATCTAGCATTTGAAAAACATAAGAGAAGAAGCATTTTAATATCATCTTCCTGTTTTATAAACATAATTCTAGAAAGACCTGAATACTATACAGAAAGACAATCGTTTAACCTAATTTCTTGATAGATACATGTTCCTAAAATATATCATATTTTAAAAATATCCTCTTTCTCTAGAGATTATAGGACCACTAAAAGGTAAGCCTGTTTTTCCTTTAAAAACAACTAGTCCTTCTTCTTGATTTATTTAAGGTAAGTGTCATCACTGGTGCAGTGGACAGAATATTGTACAACAAATACATTTTTTTTCAACATAAAATTAAGGATTCATTAAAAAATGTTTTTATCCAAACACTGAAATGTCACCAGTTTGAGAAAAACCGTTACACATTTCAGTTAAGGTGTGAATCACATTCACACATAGCTTCCATCTTCACCAACCACAAAATGTAGCGTAGCAACAGCACAAGATTTTTGAAAGCTTTGCTGTGGTTAGACAGTTTGCTAATGTTTGGTACATTTTTTGTTCACGTTTGGACATGAAGAGTCACCCGTGAATATGGCTTTTGATGAAACCTATGGAGCTGCACTTTAATATATTAATTCAAAACACACGGAGCATCCATCCATCCATCCATCCATCCATCCATCCATCCATCCATCCATCCATCCATCCATCCACCTTTGTGTCACAGGGTCACCAGTCTAAGTAGTCTGAAGGCCCGTACACACCGGGAATAATTTCGCGCGCGATATTCTCCGACGTTTAACGCCTCGTGACTAAACAAAGGGCACCAATGTGAGTGTGCACACTGACCCGAAAAAACGCCACGCGTCAAAGCGTCACTTTTTAAAAAACGCCTCGGGTTTGTTTTTTTGGTTTGACGCGCCGCGTCAAAAACTATACGACCAATGAGAATGGCGCTTTTGCACACGTGTCTGGAGCTTCTGAAGTTACAGTAAAACACAACTTGGGGGCGCTCAAACACAAAACTGCCTTTCTGAGCACACATACCAGCGAAGAAGATAGACGCCAAGTAGTGTCTACACTGCCGCAAAGAAATAATGACGGACATTCTATCCCCGAAAACGCTCATGATACATTTCCAGCTCTTGTACCAGTCGATAAAACTCTCCATGTTCTTCTCTTGTCATAACTATGGGATGTACCCAAAATCGGCGTCTTTTCCGGCATCTTTCATCATTCAACAGAACAATAATTTCTTCATCGCTGGAACTGGAAATAGAGCTACTGGTGCTTGAAATATTCATGTTTTCTTTGTTTGATTCTGACAATCACGTAAATACTTGCTCTCTTCTTCTGAGTGAAAAGCGACTTTAAGAAGCGTAAAGTTGCGCAGCGCCACCTTTTGTACAGGAGTATTTCTGTTTTACATTAAGGGCCATCTAATGTCAGGGAATAAAATTGCATGTTCGCTCGGCTCATCGTCAGCGAAAATCGCCTGGGTGTGAACACAAAAAACGTGGCGAAAAACGCTGGCAAAAAACGGCTGGCGAATATTTGTCCCGGTGTGCACAGGCCTTATGATGCCCAGACTGCCTTCTCCCCAGCCACTTCCGAGGGTAACCCTGAGGCATTCCTAGGCCAGCCAAGACAGACAGGACAGCGGATCTCTCAAAGACGTGAACTGGATCAAATCACAGGAGCTTCCTTGAGGACGGTGGGCAATGGGGAGACTCTACGTAACTTGATCTAAGACAGGAGTAACGGAGGACAAGCCAGAGACTCGTTTGGGGGTGTGGTGTGGCCCCGTCAAAAGTAGGAACTTGAAAGAACATGAAGACTGCTGTAATGAGTAAATAAACTAATACGAACTGACAATGAGAGACAAATTGGAGGAGTACATATCCAGGGGAACACAAGGGAGATGAATGAGTTCGATAATGATTGATGAGGAATGGTAGGTGCAGATGACACAAACTCCCATAAACCATTGAGAACTCAATGGAGAGTGTAGAGTTGGTTAATTGTTCTACGACCAGGATCGAAACTGTACTGTTGTTGCAGAATCTGAAGTTCGGTGGGCTCTCTTCTCCAGTACTCTGGAACTGAGTTTCCTGGGCAGGCTGTCAAATTTGATGCCCGAGTGTAAAATAACACAAGGGGAACCACTGCCAAGCAATGCTGCAGAGATGTGTCAGCCAAGACATTAGGTACTTGGGATAGACTTCACCCTACTTCGGCTGGGGACGGGGTGGGGGGACAAGTTGTCGGTATCTTGGTGAGTACTGCTTGGGTGATGGTCAAACCCCACCTTGGAGTCGCCAGCCTCTGCTTCCTCAACAGAAGGCCTGTCAACGTGGTTAAGATCGTTGAAGTATTCCTTCCAGTGCTCAACTGTGTATACTCACACCAAAAACTATGCCTACAAAAAAACTGCTTCCCTTTGCTGAGGTGCAGGACAGTTTGCCAGGACCTCCTTATAAAATACACTTCTTTCATCTAATGATCGTGAAACTGTTTTAAAGCCATTCCCAAACCGAAAATAAAAGTTTGATTGGATTTTGAATCATACAAGTATCAGCAAATGAACCATCGCGATATGTTGGCGAAACCATTTTTTCGAACACCCCTAGTGTTGCGTTTCTCTGTGCTTTCATTTCTGTGGGAAACTGATCCAATTGACTCTTTGAGTAGTAAAGGTTGCCGACCCCTGAGCTAGGTTAATAGTCCAGTTCTGTATACATCCCTATTTTTCTTTATTTATGAATTCAGAACTTTCTTGCAAGGGACATTTTCTAGTATTGATAAAATGTCTGATTTACAGAATTAGGAAATTGACACAGAAAAATATCTTTAATAATAACTTTTATACAAAACCTCTTAGCCTGTTTACATACCCAATAAATATCTGATCATTGTCGGATTCTCAGAGTTATCATATTTTACAAAGGAGCATGTAAACATAATAATCTGATGAAAAAAGTTAAGTGATCATGAGGTTTGCCCACTTTAGTGGATATGTAAACAGGCTCACTGTGATGTTAAAGTGTGGCTTCAGCTGTAATAAATGGAAAACAGAATGGTTGTGGGGAGGTCCAGTTGGGGTGAAGGCAAGGGCCTTGAAGTTCCAGAAGAAAAACACAAATATTTGTGTGAGGTCCATACGTTAACCTGCTGCCTGCTCCCCATTTAATAAGCTCGAGTGTCACAGCAATCAGTCAGCGTTGTCAGCGGGCAAGGAGGGGCAATGCCCTCCCACAAGGCAGGACTTTCCCCCCAAACGTAATGCCATGCAAACGGTCCAAATTTCAAAAATATTTAAACAAAAACAGAATTCTCTCTGGCTCTCATTTAAAGGAGCTGCTGGTGCTGATGTGTACATGCAAGGGAGGGTGTGTCCTCTCGTTTCACTCCTGCTCCTTGTCTCACAGTCCCAGCAGACACAGCTGCACCTGTCAGCAGAGCTCAGCTCCTGTTGGGAGTTTTCGTCTGCTGTTAATCGTTGAAATTATTTGATCACTCGTTACTTCAACTAATTCTCGTCCTGTATCTATTGCTTTCTTTGCATAACACCTTGACTTTTCTTTAAGGTTTTATGCAGGATGCCATTCCTAACACTACCCTCTACTGTACATTTACTCTGGCTCATCGGCTTCAGAGCCCGCAGAGATGCTCTGAGTACTCTGAAGCACAGCACAAGTCAACAGAATGAGCCTGCATTTGCAGAAATCTAAGGAACCCAAAAGTCTTAGAAGAAACTTTCCCGTTTCAAAGAAATGATGCCTCCTTAACATCATGAGTATCCCCGATGCCTCTGTGCAGATGTCAACAGCAGCAGCTCTGTCCTCTGTCGGTCTCTGTTGCCTCCGCACTGGTAGCTTTGCTGCTACTGGTAGTGCAAGCTTTGGCAACAAGAGACCTGTGCACAGTAAACTCGTTTCTCGGTTTACTCCAAACCAGAACAACTTTGGGGACTTGGGAGGATTTTACACCCCAACCTCTCAGTATACTCAAACTTGTCCTCCGATATTCTGTCTGCACCCCCAACAAGGACCGGCTGGATCCGGCCCTGGTTGTCAGGATGCTGCAGTCTTCTAGCTGTTGGTCAGGAATGAAAAATAAAATCACCTCAAAGACACGTGGGATGAAACACAGAGTGGGCTTTGTGTGACTGATGGCAGAACAGTGAGACTAGATTACTTTTCATTTCACATCCAACTCAATTTATTAAAGGCAGCCTTCTGGAGAGGAGGGCTCGAGGTATGGAGCTTCACTGTGTTCTTCAGCCACATAAAAACCCCCAAAACCAAAGTTAAGAGACAATTTGTTCTGCCATTAATCCTTGAAATCCCTCTCAGACAATTTGAAATTTGAGAATTATTTGTAAAATCTTCTTTTTCTGCAGTTGGGGCTTTATCAGAAAAAGCTTTTACCTTTTCAGACTTGCACAGGCAGCAGTCATTTGAGCATAGTAGTGGAAGAAATTATTACGCTTTTCTGGCTTTGGGAAATAAGGAAATCAGTAATGAATGAAGCCTGTTTTTGTATTATGTGCAGGACTGTATATAAGAAGTGCCTCAAAGGTACACAGAAATAATTCCCCTTAACCCTTTCACACAAAAATTCTTTGAGCTAGAATGGAATTGAATAAAACTTTATTGATCACTCAAAGGGAAAATTACCTTGTAGCAGAAAGATAATAAATCAAACTACAAATACACTTAAAAATGTATAATGTCTATGAGGCATTGTAGAGTCTAATAGCTGACAGGAAAAAAGCTCTCTTCCTTGCAGCGAGGTGTTAAAGTCTCTGACTGAAGGAGCTCCTCCGGTCACCCATGGTCTCATGCAGAGGATGATGATGAAGAGTTTTGCCCATAATAGATTCCAGTTTCTGTTGCATCCTCCTGTCACCCACCACAGCCACAGACTTTAGGGGACATTCCAGAACGACTCTCTGCACCAGTTTGTTAATTCTCTTCCTGTTTCTGTCCGCTCCCCCAGCAGCTCACTCAGGAAAAGAGGCCAGATGCAACATCATCATAAAAAACCCTTGAAGAGTCCTGAAAACTCTGAAGGACCCTAGTCTCCTCAGCTTCTCCTGCAATCTACAGACACTTCTCCAGCAGCAGTTTGTTGTTGCCAACAGTTGATTAGTTAAACGATGCACCCGCAGACCACTTCGGACCCAGAAGTGGGGAAAATAGTCCAAAAAAGTAGTAGCAGGCATGCACGCACTCGCTACGTGCACAAAAATTCCACCTCATCACAAACAGGCTAACAACAAAAGAACAACAAAAACATGTAAGCTGACATGGAGCTATGGTGACTGGCACCCTTCCATAATGCCGGTTGAAGAGAACAAACAAACAAAGAACTACCATAACCCTCTATGCAGATAATGTAATATAATATCAGAATCTGTTGGAGTTACATTAATTACGCAAATTGTTGAAGAGTTATGAAATTCAAAAAAACTAAAAATATGTTGTTAGAGCAGGGGTGCCCAAACCCAGGCCTCAAGGGCTGACCTCCTGCTGGTTTTCCAGTAATCTTGCCTTATCTGCTGCTGATTACCTGGATCAGGTGTGAATAGCCAATATCGAGCTTCAGTGGCAGGATGGTTGGACGGGACACCAGCCCCCGAGGCCTGGATTTGGGCACCTCTGTGTTAGAGGGTTAAAAAAGTCCCTCTCTTAGTTAGGACTTTCGGACCTGTCAGTGAGTAAAAGAACGGTCATCAATAGTTTTCTAAATGATTTAAAAGCCCAAAAAAGGAAAAAAAAAGCTTCAAAACATTACTTCTATCTGTAGACCCCAAACTTTATTCCCATGTATATTGCTAGGAGTTAAGTTCTAAAAATAACCTGCGATAGGTAACAGAATTTCTAAGGTTCTAAAACCCCTCACTACACACTTTTCTTAGACAGACCTGAACAATTTTACACTTTTCTCTTTTGTTTAAACTCTCAGTTCAAACCTTCTTAGAAAATGGATGTATATTTTCAAACTGAGCTGATTCTGTACAAAAGACGTGGCACAGGGAAGATTGATTTACAATGCAAACAGACAATAAGGATGGAGAACGCAGTGTGGTGTGAAAAAATAAATAAACCATGCAAAATTGCACCAAAGAAATTCAAGAAACAGCGAGGTGAACCACAATATAGTGAGGGAACATTGTATTAGATAATAGCTGGTTAGAATACTTTGTTAATAATTCATAAAAACTGAGCTCCAGCAAAGTTCCAAAAATGATTTTTGATGAATACTTTGAGTTTTCGTTTCTGAAGTGTCATAGCTGCAGTTTGAACGACCCACGAGCCACAGGATCACTGGGTTTGTTGGTAAACCTGGTTTCTCTCTGCTGCGGATCTGCTGGATTGTTGGGGTTTACTCAAAGTGATTGAGTGAGAAGTGGCTCTGTGAATGGAAACTGTTGATGAGAGAGCTCATTGTGAGTGTGTGCAGACCGCCTGGAGCTGAGAGAATGTCAATAACAGCCAATCATCATTTGAATGTCACAGCCCGGCTGAGTGCCGTGGAGGACTCTGTGCAATCCCGAAGCAGCAGCTTCCTGCAGAGTAACACACCAAGTCACAAAGCAAAAGCTGTTTTACATTGCTCTTTACAACATGACATGATACCTGTTTTGGGGGGTGGCTTTCAGTGAGGATTGAAACCATAAATGTGTAGATAAGAAACCCATCCACTGACCCATTAACTTCTACTTATCCATATTCAGGTCAAACAGTAAACAAAGCAAAGAGATCCGTCCCTGTGTTTACCTCCGTCTGCAATAATACTGAAACCAGACCATCTTAAAGAGATTTACTCTGTCAAGCGTATGTTGATGATAGAGCCTCCTTCTGATTTCATGAGCTATAACGCCTCACCAGGAAGGCGTCCAGGACACATCATGCTCAAACCCTTTTAGTGAGATCTTTCCTGCATGACTCACTATATCTATAAGGACGAGTCCAGGCACCCTGCTTATTGCAGCCACTTTACAGTTTGTGAGCATAGATGAAGGAACTGTCGGTAATGTTTCAACCTTCCATGATGCCGATACTGAAGAATGTTGACTTAACGTTGGTATCAATAAACACACAGAGAAATAGCCGCTCATGTTCATATTGTTTGAAATCCTGCAAAATTTTCCACGG
The DNA here is from genome assembly GCA_037389245.1 of Oryzias sinensis. Taxonomy (NCBI): domain Eukaryota; kingdom Metazoa; phylum Chordata; class Actinopteri; order Beloniformes; family Adrianichthyidae; genus Oryzias; species Oryzias sinensis. The sequence continues at coordinate 4,647,919 of CM074499.1, forward strand.
CAGAATTGGAGACATTTACAAGCAGAAAATACAAAGATTTGCACATCCCGAGGCCTGACTTTAACTCAGAGATGTGACCACTGACTGTATATAAGAACTAGACTGGGTGACCCCTCCCTCTTTGCGGTCCAAACATTGCCTGCTGGCTTCAAGGAGCCAAAATCCTATAGACTTCTATTGAGAAATAAACAGTTATCCTATTTGTCAGAATAAGCATTCTTGCTCTGTTACCTTTTTTTTTAAAATATTTTCTTGCTAATCCTATTCTGTTTTCACAATATTTTTTCTGTAGTGCAAGTTATTCAAGTTATAAACTGACCAATCAGAAGCCTCAACGAAACTAGGTGGTCTTTGATTAACAGATTTATAAGAGGCCTGCTTTTCAGTGATAGGAGTGTTGACTTCCAACAAGCTCACTCCTGATTGGTGAGAGTGGGTGCCGAAGAAACGTTTATTCAGCCAAACTCGGACCAATCACTGCTTGCTGATGTACCGGTAGTCTGATTTCAACATGGTGACGTCCGTACTGCGAAAAAATGGTGACTGAATTGATTTGGTTTCATTAGAGCAAGTAAAGTATTAGTGAAGTAAACTATTTTCTTAGGGTGAAGTCACACTCATGTTCAGTCCCCATGGAGACACATAGGTGCACTGCTGTGCTCGTTTTTGTCACTGCGCAGTATTTTTTTTTTGTCTTAGAACGTGACTTACAATAGATATTTTCATCATGAATATGCAATAATCTAATATAGTAGCCTAAATGTTTTTAATGACCTTGGAGGCTCAAAACTTTAAATCTGAAGGGCTTACGACAGGTTGCAATTTTTAATGTTTCTTTATTATGTCACACAGCAAAATATACTAGGAAAACTGTTTTGTTTTTATATATTTCCTACTTTTAAATAGTTAAATTTCCTCTCCAGCAACAAAAAGGCACTGTTGGAGCCATTCAGCTGTACAGTTTTGAGCCAGTTGCCAGCTCGTATGAGGAAAATGAAGACGTGCATGGATCTAGTCGTCTACAAGTGGATGCATCCGAATGGAGCGGAGCTGGGAGACTTTGGCCAACCCACCGTCACAACTGAGGGCTTCAAACAACATTTTTTAAACTGTTACTGATTCATCTCGATTTGAATAAAGAAATTCTCATAAATGCAATTTTAAGCGTAAATTAAATTTGTCCCACATCATGGGAAAATGCTACAAGAACATTGATGATTGAATGATGATTGACATGATGGAAGGGGGCGGAGCTTAATAATCTGCAAAGTCAATGCTGCCCTGTTGTCAGCAGCCGTCACCACAATACTGAAGGATACCAAAAAAAATCTTAGTTATGTGTCTTTCAATATAAATAGAGAATATGGAATTATATATTTTTCTTTCTATGGTGACTGTGTCATCTTAAGTATTTGGAAGAATTCCAGACAAAATTGTGACAATAACTGTACAGAAGCTCACACAAACCCACGCAATGTGACAACGTTTTTATCTACACATACCTTTTTTTTTGTTTTTTACTTTGTTCTTGTATCTGTTGGTAGATACTGCAACTTCTCAACTTTTTTTTAAATGTCTGAGCTTAGTCTCCCAAACAAAACCTTTTTTTTTTTTAGTGTTCCTCCTCTGTTTGCAGCAGTTCAACCATACAGGATCCAAACTCGGCAATTTTTTCTTTCACTGCTGACACCTCTATTATCGACTTCCTGATTGGCTGAGCAAAGCTGCGCTTGAATGTTAGCATGTCCATTTGAGGGTATGCAAGGACAACAACACATACATTTATGCAAATATAGTTTGTATCTTTCTAAAGAGATGTCTGCATGGAACTCTGAAAATGTCCACGTTCCAAACTGAAATTCAGTTTTATAAATGAGGCCTCAGATATCTCAGACTGGACAGTTCCAGCACTTCTGCCTGTAATGGTTAATCACAGATCCTTGACAGATCTCAACACTCACAGAAAACAAGCCCAACTTACCACCATCAATCCTTTCCTGTTCATAATGGCACTGAAAAGCCATTACCAGCAGGGATCTCACTCTCTTGGAACAGCTCCCTCGGAAAAAGGCCAATTGCTTCCCCCAAAACATCCCTCTGGAAAAATCTGCCAGAATGTGCTTCATCTCTGCAGGAGTAAAATGTGCAAAACTAATTTGGTAATCACAGAAGTCTGTTTCAAAGTGGTTATGCACTCAGGAATCCTTTTCATGGATTATTGCTTAATGCAAAGGAAACTTGTAGACAATCTACGTCTGACACCTTTAAATCCTGTTGTCATCCTACCAGAAAGGTAACAGCCTAAGAGCTCACTAAAGTGACAGTTTGACACACTTACCTCATGTGCAAATCATTTATCCAGTCAGTACTGATCTTCCTGTAAAGCAGCCTTGATTTAAAAAAAATATACAGTAAGTATTGTGCCATTTATCAGTTTATTCCAACTTGACATTCTGTTTAAAGACCCTCTACAATCTAATTTTAAAGCCTTCCAAGTGGTATTTAATTATGAGGTTTTTAGACCAAAAAAAGAAATCTTTCTTTGTCAGTTTCTGCAGAGCCGCAGTTGTTCATTAGAAAGAGTTGTTGGCGGGACCATTGGCACAGAGCAACCCCGCCCCCTCTTCTCTTTTCTGTTGATGAGAACTCTTTGATACACTCTAGCGCTAGCAGCCAACATCTCCTCACAACCCCGAGCTATTCAGCCGCACAGTTTGGAGCCAGACTCCAGCAGACGAGGAAAAAAAAGACGTATATGGATCTATTTGTCTACAAGTGGATGCATCAGAATGGAGCAGAGTCTGCTCTTGAATCACAACAAGTTGAATGAAGAAATACTCAATCATCAAGGTTTTGGGTTTCCAGATGAAATAAATGTCTCCAACATCCATAGTTAAAGCTAAAGGTTAAAACAAAAAAGGTGGTGAAGCTCAATATTTCCACTCAGTTATTCTAGTTTATTCTAGTTAACATTAAAAGGTTCAAGTTATTCTGCACAAACCTTTGTTAAGTAGTAAAATGAAGTGGAAAGTTTTATTTACTAAAGAAATTACTCTTTTGCTAAACAATAATATCATATGACGAGAAGTAATTCGCTTTTTATTCTTGTTTTCTATTTCCAGGTGACTCCAGGTGACCAGAGCAGATTTTGGAGGTCTTCACACACCTTTGTCTGTTGGTTAGAACAGCAGCGAGCCAACAGGAATTAAAAATAACAAAGAAAAAGAATAGAACAAAAGGATGGTGTTGAAGTTTTTTGTTTTTTTAAAGTATTCCGCTTAACATCTGGCTTCAAGTAAGAATCAACATTCTAAATGAAGAAAAAGAAACATGGCAGCGTTTTGGAATCACGGCTCCCATCCCTTAACCCTGAAGACTTGCCTTTGATCTCCACTGATTAACACACCAGCAGCGTTCTGCAGTCATGACGGACAACGTGAGCTCCAGGATGGACACGCCCACCAACATCTCTCTGAGCTCCAGCATCCCCATCTCTGATTCTCTGGAGTACAAGACCGTGTCGGTGTTCTTGGTCTTACTGGTGTGTGGAGTGGGGATCATTGGCAATGTCATGGTGGTTCTTGTGGTCTTCACCACCCGGCACATGAGGACGCCCACCAACTGTTATCTGGTGAGCCTGGCAATAGCCGACCTGACAGTGCTGGTGGCGGCGGGGCTGCCAAATGTGTCTGACAGTCTGACCGGAACATGGATTTTTGGACAAGCTGGGTGCCTGGGAATTACCTACCTTCAGTATTTAGGAATCAACGTGTCATCCTGTTCCATCACTGCATTCACTGTGGAAAGGTGAGGACACGTCTCCTTCCATTTGGCCCACACTATTGACATTCATCATAGAAATACCGTAAAGGGCAAATGTCAGAGTTTAGAGCCGTTGTTAAGTTCTCTGCCATAAAGAAATGTCTGTGAATGCTTAGCGGTAAATCAAATGGAGGATATACCGAGCTTATGACACAGAAACTTTCAAAGATGTGTGAGAAGCAGGAGTGGAACTAAAGGGGGACACCTGCCCCCCAATTTTTGAGTCAATATTAGTATCATCACAGGGTCACAGGGTTGCTGGAGAACAACCCAGCTACTGTCAGGTAAAGGCAGGGTAAACCCTGAGCAGGTTAGGACATACGTAGTGTGTGAAAAAACAAGTACTGCAGAAAAGTATGGGCGGATATCTCAGGAGGAAAGTTAATCATTTAAATACGGTCTCTCACTTGAAGGAGGAGACATAACAAACCCAAAGAATGCAATCCGGGTCAGATAACTGAGATCCACAGACAAGTCCTGGGGCTGAAGCGTAGTCAGGCGAGTAACCAAGGTCAAGAACTAGCAACAAAAGGGCAAAGAGCAAGGCTGCAGAGAACTACAACGAATTGTCAGAAAGTGCGAAGCAAACATGACAATAAACACAACTAAACATTGATGAAAGGCGTGAATGGAAGATACAGGAAGTGTGGAAGACTAAAAAGATAAGAAGCAACAGAATCCTGACGACTACAATGAGAGGCTAAGTGTCAGTATGGAGCTGCCAAACAAATTTCTAATTAATTCATCATAAATGTTACTGCTTTCTGCTCTGGGGCACGAAGTAAAGATTACTCATCAAACACACTTTTGTTCATCTTAAAGATAAATGCTTAGAGAACCTGCTGAAAATGTAAGAGTTGCAATTCAGCCTCTGATGCTGCACTTTGGTTATTTATTTGATTTATCGGGTATTTACTTGGTGAATTAAACTGAGTGATTGTTGTTGTTGATGCTCCAAACGCACTTTGCTGTTTTCACTGACAATGACAAAATAAATGAATCTTGAATCTTGAGGAAGTCAGTCAAGATGATCCATTTTAGCCACTGGGTGTTCAAAATGCTCACAAAACTGCACTTAAAGACAGTGGCTGTGGTGCAAGCACAAGCAAGGGGCGGACTTTGGACATGCCTGATCTAAGACAATAAACACATTTTGTTCATCAGCATCAATGAACATATTTGTTAATGTTATATTATAATAAAAAAAATAATATATACTTTTTTTCTCCCTTCTCTTTAAAATATATGAATGTTTAATCATATCTATATCTAAGGGTTTTGGGCTGAAATGCAGCAAAACTCATGCATTTCTGCTGTAGAGACGCTGAGATTGATGCATGCCAAATGGAAAAAAACAAACATACTAACATTTAATTTAGCCTTGTCACATGAATTCCTGCCCCACTTCCTAAAGACAACACACTAAATCAATGCTCACCGATCGGAAAATAAACGCTAATCCTGAGTGTATTGGGAGAGTGGTTTATATGTGATCCTTTACAGGCTTTTTTAGGGATAAACCCATTTGTTAATCTGATGTTTTTTTAAGATCTTAAGCCCTGAAAGTCTATCTGATAAATATTGGACAGTAAAATCAGATAAATGTTTGCACTTCTGCATTTTTCAGCGATTCAGAACAAGTATAGTTTTGTTTTAGGTCCGGTCGGGTTCTGTTTCAGAGAACTGGTGTTAGAAATGTTATGAAACACTTCAAATATTCCAATCAGTATCGGTGTTTGTTCTCCCGGTGGAGCCGAAGCCACGGAGATTAAAAAAGAAAATCCTCATACCCACACAGTAATCATCTGACCTCTCTGTACATTTTCAATTTCCCGGCCGCCTGTGTTGATGAATAATGAATGAAATGTTTTACACACTGTGGTGTCTGCTGTGGAGCTGAGCTATGCTGCGCTGTGAAAATATCTGAGCATCACATTAACAGCTCAGGGGTGTCTGCTTTATCAGAAATGTGAGAGCGCCGTGTTTTTTTTCCCTTTTTTTTGCGCACAGGTACATTGCTATCTGCCATCCCATGAAGGCTCAGACCGTGTGCACGGTGTCCAGAGCAAAGCGGATCATAGCAGGAGTTTGGATCTTCACCTGCGTCTACTGCATGCTATGGCTCTTTCTCGTGGACATCCAGGTCAGAATATTAATGTGAATCGTTATGTATTCGAACTTTATTGAAATCTTATGTTGGAGATTCGAACTCTTTAGCTTCTAAAGCTTCAAACAGCATGTCCAGTTAGTGCTGCAGCAGAGGGTTCACATCATCTGACAATAGTAGATAAAAAACAATATTTACGTTTTTTAAATGCATTTAGTTTTTAAATTAACGTGTTAAAACTGCTAAAACAATTAAATACCAAGGCCTCTGAGCTTGTGTAGTTCAGAGGATAGTTTGAATGTCAAACTAGACTAGACTAAAGCAGACTTTTTGCTGGTCAGAGGACGTTTTCCAGACATACAGCAAAACCTTTATTGTTTGGTGGAGAAAATGTGATAACTGTAGGTGGTCCTGATGTAATCAAACTTTATCCAAATGGTTTTCTTTTTTGTTTTTTTTACAAGAGTGGCTGCAGCAGTCCAACTCCTGCTGCTTCAGGGAGCACTCAGCATTTCAGATATGACATGAGCTGAGTCGAGCATTGGTATCTTCTAGGACCGTTTTTTTTTCACAGATGCAGCTTAAACTGCAATGTCAGTCGCCTGAAGAAAAACTCAGTGTGTGCAGATATGAAGCATCATGTCATGTAGCTCAAGGAATCCACACACTGTTTTCTTTCAAGCAAAATGATGGGGGACATAATACAAGCTGGAGAGACCCTAAAAGACATAATTGAAACTTTTTAAAAAAATATTTACATACCCCTCCTGTCATAGATCTGTTCTGAAACTTGGCTCTCTTTTCAAACTGCTGCTCCCTACTGTCAACATTATCCTATGTGTGGTTTACATACTGTATGTGTCACACAACATAAATGTTGGTGAAAAATGATAATTTTATAAATACAATAAAATGGAATCAGCTAAATTATCTGAGCAGTTCAAAATCCTAACAGTACACTATTATTCAATGCATCACATACAGTATGTCATGAAAGTTTAAGGAAAGTTGAAGGATTAAATGACCTATGTGGATTTTTTTAAATACACAAAACATGCTAAATGACTTACAGTGTAAAAATTCTTAAGTCCTACCTTTAGGAAGTTAAAAATCAATGTTGTGGTAGTCACATGTCCTGTCACATGACCATCCAGAATGGGGAATACAATACAAAATACAGTGACCTGCTTGTTGTGCTTGACCTTCAGGTAGGCCCAGATGGACACGTCCAGTGTGGCTACAGAGTGAAGCGGGAGCTCTACCTGCCCATCTACCTCATTGACTTCGCCATCTTCTATGTCATCCCGTTGCTCCTTGCCATTGTGTTGTACGCACTGATTGCCCGAATCCTCTACCTCAGGTAAAATGGGACCTGGAACATTTTAGACTCCTTCATCGTTTTTTCCGCGAGGGTCTTGTTGGGCTGAAGCCCTGTCTTTTTTTCACTGTCTGGGACAACATCTTACATTAAACAACATTTGGTGTGAATCACACATTACAACCTGTACAAAAAAATGGACTGAAATTATGAGCAAAATTAAAATACAATAAACCTTTTTCCGCTCCTTATGGTGATACTCAACAACTAAATGATGAAAGGCTCAGCAGAATTTAAAGGAAGATAAAAAAGCGAAAGTCAAGACAGTTGTCTGAAATTTAAAGAAGCATCCATTATGTTTGAGTCTACAATCTGACAACTATGGAGAGGAAATAGACTCAATGGATTTGTGCGTGCGTAATTCTTGATTTGTGATTTCTACAATACAATTTGTGCGTAACTGTGTGTACTTGAAATTGTGTATTCACATGTACACTCAAATATCAAAAACGTACAAATACTATTTACGCACGCACAGCTTCATATTTCAGCAGCTTAAAACAAACTGCAAATTCAAAATTTGTCTAATCGCTTGATGCACAAACACAAAACCGTATTTACGTGCAGATCTCTGCGTAAATACGGTTTTGTGTTTGTTGGGAGAGGTTGTGAGACTTTTCACATCTCCAGATTTGTGCAGAGATGATGCGTTTAAGTTCTGCTAGAATGCTGGGTCATCAGAGTTTTCTTATCAGCTGCTTTGGACTTAGATTGTATTAATATCTCATAAAAATTGACAGTTCTTTTACCTTCTTAAACAGATATAATAATAATAATAAAAATAATGAAATACCAGCGTTCGGGGTAGAGTTCCGTGCTGGAGGTGCTGTGGGGTGTTGCTGCTGAGCGGGAGCGGACAGCTCTGGAAGACTTAAAAAAAAACAATTGGTGTTTTAAAAAGGCACATTTGGACTTGTTTTAAAATCTTAATTATCGAAGCACATCTGTTTCTTTACATAGTATGGAGAGAAAATAGACTCTGGATTTGAGTGTGTGTGTGATGCTTGATTTGTAACTCATACAATACAGTCACAAGTTACAAATCAAGCACTACACACACACACAAATCTAGTGAGTCTATTTTCTTTCCATAGACGACTTCCTTCATTTTTATAGGCTGGATATTATATTTTCTTTACATATTTTAGGTTAAGAGACAAATACTTTAGGTCAAATGCAGAGGAGTTTGTGGTTGGGTAATGGTGTACGTTGTGTGGGTTTGAGAGTTTCTGTGGGCCCTTTTTGTGTTTCATAATATCTTTGAATATATTTATGTGAAGCTCTTTGTGTTGCTTTGGCCCAAAAGAAACTTCACAAATAAAGTGGGAATAAAGTTGACAGTTTGTGGGCAAAGTTTCAAAAAACGTTTGAGTCTTTTTCACTGTTTGCTCCTGAAATTCACACTAACTTGACGTTTTCAAGCCGACTTTGGGAATGTTTTATTTTACTGTTAAAATCCTTGTTGCACCACTCTATTATCAACCAGGTAAAACATCACATTGTAGCTTTTAAATGTTGTCAACCCCTTCTGGTTTTTTCTCTGAGCTACCAGAAGGGAACGACCCATCGCCATTACAATGATGAACATGACATCCCCACAAAAGACATCCAGTGTGACACATGAGTGTCACACTGCTTCATAGATCATGAACCTGTGTCTGATTATTTGCCATCTGTCCTATTTTCTTTAGCTTTTATTTATAATTCAAATTTTTCTTGTTCTTACTTTATAGTTTCACCTATCCTTTGTACTGATTTGTATGAATCTTAAAATTAACTTTTGAAGTTTTAAAATCCACAGTTTTGGACTAGAAATCAGAAAAAAAACTAACTGATGGTTAATTGGATTAAATCCCAAATCCTAATCTCCTAAATCTGAAATAAATAGATTTAAGAATTTGGCAGGTTTTTTTCCGCTGCTCTCCTCAGGTCATCATCATTCTGGCATTAATTTTCAATAAATGCAAGAACATTTTTTGTTTTCTAAAGATAATATTGATGCCATAACATTCTGGATCTATTCTTGATTTTATATAAATGTCCTGATTTTATTATAGATACAGCCAAAAAGAATTCCATACAATGGGGTTTATTTATAAAACTTAATTTTATAGCTGAATTTGTCTTGAGGTAAAAAAATAATGAAAAACACTAAACTGAGCTAATTACAAACTATTTTTTTTTTTTCAAATAATCAAATCATTTCAAAATATTCATGATCATTACAGTCCCATTTAGTTCAATGTGGGCCATTTTGTCAAAACTGTATTTAAACATTTGCCTTTAAAAGTAGCTAACAGATTATATCTAAGACTTTCTGGTATAATCTTTGTACTGAGTAACTGATGCTCCATCTCTGCAGAACTTTCAGTTTGTTTTCTGAAGTAATTTTTTTACAAAAATTGAGAAAAACCCCTGAATAAATGATTACTATGGGTTTTTATCTGCTTCTCTCCAAATCTATCATGATTTGAAAAGCTTGTTACTTGAGAGAAAAAGTCTTGTGTTTGTTCAGTAATGATGGGCTTTGTCTTGTATTGCTGCAGCCCCCTGCCTCACCAGCCCGACACCAGCGCCACCACACTGCGCAGGAGCTGTCGGGACACCTCAGAGGCGGCGAGACCGGGTCGCCAGGGTCGGCCAAAGAGCGCGCTCTCCTCCAGGAAACAGGTCTGAGCCTCATCACACCTTTGTCACCTCTCCCATCCACTTCCCGTGGGCTCATCTCCTCTGTTTGTCTGTTCCCTCTGGTGTTTGCTGTGATAACTGCAATTAAATACCAGCGCATTAGTGATTTCCTGTCGATCTCATACGTCTGCTCCAACAGAGCAGCCCAGGCCGAGACCCTTAAAGACCCACTCTAATGAAAATCCCGTTTTAGGTGTTTTTAACGTGTTCTTGTGGCATTTTTCTGATAATATAATATAAAGAAAATTGAGCTTAAAATTGCCTGAGTATTTCTTTTTATAAATCATTGTGATTTGGGAGCAGGTGAAAAATTGCAGTTGGAAAAAAACCTGTACGTGTTGTAAAGACTCTATGGCATGCCACAAGCTCCCTGCTCTGCTCCATTCTGATGCATCCACTTGAAGACAAATAGATCCAAGTCCGTCTTTGTTTTCCTTGTCTGAGCTGGTATCTGGCTCAAAACTGTATGGCTGGATAGCTCTGACATTGCCCTCCATTTTTGTTTCACTGGTAATGTCAGGGTGGGGTTGTGAGGAGCTATAAGCTAGCAGGGGAGAGTGTAACCAGAAGGATGTCGGGATGGATGATGGGAAGGGGGAGGGCTTACTCTGCGTCAACAGTCCCACCTTCAACTCAAAGGGCGAATTTCTAATGGCCTACTGCTGCTCTGCAGAAACTACGTCCTAGAAAACAAGACAGTTTAACAAAATGTGTCTAAAAATGGCAAAATTATAATTAAAACACCACTGGGGATGCTTTTGCGGTAGATTGGGATTCTAAACGCCGTCACAGCTGTATTGGTTGAACAGTCTGAGGAGGTTTTTGTGCAGCATGCTCTCTACTGGAGATAGATTGCCTTCTTCTAATCAGTAGTGCTGGACTGTGGAAACATTCTGCTCTACATAGCATCAAGAGTCCTCATCCTCTTATGAAGGTTGCAGCAAAGCGGTTTTTAGGGGCATGACAGAGGTGCGAGGCAGTGTCCTGCTGGGGGGGGGGGGGGGGGGGTTACAGACATGCACCAAGCAGGCAGAGACCAAAGAGTAAACCTTCAGTTTTTAAAATCACCACCTGTAGTCTCTCCATACATACCGCCAGACGGGCTTTTATCTTCTCTGCTCAATGGGAGCTCCTGTTACTGGAACCTCCTCTCAACAGTTCCCAGACAAAAAGAGGCTCCTCGAGGTGATGGTGGGGGCGTTCTGACCTGGCTGCTGGTTCCACACTGCGCCTTGAAGCTGCCCAGCAACATGTTTCTCTAACCTTTCGAATGCCCAACCATCCCCCCTTCATTTCCTCTCTTTTTAGCAAGAGCCGACTACAGGCTGAGTCCTTGCATTGTCTGCTATCAGCACGTTTCAGTCAACTTGGTTTAGTCCAGTTTCTGGAAGGTTATTTTTAGCAGCCACAGAGAGGCGGGGAGTCACCTGGATGTTAGAATAGAACCGAGCAGGCCATCATAATTGTGACATAACTGTAGCAAATGGGTGGTTGGTTGGATGACGGATTGCAAAAGAGGCTAAATGTCAACAGAACAAAGCAGCATAACTGACGGGACGCCGCAGAAAAAAATCAACGTCTTCAAAGTATAAAAGGAATTCAAACCATAAAAGTGCCTTCTTATTAAACCCTTGTGGAGCACAAAAGAGAAGTCTCCTATAATAATAATTTTTATTTTTATTTGGTAATAAGAGAAAAGCCTTCGTGTTAAGATGGAAACACTCTGATAAAAAAATATTACCCAAACTTAACCAGCTCTTTTCTATGATTCTTTTTTTATTTTTTTATTTTTTTATTTTTTTCAGCAACAACAATACAGACAGTACAATATCAAAACAAACAAAAAAAAGATAAAGAAAAAAAAGAATAAAAACCCTGCTATTTTACCATTATGTGTTTAAATGGGGGGTTGACTTGTCTATATACTGTTGAAATAGTCAATAAATGGTTGCCATGTTTCATAAAAAAGGTTTTCTTGCTGTTTCAATGAAAATTTAATCTTTTCTTAATTTAAGTATTGAATTATGTTTCTTATCAAATGAAGATATGTTGGGGGAAATTTGTTTTTCCAATTAAGTAGGATTAGACGTCTAGCTAATAGGGTAACATAATTCAAGACATTTTTTTGTTTACTGTTTAAGCAAATTCCAGGAGTTGGCACTCCAAATAATCCTGTTATAGGGTCCAATGCAAACTTATCCTTAAATATTAGAGACAACATTTCAAATATTTTTGTCCAATAAGGAATGATTTTGTTGCAGTTCCAAAATGTGGGGGACAGTGAGGCAGAAGCGTGTCCACAACGTTCACATGAAGGGTCCACTCCTGAGAAAATTCTTGATAGTTTTTTCCTGGGCAAGTGAAGTCTGTGAAGGATTTTGAACCGGATTAAAGCATGTCTGCTGCACACTGAGGAGGAGTGTACTCGTTGCTGAGCTTTTATCCACTGTTCTTCCGTAATTGTTGTTTTCAAGTCCGAACTCCAGGCTTCTTTCAGATGATCCAATGTAGCGGTACATTCAATATTAAAAAGGTTATGATATATTATAGAAGTTGAGCCCTTTTTCAATGGGTCATTGAGTGAAATCTCCTCCATAACATTTTCTTCTGATTGACTGGGAAAGGTGGGAAAGATTGCCCTAATAAGGTCGCGAATCTGTAAATATTTGAAAAAGTCTTTGTTATCAAGATTATATTTTTGTTTTAATTGGTCAAATGTAGAGAAAGTCTTATTTATGAACAAATCTGCTACTAAGTGGATCCCTTTAGAGCCCCATTGTTTAAATGTATCATATGATAGTAATTTATAAGCTTGATTGTTGGTCAATGGCATTTGTACTGAACAAAAATTCAATTTAAAATGTTTTCTTATATGGGACCAAATTTTAAGGGACTGAGATACAACTGCGTTCTGGCATTTAAATTTAGAAAGATCTGATGTACAATATAGCAGTGACTTTACTGTATTTGGGAAGAAAGCTTGATTTTCCAACCGTTCCCAGTCAGGTCTGGTTTTTCCGTCCCAGAAGGACATACATCGAATATTACAGGACCAATAATACAGACTAAAGCTGGGTAGTCCTAATCCTCCCAAGACTTTTGGTCTTTGCAAAAAAACCTTTCTAATTCTGGGAGTTTTTTTATTCCAAATAAATGATGAGATAAGAGAATCAATTTTTTTTTTTTAAACTTTTTATGAATTATAATAGGGATGCATTGGAAAAGGAATACATACTTTGGCAATACATTCATTCTAACTATATTTACACGACCAGCTAATGAGATGGGTAGATTACCTAGACGCTTAAATTGTTTGTCTGTTTGTTGGTAAAGATTCAGAAAATTTTGTTTAAAAAGTCCAGATATATCTTTTGTTATGTTAATGCCAAGGTATCAAGGGCACAACAAAAGGAAAAGGTGCCAGTATATTCAAGTTTGTATTGCTGAAATTTATGGGAAACAAAATGTTCCTTGAATTATTAATCTTGTACCCTGATATGTCACTAAATTTAGAAAGGATAGTCATAATTGAAGGTATTGACGTGAGAGGGTCTGAAATGTACATGTACATTTTCTTTGATTCTTACAACCATCGGCAACATGGTTTAAATCATCATCTAGAAGTTTTTATGGAAATAGTGAACCTTGGCTCAAAAAAGGTTGAAAAGCACTGAGATAGAGTAAATGGCACATCATGGTTCACCTTTTGCGGTCTTCAGTTTAGCTTTGCATCCTTCATTTAGGTTTTGTTTTAACAGTGTTCTGTGTCCTGATTGGCTGTAGACTTTGTCTATTAACTTACTCTGTGCCATGTCTCCTGTAGAGAATGTGCTTTGTTTATCAAATCTACATAAATCTTGGAACTGGAATTATTTTCCATGAAGGTTTGAACGTTGTAAACATTTAAACAAGACAGAAAATTGCAAAAATGTCTGTTTGAGAAAGGTGAATAAAGTTTGTAGTGAAGAGTTCTACAGCCATGAAACATCTGTACTTCTAGATTTTACCAATCACAGGTTATTTATGGACACGTCCAGTGTGGCTGGTCGCCTGCGACCAACGAAGGAACACTGTGTGGTGCTTTGTCTACCTCGCTTTCAGGCCAAAGGTGCTAAACAGTCACAGTCTCATTCACATAGTCCGCTGCCTTGGACTGGGGCCACCTGTGACCACCAAGACTAATGTGGAGTTCAGTGTCTTGCCCAAGGACACTTTGACCCATTGGCGTGCAAGGCAAAAAGCGAACCTGCGATCTTCAGAAGTCATCCGCTCTACCTCACCACGGCAGCCCTATTGTAGCTACAGTAGCTGTTGCATTTTAGCATCAAACCATGATTTTCTAGTAAAACTAATCCTTAAAAAAATACGCCTGTCATAAAAAATTGGACTGGAGTCCTCCAGAAAACAGGTTTTTCAGCAAACTGCAGAAGTTTTGCCACGGTAGCATTTTAAAAAATTGAATGCCGAGACCGTTTGGTGTGAACCTGCAGAGTTAAGTCTCAGCTGGGTGAGTTTTATGGTCATCCCCAACATGAAACGGTTTTGTCTGCCAGAAGTCAGCATTATCCTGGGAAACATCAGCAACTTCCCCCTGGAAACCTTGAATGAAGCCTTCATGAATATATGAGTTGTGTCTGCAGTCACCTACAGCTCAGAGGCACGCATTAAAACTAGCAGCCCTCGACATTAATGGATCTTGAGTGCTTCACCTTCCCCGCAGGCCTGGTTGCTTCCAAGTGCGTTTGCACGAACACAAGCCTCAGTGAGACCAAACTGGAGAGCGGAGAAGATCCTAATCTCTCGTGTTCAAGGAGCTCTACAAGAGCAGAAGATTTGCATAATGTGATTTAGGATTTACACTGAAGTGTGCTTAACATAACAGATGATTCTCTGCTTCAATAGTTCTTGACGCTCTCATTCATCGTTTGATCGTCCGACTCTTCCTGATAAGAGTTTGATAAACTTGTGTACCAAAGAATGGCACTTTTATGATTGGAGATTATGACAGTGGGGTGTGAGATCACTGGACGCTTTTCATCTCTGAGAGTTTCCCCGTTGCTGTGATCTCCTTAAGTGCAGGAAGAGAGAAGGGGATACTTGGTCTCTGTCACAATCTGCGCTGATAGCATCAGAGGCTAAATGTTAATTCTCTGGCTCAGTGGAAGTCTGTGTATTTAATGGGAGTACTGCCACTCCTGAAAAACACCAGGAAAGAAATGTGTTTCTAGCAAAAAGTCAAATATCCTGTCACTTATGATGCACTCTTTCAAAAAGTCATCATAATGCTATGTGTTTAATATCAGTGCACTTGGAGGATGCTTTACTTTGTCTTCTTTACAGTTAAATGCTTTGCTGTGCTGCCATATTCCTGCACAGCTGATTGTCAGCCTTCAGCTCAGACTCTGGCTCTTATCTCAAATTGCAGGTTTCTGAGAGGAAAGTTGTACATGACACCGGGTATAAGCCGGCTTTTCCCGGTTTTCCAGTTTTTTTTGATCCAATGTGAAAAAAAAGTGTCACCTGAACATGTTCAGATGAAGGAATGGATAGTTGGAGGGGAATAAGTGGGAGGGGATGTAAAAGTGTGCAGCATTGCTGAGGACTGATAAGACTAATTGCTTGAGTCTTCCTGGATGACTGGCTCGACCCCTCCCAATCTGTGTTTCGCAGGTCTTCAGAAATGTCTGATCCGTTACCATGGTCACCAGGCAGCGGCGATGGGGGACACTGAGAAAGATCGTTGCTTGCAGAGGGACACAAATGCACAGTCAGAACGGCCTGTCATACTAATAGGCTGGCATTAATTTACAGTCACGCATGAGCCAAAAGATATGTTTTGGTGTGAAATCACAATAAAATTCATCTGACAACATCCTAGAGTAAAACATAAACATTTTTCAAGGCAACCTCAAAAAAACCCACACCCCTTGAACTGCAGTAACTCTTCGACTGTTTACGCAAATAATGTCATTCCAACAGATTCTCATGTGGCAGCTTTGGATCTATATGTAACACTTTACCTTAGTAAGGTGCTGCATTATGGAAACTTTACTTTCTGTTGGAATTACATTATTTCCATCAGGGGTTAAAGAGTTGTGGCAGTTCCAAGAGCATCAAGTTCTAGTGTAAAAGGGTTAAAAAGAAACCTAAAACAACAACGTGGTTGCTTCAGCTCAGTTTTATTGCAGAGAAGCCCTTCTGTAATTCAAAGATGAAAATAAATGTGGCGCAGATCAATCCGTGGTTCTTAATAATGAATAAACAAAGGGGCATCAATGTGAAACAGTAATTCATCTTTCTCAGTTGTTAAATCAAGGACAAAACATTTAAAAAGGATTACAACTTACACATTTAGATTTGTAAAATGAAATATTTCTCTTTAGTTTTGTTACCAAAAGGACTTTTGTATAATTTCAGTGCTATAAAAAGAGAAAAAAAAGTTTAAACAAACCATTACTAAAGCTGTTAAAGGAGGAATTTGAGACCAGCAGACATGGAGATGTAAGGGAGTTCAAAGACCAAGGAGTCAGTCATGGAGGGTCTCAACAGTGACAGGATGAACGTTAAAATCAATGTGTTGTTCGGCATCAAGCTCCCGGGGAAGGAGGTAAAAACAGTTATGATCCATGCAGCTCAATCCTGGACAAGCTAAGATTTATGGAGGTACTTAGAGAACAGAATTACAATAATCAATACAGGAAGCAATCAGGCCGTGTGAGGATGACGGGGGGAGGTGTTTGAGGAAAGATTCAAGCAAAGGTTAATGATACCACACAAATGGAAGCATTCAGACCGACCCGCATTATTCGTGTTTGCTTCTAAAGATGATGTGCTTCTCACACGACTCTTGGTTTTAGAGAGGTTTGATTGAAGTCAAGTCAAGGACTGATGGAAATATGCATGTGCAAATTCAGATTAGGACACAGATCTGAGTTCTGCAGAGTACTCTCCAAAAGCATTCTCTACTGTTAAACTAAAGCAGGGATGTCCACACGTCTTGCAAGGAGGGCCAGATTTGGTGAGGTGAAACTGTGTGAGGGCCAACCATTTGACCTGAACTTATATGGTATTTTCATTTCTTTACATAGAATACAAACACATCTAGAAACATTTAAACCGAATGGAATTACTAAAATAAAATTGATCTAAGAGAGAAAATGTTCATGCACATTCTTTTTACGGGCATGCTGGGTCTTTTAATAACACTTTACTAACACTAAACGCTGAGTAAGAGTAAAGTATGGCAGACTCAGATGTTTCACACAAAATATTCCTTTTAGATTGACTGAAATTAGGAAATTAGACAATCAGAGCGCAGGTTGTGTGGACATCCTACAGGTGTGCTATAGACTCTTACGTATCACGTGCACACCCCATTCCTGCAGCATTTGATCAGGGACAGTAAGGAGCCTGTACTTGCACCTTACTAAAAGCTACTAAAAGCTTTCTGTATGACAGCATTACCAGTACTGTGTGCAATTTAAATTACCCTTACAAATACTTCACAATACATGTACCACACACTCGAAAATGGTATATTTTACTTCATGACATACCTTAAGATGGCCATAAGAACCTCAAGTAACCTGCAAGACACACCTTCACTCCCCTTAAGATGCAGCCACTTCCACTTTCCAAAGGCCCAGAGTCAGCAGCACCCCTACAGGTCAACTTTTGTACATGTGCATGTGACTAAGGCTCAACCAATAAAGCTTCATTTATTTTGGTTTCAAAGGGAATTCCTCTTGGTCCTTTTCCACAGACTTCCACAGAAAAAAGGTTCAAGTTTATGTTTGGAAAGTATTGTTGTAAAAAGGAACACAAGAGAACAAAAACTCATTAATGGGAACTTAGAACAAACGGAAACACAATTTAAAAAGAGCTAAACTTTCAAATGTTATTCACAAATGGTAAAAAAAAAAATCAATAAGGAACTGAAGTGAAGCAACTAAAAGTATGAACAAAAGTGGATGATTGGCAAATGGACCTGGTGGGGTTGAGTTACCGGTACTGTTTAAAATGGAAAGAGAAAACCTTTGAATCTCACACACTTCAAACCTAACAAATAAAATAAAAAAACAAGGTGGCACCAAACTTCATAACTTATAAGATAATTAAGCACAAACACAACCTGGTTTGAAAACTCATTTGGTCTAAATAGATTTAGTGTATTAGTAAATTATTTGTATTTAATCAATAAATATCAAGGAGGAAAATATTGTTTGATTGACAGCTGACTTTAAAGTCAAATTAGAATTCATTGGATAAAACATTATCATCAATAAATCAATTTGTACAAAAGAAAATCCCCACAAGTCAGATACAATATATGTCTTTTTTTGCTTTGTATGTCAAAAAAGCAACCTTCTAAAACTCAAAACCTTGAGTTTGACCACAAACTGATCCAAAATTTAACATTATTGGCTTTTCTACAAAGTGACAGTGGCTGAAAGATGCTGCCCATCCACTGAACGGTCAAATCCGAGCTGCTGTTTCCAAGTGAAAGGTTTTTTAAGGACACGTCAGAGGATGTGAAAAGTCCTCAGGTCAGAGGCCCATTCATGCCAGTTGGCAATCATGGAGTCGGTGGTGTTCCTCACAGCGTGAGTAGACTGCAATCCGACATGAAAATGATTCCTGTCCACGTGACTTATTTCAAAGGAGCAGGGATGTGGATGTTATAAAGTTACATGTTCCCACACCACTTCTGGAGGAGCTTGCATTGCTGAACATTTCATTTGCTGGTTAAAAGTCATTTTGATGGTCAGTTTAGCTACATGATCATGTCCTGGTGGAAAGATGTTATCAGGAAATTCTTCACACATCCATCTATCAAAACCAACATTTTTCATAACAACCATTTCATAATAATCTGAACCTGGGCTGTAATGATGTTCTCTCACAGGAAAAAGGCTCTGCTTTGATTGAATGCCAATTGAATCGGTTAGTTCAAAAGGGGCCCAAGTCCACAATTTTTCAAAATAGAGATATTATATGTTCTATGGTCTTCAAGGGAAAAGCTATCTGATGATGTGCAAAAAAGTCCCAAGTCCGTTGTAATGTATTGACTATGCTTGACATTTAAAAGTGCAATTTTTCTGGACTTGGGCCTCTCTTGCATGGGTTTTGCTTTATCCCATAGATGGCAGCACTAGTTATCCAATATGGCAGCGCCCCTGTTTAATTCAGGAAGGGCCCAAGTCCAGAGACTTTCGTTTGCTAATCCTCTGAAATTATAAAAGTGAGGTGCTTCATATTATAGCATTTATAAGTTATGATCTGGTGCTAAATCCTGGTAAAGTATTAATCATTTGGTGTAGCCTCCCTTTAAGCTATGCAATTAAAATAATTTCCTGGAAATACAAACCTCTTGGACTTGGGCCCCTTTTGAACTAACCGATTCAAATGGGTCTGGTCCATGTGGAGCATGCATTGCTTTATTCCAGACAATCCAGCTTCTTCCCAGTATAAGAATATGCTATAGCGTGTTTGGTCTTTCTGAATCATCCCTTAAGAATGAGTGTTAAGGGCTCTGCGATGTACTGGAGAAATGTGACCCTGAGCGGAAGAAAGTTGGAATGGAAGATTAATGGATGTTATTCCGAACTTATCAGAACTGGTAGAGCAGGACTCAATATGGAGGAGACCAGGCATAGTGGCAGAAAAGGAAACCTTTATCAAGCAAACTTAAACATGACAAATACCAGGGAGCAACAAAAGAGTGACAAAGCAGAGCAGATGACGGAAACTGAAGAGCTGAAAACCAGACATGTATACGTCAGGGTAATGAACAAAATGAAGACAAGTGTACCGAACAAGGATGAACAAAGTGAACCTGGTGTTACTTGGTGAGACAAAGAGCAACTCAGAACATGGCCAAAAACAACGTAAAAAACAAGGTAAACCACAGAATCCTCACAGAACTCCTTTCTCAGCCTACAAGACCCTTCAGAGTTCTGTCTAGGTTGACCTGCAAAAAACAAATGTCAAAAACGGCGCTAACAGTCCCACTCGTAGGTGGATTTCTGATGAACTACAGCCGCTCTGCAGAAACTATGTCCTAGAAAACGGCACAGTTTTAAAAAAATGTAAAAACGTAAAAACAGCATAATCATAATTAAAAGAGCACTGGGAACACTTTTACACTAGATCAAAGATGATCAGATTATTTCTTTGCTACAATTTTTATATTTTTTGGATTTCAGCTGAAGGAAGAGTTTGAGACGCAAATGGAGATGATTATTTTAGTTTTGAAGTTTTTATGTATTTTAAATTAAATTGTTAAAAATGTTATGTAAATTTAGCAGATAAATTAAATGGTCATTGATCAACTTACATTTGCTTTAAATACCAGTTTAAAATTGCATTTCATTAAATATCAAGGACTTTGTTCCATTTTCCTTTTGTCACCATCCATGACAGTTTCTCTTCTGATTCTGATTCATTAATCTGTCTCATAATTATATTTTGCACCTGATACTGAGTCAATTTATTTCTTCACATTATTTCATTTTCCATTCATTATCTAAATGGCTCAATTAACCGTAAGCTCTTCTTAATTACCCATCAACATGCGCTCGGAGACACAAAGAGCATTTCAAGTGAAGTCAACTCCTCCACACCTTTGGAACTGTCTGCCTGTCTGACCTGCTGATGATGAATAATCATGCAGCAATCACCGCTAATCACATGAGCCATGACGGCACACCAGCTTCAGGGCCCGTGGCACAAATGCATGGCTGCTTGTACATTTCTGTTCCACGCACAGATTGCTATGAATGCATATCAGCTTAATATTCAAAATGAATTTAAAGAGTGGGGTGTAATGTGTTTGTTTTGAGTGACAAAGCTCTTTAAAACTCTGTGTGTCAGGCTAACAAAGCTTGTCAAGGGGAAATTCATGAGGCAGCCACTGTTACCTGGCAACATACGTTGTATCTGCAATATAATTGGCAGTACTTTAATTGAACTAAATACTATATAGGTCCTATATAATCTAAAAAGAAACAGAAAAGGAAAGCAGGCTGAATTTTAACAGTTTCTTTCAATCGCAAATCCAATGTTGAAGTCACTTAACAAAACTCACAAATAAAAATATTATTTCTTTTGACATTGAGGTAAATAATTGATTAGACTTACGTCTTAGGCCAACCCGATTCTTCTAAAGTTGAACAACAGAAACAGCTCAAATCATGATACAACCCCCACAATTTGCATGGAGGGCAGAAGGCATGATGGGAGCTCGCTTCATCTGCCCTCTGGAAGATGGGCGCCTTTTTCCGGCGATCATTTATTGCACACAAGTAAAATATTTTTAAGTCAAATGAAAGTGCTTGTGCCGTTAAGGAGAAAAAGAAAAGGAGAAATACTTTTTTGGTAAAAATATATTGTTCGGTCTGTAAACTTGCAAACATTTAAACTCAAGGCCAACAAAATCACCTTACACTGGAAAACAAAAACTGATTTAGACTTGGTTCATACTCAGAAGTCACCAAAACACCCAGTGCATGTCTATGGCTGTCATGCTCCAATCCAAAGCATGCGGCGCCTTCTCAGCTGTCCCCAGACTCTAATAAAACAGAAAAGGCAAACCCAACAGGTCTCCCTTGTAATCCCGATTATTTTAAGTTACTTTTTACATTTTTAGTTACTTATCTGTTGAACCCAACAAATGTGCAGCATGGCGTTAGTTTTGGAGTCTTAGAGATCACTATGCTCAACTGCTTTTTGTTTTGAGCTCATTATTTATCAAATTGAATGCAATTTATTTGTAAGGAGCGAATTAATTATGTGTTTGTAAAATGAAAAATGCAAATGAACTTTTTTAACCCACAATTCACTACAAACATCAGCTTTTATTTTGTTTTCTGATTAACCTCACTAATGATAACCTGAAAACATGTCAATGTCTTAAGCTCCCTGTGTAAAACGACTCTTTCTGTTACTGCCATGCCACATAATAAACAAACCAATGCGGGAAATTTTAATGTAAGGATGTCAGAGAGAAGATAACCTTTGGCAAAAAACACAAAATTGATTTTGAGGTGAGATGTTACAGTTTATTTCTACTTAAACTATTTTTTTGTTGTTATCAATCTGTTAGCACAGTTAGCACATAATATTTTAAGATTTCTGTGCATTAATACAATTTTGTCCTAAAAATTGTTTCCTATTTTCCATTTAAAAAAATGACCTCTATTTAAGGTTACTGTACCCTCTGCTGCGAATAGGTTGCATCTTTTAGTGTGGCTGTCACCCGTATACAAAATAAAAAAGAAATAATAATGATTATAATGTACACTTTTTCTTAAGGAATTTTCAAAGTGATGCAAGAATTCTGCATAAATGTTAAGTGTGCTTTAGTTTATATAAAAGACATGCCAGAGGGATTTCTCTTATGGTTTTTCAAAATGAAACATTTTGATTTAAAAAAATTGCTTATAAAGTCAGTTATAAATATGTATACTATAAAAATTGTTTATTGTAATGAATTGAAATGTTTTTTGCGTTAGCGTCTTCAAATCCCAGACCTGCAAATATACCTACCAATCTTGTAAGGTCAAATATATTTTGTCATTGTTAGGTTGATTGTTCATTAAAATTCTACATTTGATGTGTTTGTTTCACAAACGTTATGGCTTAATGCGTCTGATTTGGATTGACATTTTGTTTTGCATTTTTCCTCATTTGTTCTTAACTGTTTTTGTATTTATGAACAAGTAGCTGTTTCTCGTAAGTGTATTTGCTTCACTCTCAGGGATTAGCTTTTATCCAGCAGTTAGAGTGATACAAAAACTACAAAAAAAGAAATATATTTAAGAAACCTTTGAGCTACAAAAACATCCTAAGACGTTTATGATGTATTTGATAGTTTATGGGTTCATGTGGGAAATGAGTAGATCAGAATGGCTCATGTTAGATGTTTTGGAGAAATGGCCGCAAGGAGGTTTGTTTGGAGAAAGGACAGCACATTTTTGTTTAAAAAAATGTAGATTATAGCTGCTAGGAAGAGAAAGAGCAACGATGAATGGAGGAAGAACCAAAGAACATGAAGTTATTGAAATTTTTGACGGATTGAGTCAAATGGGGCAGTAGAAGGCTGGAGTGGCTCTTGAAGATTGCGGGAGAAAATGAGGAAAGATAATAACTTTCTAGTAGTGGCCTGGTGGAGATCACTGTCTGGTCAAACCATGACTTTACTGTATGTTTCTGATGCAGTCAGGTTTAAGTTTTACCGTAGAACTGAGCCAAGCTGCAACACCAATCTATACAAAGCAGAACCAAAAGTTCCATTTTTTGTGAATCAATCAGTAGAACAAAATCAAGCACCCTTTGTTTGTGGCTAGGCTTACTTACCAGCTGGCTTACCTACGTGCTTTTATAATTTATGCCTCTGTTCTGCAGGTGACGAAGATGCTCGCTGTGGTGGTGATCCTCTTCGCTCTGCTCTGGATGCCCTATAGGACTTTAGTTTTGATCAACTCTTTTGTGTCCACTCCCTATCTGAATGCTTGGTTTCTCCTTTTCTGCCGGACATGCATCTACGCCAACAGCGCCATCAACCCTGTCATATACAACGCCATGTCCCAGAAATTCCGCTTGGCATTTCGCGGCCTGTATAGTTGCCAACGGCTGGAGGGGAATCAGCGAACTCAGTCGGCCGTTCAGTCCGGGTTCGGCACCCTAAGAGACGTACGGCCCGCGCAGCCCTGCACCAATGAGACTCAGGGAAAAGCAAGGAATGCCATTCTCGGGACTTCTGTTGATCCAAACATGAAGCAGAATGGAGGCGAGCATCAGGAGAAGCTGACGGTTAATGGCATGTCAGCCGACTGCGATGCAGACACTGGACCTTCAGATTTCAGCTTTAGGCACAATCCAGACGAGATGCTCCAGGCTGGTGACAAGGAGCTCGACCAGTCTATGACAAACAATGCCACAGTTCAATTTTCAGATAAAGATGCATAAAATAATCAGCAGGAAAACATGTATATAGAGAAATTCATACACCTGTACTGCTAAAAGGCACAAGAGAAAAACACATTTTTTTTGTTGCAAAAATGATAATTTTTGGAGAATTTCTCTAAAAACTGTTTACTGTTGTTTTTCCCCAAAACAGGGTGCATTTTTTTAAGCTGATAATTTTCTGCATGTTTACTAACACTTATCTAACAAAGCTCATTTAACTAGACAGACAGTAAAAAGGATTACATTTAGAAATAGGTCCATAAAATAATTCATCTAGTGGAATTTAGGAGATTTGACTTAGTTTTTACATACATCCATGCAGGAGAAAGTTTTTAATTTATATGATAAAGGTTTCATCAGTAAATCCAATGAAAACATTATTGGTGGTTAAAATTCAATTTTCACATTGATATTAAAATGGTGCATCAGTTTGTAATGTGAACATTTATCTTTATTTCCAAAAAGCTGCTCATCATTTTCGTGACAGTAACTCTATTTCTATATTTTAATTCATTCAGCCAGCTGTGTGTTTTTTGCTCCACGCTCACAAAAGTTGGTGGAACGTTCCATACTACCATGTATTTAAAATAGAATATGAGCTATTAGAAATAAAATTACATTCTAGCTTGGCTAGTGGTTTGCTTGTTCCAAGTCCCAGTTCACTAATTTCAAGCAACCCGTAGACCAAATGTGGCCGCTCCTTAAGTAACCATTCAGACCGGAAACCTAATTTATGCAAATTCTTACAAAAAAGGAAGAAATTCCATTTGAGAAACTGCAGCTAGATCTATGTGTTTTAACTAAAAATTTTGTCTTTTCCTTAGAGTTTTGTGCAAACAAAAAATAATAATAAACCAACTGCAACTTTCTTTGTTTTTGAAAAATGGACAATAAAATAGCTAATATATGCTTTTCACAGCAGAAAATGCACAGATACGTTGAGCTGCAAGACTGTTGTACATACAGACTTAATGTTAAATTCTAATGTAAGATAAGTTACTATCAAAATGTTTATTGGGTCCACAATGGTGATTTTGTGAAGGAAAACTATTCAAACCATTTATTACATGGATGTTCATTTCTCGAAGCAACAAAATATGAACTGATCTGCTGTAATTAATGACATAAAAGTTTTGTGATATTAACCACTATTTGCTATTCTTATGATTAATTTTAAAAAAATCCTTGTATTTTACTTGTACTTTTGATAGTTTTTGAATAAAGGTCTGTGTGGATGAATGGGGAAGGAGATAAAACATGTTTTAAAAAATAAAAGGTAAAATTCCTGCAGAAACGTGACGGCTAAAAGATGCAATTATTCTCCAGGATGAAATCTCTACGGGAAAGCTAAGTAGATAATAAATGTTCAATTAGCAACAAGTAATATTAGGCTAATTAGCAGGAAAAAAAGAGTGACAGCTAAAATGCTGCAGTAATCAAATGTTAAAAACCTCTATGTCAAATATGCTAAATTCATTTCTAGAATGATAAACCAAATGCTTAAAAAGCTCAATGAAAAGGCATTACAATGAAAAGACTTAATAACAGGCTAAATGTAATAGATTTAGCTGTAGAAATTAGGTCAAGTAAATCCAAAAGGAGCATAATAAATTGTTTATTGTGTGGAACAGTGTGTTCCATTTTTAATTAAATGCTGCATCCAGAAACAGTTGAAAAAATATCCCAAAACAGCCGAACAGGAAACAGTGTTTTCCAATGCCAAAATGCTCATATGAATTCCTAATTAGCTCCATAATGTGTGAGATAATGGCAAAGAAAAGTAAAAAAAAACAATTGGTAACAATAAATATTGAAGTTAAACTACTTACTTGCAAAGCGGTGCTTTGATAAATGTTGAAAGAGCTCAAGACACAAAAACTGTGCTGTGAAATGATGCATTTTAAATTAGCTAAGAAGCATGAATGATAACAAAATTGAAACTTTAAATAGTGTTTAAGAAAGGCAGCGAAACATGTTCAAATTCTGTTGACTTTGTTTCATAAATTCTGTTCGAAAGTGATAAAGAACTCAAACTTTGACCACACAGACATTTGATTCCTACAAAAACTAAGTATCTAATTGTTTTATATTTTGATATTGGTACATTTATAGTAAAATGTTAAGTATTTTTGGTCACTGTTACTGGGTTTGTATGTTAGTTAGTTGTTATGATCTGAGACTTCTAATATTTGGTTACTTCTTATAGAATTTAGTACTGATTATGTGTGTTGTTTAAATGAATAACTTGCTTCCATGAACATATTTAAGTCAGCTTTCCCTTTAAGTGGTGACACTGGCCATTACTGGTTCATTTCTTTTTTTGGGCTGCTGCAGTAATCCACTAGCATGATGACATGCATGCATGTCTAGGTTGTAAACAGTGAAGTTAGCTTTTCAGCTTTTTTATTTTCCCCCTAAACATTGACTATGTTAATGGACATCAAACAATGGACATTAAATGGACATTAAACATTTTTTAATTTCCTTCTTTCCAGGAGAACACCTTGTTAAAATGTAAATAGATTTCAGTGGAGCTTTACTGTGTTAACTTCTTTTTGTGTTTCAGTGTTGTAAATGATGATGCACAGTGATGTGAATATTGTGACAGGAATTTTGTAAAATCAGCAAATCCAATCAATCTGGTACGGGGTGATCAGGCTGTGGTCCTGTGATGTCACTTAATCTATTTCACAACAGCCCTGCCGCACATAAATGCTGTTTGTGGAGTTGACGAACATAATGAAAAGCTTTTGCAAGTGTTATAAACAAAATGTTCACTCCTTTTAATGTAGAGTTTATTGTTAATTTAAGAAAAACAAAGGATTAGTATGGAGGCGCCCTGTTTAACAATAGCCTTTAAGAAAAACTGATTTGTTCTATCCTGTATTTTCTTCTTAACGTGTCTGGACTACTCTGCTTGTTGATAGTTGCCAGGTTCATATTATCCTTCCTTTGGTAAATGTGATGTTTGATGATCTTTGCAATGTAAAATTTCACTTATTCACAAATTTCAAAGCTGTTGTGCGTGTAGAGGGAAGGTGTTCCTCGTCAACTACGGAGAACCTACAGAGTCAAATTTAGTCCAATTCATACACCTACACTGCTAAATTCATAAGAGAAAAACATGCTTTTTTTGTTGTTGTCCAATGTCAAATTAACTTTAAAAGTCAAGAATAAAATTGCTCTTGAGTTCTCCAGGAATAATTACCAAGGTAACTCAACTCAGCTTACACATTCTCCTTTGATTAAAATCTACAATGAGCCCTTTGCTTTAGCACGCTACAGAAAAATCACCTAAAATAACCTGACATTAACTCAGACCCATAAGGCCATGTTGAAGTCAGTTGTTGGTGATTAATTTCATATATACCTTTAAGTGTTAAGCCCTAATTTCCATCAGTAAGGTGTAATGTGTTTTAGACTCTTGAATCTGGTACTTTAATGTGTTTTAGGTGTTCTGGATGTCTGGATGAGTGTATAAGTGTGCAGTGCTTGCAGGGAGTGTGGTTGGAGACAGAAGAAAAGCTGGTATTTTAGTTTCTGGGGTATCTGTAAGTGCAGCAGCAGACAAATGAGCACGGTTAATGGTTTCTGAAGAGGTTAACACAGGGCACTGTGACTCAGCCTCGAAAATACCCTTTAAAATGACTTACTCTGATATTATATGTTCTCATTTTGGATAATTACAGTATGTGGATTGTCTGTTGGCACCAGTGTACAACTCCCTTGACAAGCCAGCGTGCGAAAGTGTTTGAGAGTGTGCAAATCTGTAATTATTTGGCCCTGGAGAGCTGCTGGTTTGTTATGTTCTTGATAGTGTTGTAATTAGAATTTCAAGTGCACTGCTTTCAAGACGTTGTCTATATTGTTGCAGTAAAATTATTTTTGATTGAAGAAATGTGCACTGCGCTCTTGTCTGTGGGATTTTGGTATGCGTGTGCTTTGTGGCTTTCTTAAGGCATCTTTAAAAAAGTTAATAAAAATTGTTGAAGCATCAATTGGAGGAGTCATTCCTTTACTTGTGACAAAGCATGTGGGCTACTGTGGACCCATGAAGGCTTTACTGCACTGACAACAAAACTATCCAACTAAATAAATTACATTTATCTGTAGAAAGATGGACAACCCAGGATGCAACTCAGAAAGTAAAGGTATAACAATCATGCACTGTGATGATCCCTTGGATGAAGCCAATGATGTCCAGGTCCCTGTTCACAACAGCGAAAAGCTGGTAAATTGGAGGGTTTCAAAATCAGAGGCAGAAGTTGTAGCCCAGAAGTGGAGACGATTGAGAAGGAGGGGCATATTTGTTTACAATAAGGAAATCCGAAACTGTAATTTGAAACGGCAAACTCAAGGTCATGGAAAGGTTAAATAAGCAACTTGCACTCGACAAACTTCAAGCTGGAACGAGTAACAACTACTGCAATCTGCTGGTGATGATAGGACGGACAAAGTCAGTAAGTAAGTACATTTCATTTATTTACCTTTCCCAGAACAGTCACAAGTCACAAGGTGCTTCACAAATGAGAAATATAAAAGCATAAAAGACAAACATATGAACCACCTAAAACAATAATCCTAAAGTCTCAAAGACCAAAGGTACAGGTGACAGACTGATGAGTGGTAAAGGGAACAAGGGTGGAATTACAAAGACAATCGAGCTGAGGTCAGACAGAGGAGCATGACACGTATCCATGCTTACGTTTTGGGAACAATATTTTAAGAAATACGGAAAGGGAAATAGGGAAACAAATTTTAGTTTTGCTTAAACACAGAATCTGGAACAACCAAAGCTTGATATTACAAACACCTGAGAAATTACATTTTTAAGAAAAGACACAACAAAGAACAACAACAAAAGAACCAAAAATAATGTAATTAAATAAAAATCCAACATTTCAACTATAAATAAACCATGCCTTGCAGTAGAAAAGGTACATAAGAAACAGATACATTCAAGCTCAGTTTGCTACACTCTAATTTACTCTGCACATTGGTCTAAGCCAGATACCTGACATCGTTTCTAAAATGGAAGTTCATTAATGTCTGGGGTCAGGTTCTGAGCTGACAAAAACCTAGTATTCTAGCAGGCCTACCTTGAAAGCTCCTGTTGTCCATCTTTCTCTTGGCCATTTTTGTGGAGGGTGATATTAATTTGTCCGATGTGACTGGAGCATGGCTGTCAATGACTGCCGAGAGAAGAAAGGAGCACTTGCCAGTTTCAACTGCGGCAACGTACGAACAACGCACTGCAGGATTTGTAGTTTTAGCGGTATAGTATATACCACGGGCCAGCTCTAATATGCAATTTAGAATCACCAATCAACCTATGAAACAGGTTTTTGGACTTTGGGAGGAAGCTGGAGTGCCTGGAGAAAACCCCTGCATTCGTGCGAAGAACATCCAAGCTCTACACTGTAAGGTAAAAGGTGGGATTTGAACCAGAGAATTTCTCACAGTAATGCAAAGGCGCTGACCACCACACCACTGTGCAGTCCTCCTGACACCCCATAGAATCAAAAATATTTTTCCTATTCTTTCTTAGCATAAAACAAACCTACGCTTGTGTCACCAATTAAGAAAACATCATAGGATAGGTCAGAAAAATAGGAGAATGCTTAGCATTTAATCAGTGTCAAACATTTCTACAATAAATGCGAATGATACTTGTATAGGTTCCTAGAATGACTTGACCTGCCACAGCCGCCATCACTTTGATCACTTTGATCCAGACCTGTACTTGGAAACGCACTACGCACAAATATATGTCTAACATACCTTAACAGCATGATTGAGCACCTCTGAATGCTATAAACACCATTTTGAATAAATATACTTGATTACTCCTTCTGCCTTATGGCTCTACACAACAAATTTTGGCTCCAAGGGGGTTTGCAAGATTAATGTGACCATGATTAATACTCACTGCTCTTTACTGCCCCTTAAAGCCACATTGTTTTGTTTCCAGGTCTTGATTGTCACATTTGTCTTGGATTAGAGAACCAGCTGTTCCGAGTTTGCATCCTTCCCAGCCGAGACTTATTCAATAGGAGAAAGTGTGTCATACGAGCAGGAAAATTGAACATAAATACACGTTTTCTGTTGCTTTGTCTTTAAAGTGGTGCTGTTTACAATGCAAATGTGACCACAACCAATGAGGGTAAATTAGCATGAGAAAAGGTGTGGAGGTGAGGAGAGCTGTTGAGCATTGCCTCTCAGTTTTACTGTGAGCGTCGAACCGTGGAAGGACAGCTGAGAATCAGGGTCTGTGACTAAAGAGGAACACTGCTAATTTCATGAGCCAAGTAATGAATTCATCCCCTATTGTTCACGATTCTTCTTTTGAGATAAAATAGGACCTTACTCAGTTTGCATGTAAAGATCACCGAAAGGTCAACAGGACCAGAGAGGGATGCTGCAAAGCTGCAGCACAGAGGAAGATGATGAACTGTTATCAACACATAATTTACTACAACTTTATCATTCATTCATTCACTTTATTCCACTTCATAAACACAAAATTATTTTGTGGTTTCAAATGCTTTGTTCTTCTAATCCATTTTACTTGTCATGGCCTGTCAGTATCTCCCTCCTCCACCCTCCTGCTGCTGATGGACGCGACCAGCTGGATCCACTCACCTCATCTACACCTGCCTTCATAAACTCCTCCTGGATCATCAGCCGGTGCCAGTTCGTTGTTCCTCCTATGGTGCATAGTCTGGTCAGCTCATGTTTGTTGTCTCAGTCTAGTAGAACCAAGCTCATGTTATTTTCTTCGCTCTGCTTCAGGACATTAACCTTCTGGATCCTCACCTGGTCGCAGTCCTCCCACGTTGCAGTCACGCCAATCCTGAAACCTCCAGCCAGCCGCCTCGCCTCGCCTTGGTTCAAGCTTCGCCCACGCCGTCTCAAGTAACCTCCAGCCTGCGCCTCGTCTCGTCTGGATTCAAGCCTCGCTCTCGCCGCTGTTCACCCTCGAGGAGATTCCCGTTCAAGATTCCACCAGCCTGCTCTCGCTCTCTCTTCCTGGAAGGAAGCCCTGTCAAGCTCACGTTCAGATTAAACCACTTTAATCTTACCGTTGTGTCAAGTCTCTTTCCGGGTTCCAGCATCTGGGTCATTCCTGAACTCACGTTCGAATCATGACATTACTTTTTGTAAGTGATCATACATTTAATTTTTGGAAGTTTGTCTTCAAAGAAAACAACTTAAAATTAATTTCAAATAGTCTAATAAATAGTAAAGAAAATCAAAATTGTTTAAGGAATATTGATTTGTTACCTGTATTAATGGCATCTGTTTGAAATTGTTGTCTGTACCAAAGACACCTGTACACACTCTTAAAAAGTCAGACTGCAACACCATGACCAAGACCAAAGAGCTGTCGAAGAACACGGGGGATAAGATTGTATACCTTGTATGTCTTGTATACCAGTTGTATACACAACTGGAATGAATCACTCTACATCAGCCCATAACCCTTATGCTATCTTAGATGACCCCACCCTTACATTGACGTGTTATTCCTACCATGACAAAGGTGGATAAAGGTGGAAAGATTTCATGTAATCCATGGACACCAGTAAAGATAAAAAATGATTGAAGAAAAAAGGTTCAGAGCACTGTCTAGTGGGTCTAGATGTCCCAACTCCCAATGTTAAAGTGCCTAGGATAGCACAAGGGTTAAAAAGACTGAGCTCTAAACTGATTTTGCCAATCACGTCGGTTATTCATAACAATGTAGAAATAACAGACTCCTCCTCCATTAATATATTTTTCATTCAAAATGTAACACAAGATTTCAAAGGGGTTGTTTGCTTTGACATTTTTGTTTAAAACAAACAACAAGGATGAGCAGCGAAAGACTTCAAGAAGGGGATTTGAAGTATTTTTGTTATGACTCAACTTCTAGACAACTTCACCTGGAAGAATGAGAACCTTCACCAATAAACTAAATAAGCGTTAAGACACATGGCCTAATTGTGGTTCCCCCTGGAAAAAATCCTTGGAACCAGGCCCAGATTTAGTCAGCCCCACTATGGGGTGTGGGTAGAAGTCTGGGTGTGCTGAGGGTTTGGGGCCCTCAAGACCCTAAAATGCCTAGAAGATCATGCCATCATCATATCAGTTCATCATCCATATATCTTTTGCGTTGATCTTTTTGATATGTCTTATAAACGGTTACTGACAGCACCCTCTATTTACTGGACATTACTGGATTTCTGTGGACCATTACGTTTGAGGGAGAAGTCAGGACAGCCCCCCCCCCCCCCTGTCTATACCTATATCCGGCCCTGCTTGGAACATTGTAGTTGTGGTTTAGGGACGCTGCGCCTCGTTATTAGTTATTTTTCACATCACTTTGACTTTGTCTTTGCTTTGGTTTTTAGATATATGCATTTTACTTTTGTTTCTACATATTTGATCTTTGTGATAAAACATAAAAAAAACCTGTTTGATCTCAATTTTTGTGATTTTTGCGACTTAGATTTGAGTTTTTTGGACAGTTTTAGGTCCATTGTGGAATTATTGTGTAAAATAATGAAAAACATCTGTAATTAAAAGAAGCTGGGGTCGTTTAGAAAAGATGCATATCAAGCATTGCATAAAAACATTTGTAAAAATAAATTATTAGAACACATTTTACAGAGGGCACTGGCCTACAAACAGTTAAGCAGCTTGGTGAGAAGAAATCAAATGCTGGAGAAACTATCAGAAAATGGAAAAAATACAAGATCAATGACAATCTCTCGCCACCTTGAGCTCCATGCAAGATCTCACCTGGTGAATGATCTAGAGAACAGTGAGGGAAATGGCCAGAACTACATGGGGGAGAAGATAACACGCTTTAAACTCTCTAGTTAGAGAAGTAATATCCTATCTGAGTTTATAACTTCATTTGATCTCCACCTTCTATCAATCATCCCTTCATATTTTATTGTTACTGCTAAAATTTACTACCCTGAAGAGAAAAGGGTCATTAAAAGCATTTTCCATCACTTTACAAAAGCAGAGATCTAAATAAAGAGCTGTGAGGTGATGGGCTCGATAGTGACAAAAAGCACACAAATTCTGGGTTACAGGCTCTCAAAGGAACTCATCTGTCACTATCTGCACATCTAATTGTGGTGGCCAAAAATCTCATCCCTTCAGAGTCCAGTCAACATCGCGGCTGACAGAGGGATGCAGGAGGGTGCGAGAGTGTGTGGGGTGGGCTATTAGATATCAGTATTCATAGCATTATCTCTGGGAAAGTAGAAACCACGTTGAGCATTTCTCTGCACAGTCAAGTTTAGCTTTGTCTTTGTCTGTTGAGGTGTAAAATAAAAAATAAATTAAAATAACATTGAAAAGTGGATAATATAGATTTCTATAATTTAGCATAAATATATCATTTCTAATATAATGAATATATGATGCTTTTGTTTGTGTACATGTTAAAGACTTTATTGTTAGTGTTAGTGGTTGGCAATTGTATGCTGACCCTGAAGTCCAAATCACATCAACAAATCCCTGAACGGCAAAACACGCTGAAGATCACAACGACGATTAGAAAAGCAAAACAAATAATAAGTAAATGTTTATTTCTAAAGCACCTTACTAAAAAAAAAGGAAATCACAAAAATCTGATTTACATTGATTGCATATCAGCACAAGGCTGCTTTTCTCTCTTCAGAATCAGCTGGAATTACGTTAATTGCACACAGTTGCAAACAGTTGAAGAGTTACGGCAGTCGAAAGAATGTCAACGCTGAATCTGAATCCCTGGTGGTAAGAGGTTAAGCTTCTGGCCACAGCCACTGCAAAAGTTTGGTGATTTTTCTATCAACTCTTCATCACAATTCATGAAAAACATCCTTCTGCTTTCCCTCTTCTTCGAAACTCAAATGTCATCATCCAACCTGTGATGTCCCCAAATACCTGTCTTTTCTGCCTACTTATCTTTTTTTAGTTTTAACACTTTATTTCTTTTTTGAGGTGTTTCTTAGTTTTGGTTACTGGAATTTTGTTGTGATTTTTAAAATGTAATGTGTTTGTTTTTAATTATTTGTTTGCTTTTTAAATTGTTGTGATCTTTCATATGGTTTGCGTTGACAGATATGTTGATGTGATTTTCCCTTGCAGGCCACCGTACATTTGCATCAGAGGAAAACAATAACTGCTTTTACTGTCTAATTACTCCCACTTTTCTTTAACCAAACTGCAGAGTGACATTCTTTAGTTGTGCACTGTCACATATAGGAGTATTGGTAATTACTGGAATGCTATTTAAAGCGATTTTCTACTTTATTCCAAAAAGGTCCAGTTAGGCCAAAAGTACTGCCAGATCTCTGCAACAGGCCAGTAAATATTGCAACTGCTTTGTGTTCCCACCACTGCATGGATGGTACAATTTAGAATAGAATATGGCTGCTCATGTTGCACGAAGCAGATCAGATATTCTTGACTTAAACTGCAGACAAGCAGTTGGATTAAAGCAGGAGAGACCAGCAGACGTTTCTCAATGGAGGAGCACATCCACCCCCCAGATAATCAACAGACCATTGCTGCATGTGATGGCGGCAGCTCATTTGTTCCTAAACTTTGTACAGCAGCCAAATACATGAATAACAAACATACCTCTTCATCTGCTTCAAAGTTTTCCACTAACTTCTTCAATTAAAGTCTCATTCCAATCATCTTTTGATCTTTTTCAAAGTGTTCCCAGTGGTCTTTTAATTATGATTATGCCGTTTTTAGCCAAACTTCACCTCTGCTTTGCTGATTGAACCGTTGGTGCAGAGTAACCCCACCCCCATTTCCCATCAACTATGTGTTTACACACTCTCCCGATAGCTTACAGCCCCTTATACCCCCAACCCAACATTAGCAGTGCAACAAAAATGGCAAGTACAGTTTTGAGCCAGATGTCAGCTCAGACGAGGAAAAGAAAGACGCGCATTGATCTATTTGTCTACAGATGGGTACATCAGAATGGAGCAGAGCTGGGAGCTTTTGGCCTCCCCACTGTAGCTTCTACCTCACTGCTACAACCTTTTTCATCTGCTCCTGATTCACCACGATTTGAATACAGAAATATTCAGAAAGACAATTATAAGCTTATTTTTTTTTAAATATATTTATTTCCTCCATGATAAGAAAAAAGCCACAAGAACATGTAAAAAAATACCAAAACACCATTTTCATTGGAGTAAGTCTTCAAGATCACCACAGATGAATTCTTACCCATAAGATGACCACATTTTAAAAAGGATTGACATGGATCTCGTGACCGATGAACAAAGCCAGGGATTTTCTCCTGATATTATGCTGCCATAGCAATTCAACAAATGCTGGGATTTCATTAAATCCTGTTTTCTGCGCACTACTGCAACAAGGGGGCCCAAGTCTGAGTCTCCCTGTGCTGGTCCCCAGCCAGGATAAAATACAGGGTTGTGTCAGGAAGGCCATCCGGCATTAAAATCTCTGCTAAACCACTTGTACGGTTCAGTGAAAGCTGATTCGCTGTAGCAACCCCTGAAAAGGATATGCCAAAAGGTGAAGAAGATGTTTTCTTATGCATGAGGAAGGTGTGTAGTTTCCTGAAGGAACTAGACGCTCAAGAATGTTGTTTGAGCCAAAGGGAAAACCATTTCACAAAAAACATATTTTTTCTTCCTTCTCAGTTTTGCACCTGGTCCTTGACATCATAAATGCAGACTTGTCCTTTGGTCAGTCAGCTCAGAAACATAGTCCATTGAAAATAATAACTTTTGCTTGGTTCAGATGCTTTTTCCAGTTGTGACCCTGGAATAACGACCTACAATCTCCACAAAAAGAGGTTAAGTCTGTTCTTGGCTGAATACATCAATGTCATTGCATGTCATCACCTCAGTGATTTAGGCATGTGTAAGCACTTAGTGATGAAGGACACATTAAAACGAAGAGACCCAACAAGTCCTGTACATACAAGAGCTAGGCATGAAAAAAGGCCTAATAACCACAAACATTTCCCTGTCTTTTAAAATCATCCTTTTAAATATGATTTTTCATTTTTCTATTGTCCTGTAGCCTTTTTAAACTGCCAACAAGCTTCCTGCAGTGCAGCAGATCCATATGTAGAGACTCTAGATTGAATTATCAACCAAAACACAAGGAAGTTCTGTATTAAGGATAATAACTGCAGTGCTAAGGAAACTGAGTTACTGCTTCCCCGAATTGCTCATGCATAATTTATAATACATCCAGTATATATGGCACATAGGAAGGAATACTGCATGCCAATTTCCTTGTTAGAATGAATTTTTCCTGTTGAACAAAACAGATATTTGAAATAAAAAGTTCTCCAACAGCAGCTGTGGTTAATTCATTGAAAACCTACACGATGTTTTAAATGGTTCTTAGGTAACTTTGATTGACATCCATTTGCTTTGAATGTTTCAGAAGGTTGCCACAGGTTTTGTTAGTTTAAACGTTGTGATTGCTGCGATAAGTAAAGAAGCCAGCAGGATCCAGCTAAAGTTAGATTGTCTGCCGATAAACCTCATGGAGAGAAGATTCTGTTCAGGCACTATTACAGGCTTACACTGCTCCTACTCACAGACTGCTGGAGCCAGCTTACCCTCTGTGTTTTCCGGTCAGATTAATAAAAATAAAAAAATAAATAAAAAATAAAAAAGATTAATATGTTCATTCTCCAGATAAAACAGTTGGAAATGTGAAAAATAAACACTGTTTTCATACACCAGCTACAGCAAAACAAAAAAAAATTGCCCAAGTTCTTATGCCAACAGCCTAATCAGCAGCTGTAGCTGTGACCCACACATGGAGTATTTTGATATTATATATATTTAATTAACATTCTTGTAATCTGGGGTACAAAGTAAAAAGGTGTTGCTTCTGTAAGGAATCAACCAAAAGTTCGTTGGGTTTTCAATGCAAAGTAGGCTGAACATCAGCTCTCAGTCTTGACCGGCATGCTCTCCTCCACTAGCATACATTCCAGCAAGTCCGGCAAAATAAAAGCGGCGGTTTCAGAATAAAAAATGTTTCTACACAAATATATAATGATGCCAGATGAGGGGTCTATTA
The DNA here is from genome assembly GCA_037389245.1 of Oryzias sinensis. Lineage (NCBI taxonomy): Eukaryota > Metazoa > Chordata > Actinopteri > Beloniformes > Adrianichthyidae > Oryzias > Oryzias sinensis. Next base: position 4,684,956 of record CM074499.1, read on the forward strand.
TCAGAAATCAACGGAAAACATGGAGGTGTGAGCCGTCTGGAAAAAAAAGGGAAGGACAGTTTATACCATTGGGCACTAATGGAAAAAAATAAATATTAAATCAGTTACTTGTTTTTTTTTTAAAGTTTAAATCGTTTTTCACAAGAAAAAGGCAGTGTGACACATTGCCATGGTAACCGCTACAAAAACCTGGTGTATGAGGACTAACCAGCGGAGGAAAGTGGTACATATGCTAAACGCATTGAACACCAAGCTTCATTTCAGAGAGAAACCTTACCTCTTATCACTTGTTTTTGTTCAGATGATGACGCAAAAATTTGTTTAAAAAAAAACAAAACAAAATCTTGTTGTAGATTTTTTTTTAGCACAAGAAATATCCACCATTAAATACATTAACAGTAAAAGCGTATCAACAAACAAACCATTTCTTTCATTGTTTAATAAAACATCATTTCTAAACTCATATTTAGTCTACATCAAGCATTAAGGTAAGACAGAATTTTCAGAGATAAAAACCATTTAAAATTAAAGTCAACATTTCCACTGATGGTAATATTTGACAGATCCTGTCGTGTCCAGCAGAGCCATTCGAAGGACAGTCTACTGTCTTGCTGTGGTGACAAACTATGTTCCAAGTTCCTGTTGTTACCAACTGGTGTTTAGGCAAGACCGTAGCATAATCATAATTCTGGAGGCGCAAGAGTTGTTAAGAGATAAAGTACAAACTGTGTTTTCAATTTTTAAACATGTCACATGCTGCAACTTGAAATTAAAAAATACCAGCTACATAACTAGCTGGTTTGTCTGCAATTTTTCAAAATACTGAACGCAGATTTAGAGCATTCTTTGTCCTGAACCAGACCAGTCAGGTTAGGGGATAACGTCAAAGCTGTGATGCTAATGAGCCGTTATATCTGACAGGTGTGCACAAACTATTGGCTTTTCAGGAAACAAACCTGCCACAAAGCTGCAGGGGCTAACAAGGCCATAAAAGAGCTCTGTGAAAGGAACTAAAACAGGACAGCAAGAAGCAGTGAGAAAAGTGTTATGCTCTTTATGTCTTCAGACAAAGTCAAACTCTGTTTATTCTGCTGCTGCTGCAAAATAAAACCTGGCAAGCTGCTGCAGGAGCACAGAACCAAGAAGAACAGCAATAACAATACGTTTGTCGCTGCATATAAACATACTCTTCAAGAAATGTTGCCAAAGATCACTAAACCTCTCTCAGTTCCATTCACATAAACCCTTTGCCACTTTGGCTCTGGTTCTGATTCAGATTGCTTTCAATGAGGGGTCTTGTCTCCCAAAAAGCCACAAACGTTGCAGCGTCTAACCTTCAGTGTGTCCACCCACAACTTTCAAACATCCTGAAATGCTCAGCAGGAGCTCCTTCAGCAGCTTCAACAAATTGCTGTATCTGATCACAGTGGGGGGGGGGGGGTTCACTGCTTTCAAACACAATTTTTAAACCCAAAGAGATGGAAAAATAGGCCCTTTTTCTGCCTGACCTCAGATTTTTCTGATTATCAAAGGACATGGAGCTGTTAAAAGTCATTTTTTTTTCTTTTTTAGACATTTCACCCCAAAAGCCTAGAAAAATCTCCAGACAAAGCAAAGCTCCATGAGCCTCTTTTACAGATTTCTCAGCAGCTGTGCAGATGAGAGGCGTCCAGTTTAAACAACATGTGAGCAGCAATCTGAGCATCAGCAGAGCTGCAGAAGCTCAGGACAGGGGGTGGGGTGGGGTGGGGGGTGAGGAAGGAGCAGGGGGAGCTGGTGTCACCTGTTTCCAAACATGGCTCACAAAACATTGTGAGTCTGTGGACTGTTGATATCCGATAGTACCTACCTTTCCGGTTTCTCATGTGTTTTGATTTTTTAACATTGTGTTTTGATTTCATGAAATTACTTTCTGCTTTCCGAAATGTTTTTTTCTTTTTTACAGAAAGCGTAAAAAACAGTAAATGGGACATTGCTGATTTAAAAATAACGTGTAATACTGAAAGTAGGCATTCTGAGGAAAGCCCCTTTGGGCTATCATGCAACACTTAATGGTAGTAATGTGCTAGTAACGTTTTGAATATCAATGCAAGCCAATATGAAAAGCCGCTTTTCTTGTCGTCAGAATCAGCTGATTGGTTGCTCTAGATTGACCCTAGGTGTGAATGTGAGAGTTCATGGGTGTGTGATTGTGGCCCTGTGACAGACTGCCAACCTGTCCAGGATGTCCCCTGCCTTCACCCACGAGTGGCCAGGATAGGCTCCAGCAGCCCTGTGACCCTGAAAGGGACAAAACATGTTTAGAAGATGAATGAATGAATGAATGAATGAAAGAACCAGCTGAATTCACACTGATCGCGTAAACGGTCAAAGAGTTACAAAAGGTCAAAGTGCGCGTGTCATTTAGGTGTTGCTGGCGACATCTCTATACCAAACTTCTAAGGTAAACTCTGAAGAAAAGGTCATTTTTTTCCTGTTTATTGGCCACATTACAACAAAATAACTGTCTGAAAAAGTGGAATGAAGCGTCCTTGGTGAAACATCGCTCCTGCACAGCATCAGTTCATCAATCCCAATGTTACGCCTGTGAGCACCAATCCTCCAGCTGCAGATCTGAACACAGGCCAAGAAGCAGAGACAAACACTAATTAATTACTAAATTAGGTCTGTAACTGTGAGATAGTCAAGCGATGACAATTGTCCTGATAGGTGCTTTGTGGTTCCTTCCTGCAGTTAACAGCTTTTGTTCTGCATGACATGAGATGCAGAAAGGCGGGACTGTCTAGCTGCTGCTCACTCTCCAGGGCTTTCGTGTTTGTGTGACGGCAAAGCCGCGAGAATACTAAGAGTGTGGGAGAAGTGGCTGAGAGGAAAGTTGATGGCAGGCGACAGAAAATGTGCTGCTGGAGAAGAGAGACGACAGACTGACAGAGATCCAAATGCCGGGCCACGTTTGGCATTTACAGTCCCCACAGGGTTTAAGTGACACCGCTACTTAATGTGTCATGACTCTACTGTGATCGCAAATCCAAGCAATTGTTGCTTGTCTGTGTTTCTACTTTCTCTTTGATCTTATTTCTCTCTTTTCCCTTCTCCGTGCTTGTTAGTGATACGAATCCAGCGTCTCCAGTCGTGTCTACATCTGACTAAAGTGGATTACATTTACATCTGACATTTAAATGTGTCACATTCCCTCCTACTTGCTGCTATAATGCTTCTCTGTAACTGGATCCAGCTGTCAGGCAGCCAGCACACAGATAACGACAAGGAGTTGTATAATATTGACTCAACCATTGTGTGGTTATGCATCACTGTTTTATGCACCTTAAAAAAATGGAGGAAATGTATTCTTTGCTAGAAAAAGTTTCCACCTACTCATGGGATGGTGTCAAATAAATTTTTTTTTACACTTATTAAGCTATATTTATTAATGCTTTTCTGCAGAAAATCAAGAATTATCCCACATTTATCCATCATCGTACAAAAAAAGCACAGTTTTACTTTAATACAGCTTACTAGCTGGAAACTAAAGCTGGAAAAACAACAACAGCAAACTCAAGAAGCGATTGGATTTGGATGACTGGTTTAAATATGAAGGAATGGAGAAAAATCAGTCAACCAGTGCTTGTCGTTAAATGTCACATTAAAGTGCAGCTTAATCTCGATTTAACAAACCAGATAGCACACACTGAGGGCCACGAGTAAAAGAAATATGGATTGATCTTAAACTAAATAATTTCCTTTCCTTCCTTAAGAAAAGAGGGTTTATTGCTGTTAAGGTCTGCTGGAAAAGTTTACTGACTTTCCGCAGGATTAGTTTGTCTTCTTTGTTGGGCATCAGCTTCTCAGACATGACCCTCAGTTTAGTCTCTCAGGAAAAGGTGTGAGCAAAGAGATCGGAACTAAAACGCACTGCAGAGGTAGCGTGGATCATTGCTACTGCAGAATTGTTTTGATTTTGCCTCGGATTTATTATTACATGGTTGTGCTCCAGACGGCATGCAGGGATTTGACATTTCAACCGGCTGACACGTTGAATTGAACGGCTGTAGTGAATTGACAACACATTAGTCATCGATGCGCTGCAGGGCTTGTCTTTTAAAACAATCAATCAATCGACAGTGTCACACCCTGTGAACCGGAACTGCTGGGTGAGAACCTGCATTTGAGGAAATGAATTCTAATAAACAAAAAACATTAAACCTTGTCAATACAGCAAAGTTTACTTTTGGAAGACCAAAACTTGAGGACAAAATTTCACAAACCTCTTTAATCAATTGTCTGTTTTATTACTTACTGTGTTTGACATCTGTGTAAGCTACTTATTACTTTGTCTGGATTAAACAAAACCATTTAAAAAGATATAATCTGAGTGCACAGTACTCAACGAGAATGTTTGCCAATCATCCGTGATTCAATCGCTGAAAAAAGTTGCAGCCGTTAGCCTTCAAACTAATTTATCTTGTTGAAGATGGGTGACACTGATGCTACGTACACACCGGACATGGAATGTGCATTTAAGAACGTGCTGAACGCTGGTTCCTGAACACTCTTTTAGCATTTGGTGTTCACTCTGGACTGTTGCTACCAGTTACTGGCGCATGTACTCAGAGATGAAAGAGGCTTGGTGCAACATGTCGAAGTGGTGCAAGTTTTGCAAATGTTTTTCTTTCACAGCTCTACATGAAAGACTTGGTGTCATACAATTTTGGCACAAACTGCAGTTATTTTTTTCTTCATGATCAATGTTCAAACAGTTGGTACTTCCGTGCATGAAATCACTACCAAATCGGAGTCCCTGATTGGTCAGTTTAACTGGTTTGACTGTCTTTCTTTTTTTTTTTTTACTTTTTTATCTTTTCCTGTCCAACAGCTGAGCAAACAGATGAGAGCTGAAGGTCAGCTTTTATCTTATCTTATAATAGCACAAAATCTGTTCAAGGGTTACCATACCTGAGGGATCTCCAACAAACTGCTGCATTACACTCCTAGTCATAGCCCCTCCTTCCTTTCTTCTTCTTCTTCTACTTCTTTTGACTCCCCGATATATTCCAAAGGCTACTGTTCCCCACCCCTTTTGTATGACCGCCTGTCAGAAGGGTGGGTGCCATCATCCTAAAATAATCTTACAATCCCAATCCATCCTATTGTTTATTGCCCTTTTGGGTTTAATTTTTATTTGTATAACCACAGAAATATTTGTTTTTAACTTGTGATGTGATGATTAAAAGGGATTGATGGATTAGGAGAGATATTTTGGGGATTCACTGTTGAAGCTTAAATTTTGGTTTGTTTTGTTTGGAACTGGAGTGGGCAGGATCACACAGTATATTGTTTTTCTGTTTGTTTATTACCAGGTATGTATGAGAAAATGTGAGTGTAAAATGTGTTACAGAGCCTGTATAAAGTTTTAAGCTAGCATGCCGCGTGCGGCATATACGCGCCCTTTTGTATGACCTCCTGTCAGAGAGGAACTGGAGTGGGCAGGATCACAGTGTATTGTTTTTCTGTTTGTTTATTACCAGAATAAAGGGAGGCTTCTCTCCAAGAGGTAACACTGTGTCACACCATAATATTAACCAGCACAACGCAGAAAGCGACCGGTTACAGTTGGACATACTTTACTGTTACAGGGTTATGAGTCTTCTGACATACCAGAGGTATATTTGAATAAACCCCTTTTGTAATTTAGGCTAAACTTTATTCATATTCCTTCTATTTGTAATAGTTTTTTGATGGACTGGATGGAAACAAAAGGTGGGAAGAAGAGAAAGGGATGTTGTGGGTAGGAGGGTGATTATGGGGGGGTAAAACGATAAAGCAGCGTAAAGCAACAAGTTGCTTGATGTTTATAGCCATTACTGTTTGGTTTAGAGTACAAGTACAATTAGTACAAGTCTTACAGGGGCAGGGTCTTGTCCACACACACACACATTCTAATGTGACAAAAATACCTTTTGGCTCCAAAAATTTACACATACAAACATGTTAATGTACAAAATACAACTAATGTTCACACACGCATACTTATGCAATTAAACCAGCTAGTGTGAAACATTTCATTAAGTCACGCAAACTATTTGTGCAAAGGTTAGCTAGCACCTGTGCTCGAGTGAGTGTTTGTTCTTCTGAGATAGATGATGGTTTGATTTTTAAGCGCATTCAATGGCCGTGCGTTTTTTACGCAAAGCTTGGAAACAGATTTGAAGACTTGTGTAGTGAGAGTTTTAAACATGGAAACCTGAAACGTACAAATACACGTGTTTACATGGAGTTTTTCTTGGAAGTGGTTGCTGGAGTGCCCATTGCCGAATGTGGTGTGAACGTGACATTAGGTCAGAGTCAAAAATGCCCTTACAGGTGAATATGAGCAGTCTGTGAGGGAAAAAAGGTCAAATTTGTACAGGGCAAGTGGGTGGCCTGCAGGTATTTACAAAGTTCTAGGCCACTTAATGAGCCTGTAGAGAGAAAATGATCATTCACATTTTTTTGCTATGGGCATGCTGTGGGTAACAGGTGACAACTAACACTTATATAACATGCATGGGTACGTAAGGGTATGGTAGACGCAGGCAGGTCCATTTTTTCAACCCTGCGGACTGCACAAGCAGCCTAAAGTGCTGTCTATGCAGTGACGTGCGGTCAGGTGAGGCAAGAGAGGCAGAGCCTCACCTGTCATGATCGTGATAAAATAGAAAAAGGTAAATTAAGTAAATATTATTTTCCACTGATCTGTGTTAAATATACATTTTCAGTCAAATCAACATGTTTTCCACAGTTTCTGAGGTTAAAATCGCAGAGTGTTGCGTGATCACAGACGAAGCAGAAACTCCTGGTGAGGCTCGGGAGCGCTGTGCTTCATGTCTGACGGCAGGACTCAATGTTAACAGACGTGCTGTGGAAGCCCTGCTATAGGCCCGCAGAGACGGCTTCAGGTGAGGCATGCCTCACCAGCAGGCGGCAGATGTGAGCTGACAGCTGCTTTATAGCTACACTGGTGCCGTAGAAAAAGACTATGAGAGGGAGAAACTCATAAAATAAAGGAAAATAAGGAAGACTTTTCCAACAGATCATATAGATTTTTGTGGAGAAGGATCGACGCATGGACTCAAAAAGTAAGGCCAAACACGTTTTTCAATGTTTGTTTTTTAGAAATAATATGGGAGTAAGTGGATACAAATGTAAGTAAAATCATTTATTTTATTTTTATGACCATTTTTACAGACAACATTTGATAACACTGATTAAAGCTCCAGAATTTGAAGTTGGAAAAATACCAGAAATAGTTACTGAGGGTCAAATGTGTGCTGAACACATCTGTATACTTAAATTTGTTTACAGTACATATAAATAATTTATACACAAGAAGAGTGTTTTATCCATATCTATAAAAGAAATATTCTCTGTAGGACAAATATGTTCTTGTGTGTATTTCATGAGCTGTTAGCTGCTGTTGGATGGATGGTGAAATATTCAGTTCTTGCAATTGTAAATCTGACTCCAGAGGAGTCAGTGCCTCACCAGCCATTAACCTCACCGCACGTCACTGTGTCCATGTGAAATGTTAGTGCTTCTTCCTGACTGTTAGGAATAAGGGAATTAGACAATCAGAGCGTTGTTTACATGGACAACCTAGGGACACTTGCATATCACCTTTGGCTCGCAGTCAGGAACCAGTACTCGCACCTTACTAACAGCTACAGTGCGGTGTAAGGACACCGTAGGACAGCATCACCTGCACATCATAAGTGTTTGCCACTTGTATTAGCCTCACAAATACTTCAAAATAAAGTAAACCCTTGTATTTCGCGGGGGTTACATTCCAAAAAGAACCGGTGATTGGCAAAATCCGTGAAGTAGAAACCTTTATTTTTTTTTCTATTATACATTGAAAAGAAAGAACAAACCATTTTACAGGCTCAAGCATTTGTTTCACAAATAAAAGTACTTTAGAAACGTTTTTTTCAACAAACAACTTCTGTACTGTCCTGTCAAATAATAATTTGAATCATCGACGTGAACAGAAGGCTTGAAATTGCGGAGATTAGCACCGCCCACCGCGACCCGAGTAATTGGATTAAAATGGAGAAAATTTAAAAGGATCGTGAAAATAATACAAAGTGCAGTCGGACAAATAGTGACTCAGGTGTATTTCACTGCTGCATCCTGATCCGGTGCAGGTGTGTTTGTTCGGGGGAAGAACATAGTGATAGGCAGTTGTTGTTGCTCTTTTTTCTATGGGTTTTAGAGAAACTCTAAATTGCAAGAGAATTTGCACGTACGTAATGTAAATTTGGCAAGCTGATTTACGTACGTGTACAGATTAAACTGCAACGTTTTTGACGCACGGGTTGAGAGGAAGCGGAGTGACTTTTTAGCCAATCAGAATGCAGAACACAATGCACAATGCAAATCCGTGAAGGAGCGAAACCGTGAAAAGTAAACAGTTTATAGCGAGGGATCACTGTACCCCTACAAAACGCACCACCATGGTACGTTCCATTTCCAAGACGTTTCTTGAGGTGGTCACATGAGCCTCAAGGATTCTGCGAGACACACCTGTGCTCCCCTTAAGAGGCGGGCGGTCCTCTCTACAAACCTCCACGGGTCTGGACAACCCAAAAACCAGCAGCACCGCTACTGGGGGGGAGAGGTCAGCCTCCATACATGACGGCATTAAAGTGTGGATGCCATGCTTTGGACAACTTTGTCAAATAAAAAAGCCCTTTAAACGCTGATTCTATTGATACCAATAGTTTGCGTCGAAAAAAATCCGAAGCATATGAAAAATAGACATCTTTCGAAGGAATCAGAGATTTGGATCTGCCGCTAGAGCGCAGGCTGGAAGTGAACCCGATATGACCTGTGACGTAACGAGAGGCGTTGCCTTTCGCAGTTGCGCTTAGGACAGCATGTAAACAAAACAGGTAGTCTTCGTTTCTCTCGTGTTTAAATCTTTTAATCATCAACATGCCAAGTCGTTGTGTGGCAGCTGGATGTAGCAATACATCTAGTGAAAGTGTATCTGTGTATAAAATTCCCAAAACAAGAAACGCTGCTGAAAAGGGGAACATTTAAGAAGGTGGACGGCGAAGGATTTTTCCCTCCATATCTGCAGGAGAGAAGTCTGCGTTTTCGAAGGGACAAAAACCGGGACACAAACGAAGAATTTTGAACGGAGAGTTGGGAGGAGGATTTTGGCTTCTGAGTCGAGGAAAGGCGGGTGAGCTGGAAGCGAGCGAGCCATTTTCTGGGTCGGACAGGACGGCGCTGGAGTCGGGAGCGGAGGCTGCTAAGCTAGGCTAGTGTGCATCACGATGGATCACATTGAGGCGAAGTAGTCGTGTTTTCTGTTGTCCTTGGATCCAACTGGAGTATTTCAACGCACTCAATGTTTTGCAAGAGAAGCAACAGTTCTGCAACGTTTTTTTTCTTTTGCTTTTGAGGTGCCGGTACCGTGAGTAAACTGAACTGTGTGTGTGAGCGCGCGCGCACGAGAAAAGGTTTCAAACTGGTTCAAACAGGTAAAACTGTTAATGTTCCACAGTTGTTAATGGTATACAGTGACTTTGTTAACTAAAGAGTAGTAATATCTGGGAAACTTTTATTATTTTGTGACATTTATTTTGTAACTTGGGTTGAAAACCAGTGTTTACCTTTGTTTAGATTAGGCCAAAAGGGGACATTTTGAGTATATTTTAGGGTAAGTGGAGTAATTTAATTTTATACATTTTTTAGACTTACTGGAGTCTAGCCGAATCTTCATGCTGGCTATCGTCATCGGCATCACTAGACCTACTACTTTCTGCTATACTATATCCTCCTCACTTTCGCAAAAGGGTTCGAATCGATACGGTTGCAAAAGTGACTCATCATCATGATAATCTCCGCAACTTTCCTCTTCATCTTTCTGCTCATCTGATGATAAATCGCTAATAGAGACGGTAGCATCACTCTGTGCTTCGCTATCGGTGCTAGCCATGTTGTCTGCCTTGTCTTCCTTTCGTTACGTCACAAACAGGGGGGCGAGAATTCGGCGGAATGCGTGAAGCCGGCGGCCGTCCTCGTTGTTTATATTGCGTTTTTCGCTATTTATTCTTTTTCGAAAAATATTAAAAACAATCGCAACATGAAATAGAGACTATTTACTATATTTTGGCTTATTAAAATAGACCATGTCACCCACACTTTAAGATGGCAGTCTTTGGCTGGCTCGATTATGGGGTTTCTTTCAGCATTGTTTGATGATTTCTGCCTTCAAGCATAATAAGAAAGGGATTTTAGACAGTTACAGAGAAACATAAAATCTTTCTAAATGCTGTCCTTAAGGCTTTAAAGCATTTGACACCCTCTGCTCTCTCCTTCTGGTCTTCAGGGTTTTATGTGAGCCCTCTAACTGTGTCTTCTAGTTGGATTTATTAACTTCATAACGAAATCAACCACCTGCTGCTGGAGACAAAGCAGGGAAGTTGACAGCTGGATGAAATGACTCAGAACAGCCGAGGGCACACTTTTCTGGTAGTTTATAACCACGCAGGAAAAAAGACCTTTCTATTATGGCAATAATATTGATCCTTCATGCCAACATTTATTAACGCATTTGGCCTCAACTCCTTCCGATCTGAGGCTTCCCTGAAGCAGCTGCCTCAGCCCCGTGTTGCATGAAGTCTTATAGGGTTGAAGGTTTGTTCACTATCTAATACTCGGTCTCTGTTTCTGTGGCTCCTTGATTTTATTCTCGGACAAACAAACTGAAGAGCAACACTCTCTCCCAGCCGGCATCAAAACATAGCATCAAAACGTTTAAGCACTTATTTATGCAGTGTACTGACCTGCTGCTGCCTTGTGTCAGCCTAAGATTAAAGTCTTTGCTGCTGCAGAGAGGCGATGTCTGTCACCATGGAAACAAGATACAGAGCCACCTTGGTGAACAAATTAACCTTACTTGGTTTTTTTCTAATATAACTATACTTCCGTCTTTAGAGATTTTGGTAGAAAAAACTGTGTGTACATAGCAAGCAGCGTAGAGAGGGAAGCTGTTGGCGCCCTTTGCATTTCCTGTTTTGATCAAATAAAAGCATCGCAGAAAAATAAATCACAGCACCACAGTGGTGGATTGGCTGCACTAATGGTAGCTTTTATATATGTACTCCATCATGAGAAAAATGCCACAAGAAACACAGTTTTCATTGGAGTGGGTCTTTATGAAAAATAATAGTTTGGAAATTTGGTGTAAAGCAGTGAGCGACCCTGGGAGCAATTTCGGGCAGATAACTCAGGCAGGCGTTTACTTCGGTCACTCCCCTGGGGCGGTTCAGTTAATCAACTCACCTGTTCAACGTCCTATTTAAGTCAGCGCTGCGTTTGTCGCCCCACCCTGCTCCCCGGCTTCCACCTGTGAGCTCTGTTAGGGGTAGTTATTACCCAAAAGTTTATAGAAATTTGTGTCATGGAATTGCAAGGAGTCTTATGCCAAACTAAAAGAATGTGAAATGCCAACTACAGGAATGGGAAATGCCAACTAGAGGAATGGGAAATACAAAGTTAAAGGAATGCGAAAGCAAAACAAAGAATGTGAAAATAAATATTCTTATCACTGCATGAGTGGTCTGACTGAAGTTTCTATATATCTGCAGCTTCAGTTTGAATCTGCAGATTCAAAATAGAGTTCCAACTGAGCTTCAAAAATGCACTTTCCAGAAATCATCAATGCCACACGAGTTTCTGCTATTATGTTTGTTATCTCAGGCTGATATGTGGGTCTATTCTGCAGAAAGCCACGCAAAAGAGCAGAATCTTTACGGTGACAAGGAAACACAAAGAGTATTACTGATCTCCTGTTTGTTACTGCGAGAAGATCTGGATCTGTGATGCAGAGAGTGTGGCGTCCACCACTGTGTGTTTCATCAGTAATATCCTGTCACTGATACAAGTCTCTGGCGTGGCTGCACCCAGGACAGGGGCAGTCTACGCTGTCGCCCATCTATCCTGTTCTTACATCCTGGGGGCTCCTTTTCAGTTAGTTTTGGGTAAAAAAAAAGCAAAGTCTTAGTCCCAGTTCAGACGGACTTCAGTTCTTCCTGATTTCTTGTGACCCTGGACAGTCAAAGGCTGTTTTCAATTCAGGGCTTTCTGCCCTTTTTGAAAATAACAAAAAAAAAAAAAAAAACAATAATTTACTCAAAAACAGCTCATAAATATGAACAAACACAAAAACCAAAAAACAAAACAGCAGCTGCTTATCCACGTTTTTCTACTCAGTGCCTTGTTTTCCGTGACCTCCCTCGCCCCAGCTTTGGAGCAGACTCAAAAGACCACTGCTTTCTGAAAACACCATCTCTGATAACATCAACGGCCACGTTAAACACTATCTGCCGACGCCTGCTCACGTGAGCCGTCCTGCGTTTGTCCATGCAGTATCATTTCCTGAAGAATCTTTCTCCCGTGAGTTTGGCGTTTATTGGTTTGCATCACTGGGATCGACCTCAAACTGGCGAGAATGCTGTGTCCAGCAGATTATGAAACTTCACAGCTGTCCTTTGTCCAGATTCATTCACTCAACACTGACAAGTCCTCAGCACAGAACATTTTATATTCAAATACTTAAAAATGTATTGAAGTTTCAACCAGCAAAAATTAGTCTCATAGCTTATGAATCAATACGATGTTAATCCTTATTAGATGACCCCCACCCTTACATTGACGTGTTCTCCCTACCATGACAAAGGTGGATAAACGTGGAAAGATTTCATGTAATCCATGGACAACAGTGAAGATCACAAATCATTGAAGTAAAAAAGGTTCAGCGCACTGTCAAGTGGGTCTAGATGACCCAACTCCCAACGTTAAAGTGCCTAGGATAGCACAAGGGTTAATGATGGTTTTTAATGCTTCCTTCCCTTTTTTATTTGATTTTTTTTACTGTATTTGGAGAGTTTGTTTTCTTTTATTTTGTAATTTGCGAAAAGAAAGCAAAAAAAAACAAAACAGAATTTCTACCAAATAGAATAAAAAAATAAGGAACAACTTAAGAAAGTAAAACATGAAATGACAGACAAAAAAGTTTAAATTTGTGAAAAGTAAATGTAAACTAACCAAAACACCAGCAAAACAAAAAGTAAAATGTTTTTATTGTTTCACAAATATGAAACAACATTTTTTTATTTACTTGTGTTTTTGCATATATGCCTGAGTATGTTTTATTGAGTCTTACCTGCTTCAAGCGTACTATTTTATATATTATTTAACTGTTTTATCTTGTTTTAACATTTTAATGCACTTGGTGAGTCATTCTGTGTGAAAAGTGCTATATAAATAAAGATTTACTTGCTTACCGGTCACCCAAATTAAAGATCCACTCCAATCATCTTTGGATCTATTGCAAAAAGTGGTCCCCGTGGTCTTTTAAAAATCTTTGTCATTTCTAAGATGTAGATTCGGAAGTGTAGGCCTCATCATCCCCCTTTTTTTTACACTCTCTCCTGCTAGTTTACAGCCCCTCACAACCCCAAGCTAACTTTACCGTTGCAACAAAAATGGCGAGCAATATTGGAGCTATCCAGACGCTGAGTTTTCAGCCAGATTCCAGCTCAGACGAGGAAACAAAGATGTACATTGATCTATGTATCTGCAAGTGGTTGCATCAGAATGAAGCGGAGCAGGACGCTTGTGACCTTGTCCATTGTATTTTCTATGCAACAAATATGTTCTTTTTTAAAGAGCTTTCTTTTTATCTGTTACTTATTCACAACTGTTTGAATAAAGAAATTCTCAGAAATGCAATTTAAAGCTCAATTTTCATCATAGTTCTCTCAAGTTTTATCAGAGTCTGGGTCTGCCTTTACGCTATGTTCTAAGACTTGGATGAAGAGCTTTCACATTCATTTCTGCAGTTCACCTTAATGGGAAGCATCAGCATTTAAAAAATAAAGGGTGAATAATCTTCCCACCTTTGGCTAAAGGTGGATGGCAGTGCACTCCAGGAGATTGGATTGGTTTGAAGAGCAATCCAGCTGAGAGTTGTTGAGGATAAATCAAAACCATTTAATTTACTTAACAGTGTCAAGTGCTTTAGGGTATCAAACGCTCTCGGTGAAAACACCTGCTGCTCCCTTGCGTCTGTTTTTCTACAAAGAAAAGTGGGTCAGGGGGTGTCAGAGCGTCTCCAAACATGACCATCAATCTGCTTAGGGACCCTTCTCAGAAAGTTGGCGAGGGTAGAACATAGGACGGATGTTGGGGGCTTATGGATATTATGCATTGGTGTAATGCAACCTTCAAGCTTGCTGCAACCAATGCTTTTTTGATCAAAAAAGGATTATGAATCAGGGACGGATCGCATGAAGCTGCTGTTACCTAAAGCTCTTTAATAATCGATTAGCTCCACCAGCCATCTGGTGCTCATTTCTCCAGTGTTTTTGTTTTAGTTTCATAGAGCATTAAAACGCATAAAAGGAAAACCAGTCAACCTAATATCTTCCTGTAGTTTTAATGTATCTCAGGAGTTTGTGTAACAGAAAGTGAACTGTACTCAAAACTCTGCTGCTTTAGAAGGAAACTCATCCTAATCCATTACTAATGTCCTTTATGGGTCCATATCTCAGTGAGACCATGGGAATTACTTTGTTAGGAATTCTTTTGTTCGTTGGAAATAGGGATGTTTAGATTGGGATTGCAGGATATTACTTCATGACATGACGTGACGTGAATAACATTGATACTTTATTTATCCCACAATGGAAAATTCTTCTCCGCATTTGACCCATCCCCTGGGGGAGTGGTGAGCTGTAGCTGAACCGCCCCCGGGAGGCAGTAACGTTAAGGGTCTTGCCCAAGGACCCCCACTGGGTTATGTTAATTGTTCGCCATTGATATACTAACTGGCCCCAAGACGGGTAGAAACAGAGGGTTTCCTGGCCAAACTTGAGCCAAGCTGGGATTTGTGCCTTCACGTTACTCTGGTTACAAACTGCAGCAATTATTCATTTGCCTCTGTCTCAACAGACTGCCTTGCATAAATAAAGGTTTATTGGGTAAAATAATGTGAAAAAGCTGACGCCATTTTGCTGCTGTGACTCTCAAACTGTTGCAGAAAAAAAGGTAAAAACAGATTTAATGGATATGCTAGCTCAGGAACCATTATCCTGCCACTGGATATAAATACCTAAAGTCTATTTTCATTTAATTCTATATTTATATGTAATGTGTCGGAAAATGCCAGAGGTTCAAAACTACATTGAGGTGACGCCAGCTTTTCAGCACAACGGACAGCGCCATTCAAGACTTAGCAGAACACGACTCTGTGGCCTCAACAAAAACTAATGGCTGTGATGGCAGCAGAAAGACTGGGATATTCACATTTTGCTGCTGTCGATTGAAGTGAATTGATCAACAAGCAGCTCATGTGAATGTTTTTGCCGTATGGAAGATTGGGCGAGTTCACTGGAAGTTGTTTTTGTCCTGTTTTGTGTGGTAGAATAAATCAGATTGAGTTAATCAAAACCTTAAATGAGCCGTTTGGGATTAAAATGCTTCCCAACTAGCATTTATTATATGACGACATTTTTTCAGCTTTTCTTTTTTTTATTGTTTGAGTCTTTCGAACTGTAACACAAAGATTCTTCAAAGATATTTGAAGAAATGTTGACTCTGAACATTACGGTTGGTTTCCTTTTATCTGGATCAAACGTCTTTGAGGGGTGTCAAGAATCTTTTACATGTTGGTTTTTAATCGTGCTGTTTAGTTTTTGTCTCACCTTGTGTTGTCATTTGTAAAACACCTCAGGCGAATGTGTTTTATCCATCTGTTTTCCCCTCCCCTCTTTCAGTGGCAGGATGCTCCGTGTGACTTTAGGTCCATGTAGAGCGCCAAACATCTGCGTGTAACAGAGTTCACTGCCATCAATAATTCACAGTAACTAAACCCCGTTGACAGCAACCTGCCCTCCTGGCAGAAAAATGCACAACCTCTTCAATTCTCCAGGTTTTAAGGCGCACTGGGAAAACCTGCTAAACAGAGATGAAGTGAAATCAGGAGGAGACGAAGGAGCAGGAGGAAAGTCAGACCAGGACAAGCCCAACTTTCTCCGAACGCATCATAAACATAGAAGTCACACGCAAGCAAACCAGAGCTTTTAGTTTTGCCCCTACATTTTTTCCTAAAGATACTCCTCAGCTTGCGCACAAGAACAGGAAGAAAGGACAGTTTCAACCATTTAAGGTAGGATAAGATGTAAACATATCAGCAAATCTCAAAGCTCAGCTTTAGGCTCCAACTGTAAACATAACTCAACTCTGTTCAGTAACACGAACACATGACAAATCAGTGAACCGTCAACATGAAAACAAACTCCAGCCTGACCCACAAACACTCAGGCTTTTTCCTACTCCAATCTGGACATAAACAAACATCTGACACAAGAGACAGTGATGTTGGTGTAAGTCCTTACTCTGTTGCTAATTTTAGTTATGTATTAGGAAATTTGATAAATAAAGTTCAATTTTGTCTTTCTCTTACATTCTTAAAATGCCAATTCTTAAAAATAAAACTCACTGAAGAGAGACTTAAAAAGTAGGGGAAAAAAATCCCTTTCTATGATTTAACCTTTGAATTCCATTAAACCTTTGGAATTTAACAGTCATTAATGAAAATTTCAGTACAAAGCTCCACGGATTGATTAAATTTCATGTATGTCCAGTTCAAGTTTGAACTTGAAGGAACTTGTGAAGCTCTTGCGCAATTTCAATTAGGATGATGTACTTCACATACATCGGGTTGTTACATCACTACACACACTAAGCCTTCCCTTGAACCAGTAGCTAGATAGCCCCCCCTCATCTCAATCATGTTTTTGACTTTTAATTCACACAAAAACAAAGCCACCATGTTAAAAACACCAAAAACATTGTTTTCATCGGAGTGAGTCTTTAAGAAATCCGGCCTCATCCGGTGCTGATTACCTGGATCAGGTGTGTGTACTGGAGCCGACAAGGAGCTCCAATGGCAGGTTAATTGGAAAACACATGGGACACGACCCATGAGTTTTGGAGTTTGACACCTGTGTGTTCTAGAATCTAGATGGTTTGCTGACCCTCCTCTTTATTCTCCACCTGGAGACATCTATGACATCATTAGGCCAAAGCCTAACAGCCAAAGATTATCGGCTTAGTCTGTGCACAGTTTTTTGTAACAAAAAATAAATCTTCACTTGGATTCCTAGTATTTCTCCTTATTGAAACTATATTTCTATGCCAACCAATAAGCATTGAGGGACATTAGTTAGAGATCCTCTCAATAGTTATAGTTGCTTTGAACGTCCTGCTGTGCAGGTCATTCTAATGGATCATTTTTACTGCGTGCCATCAACAATGAGCCATTTAAGGCATTTAAAGTTTCACCTTTGTTAAAAATAAAATAAAAAGTCTTCTTTAAATAGTATAAAAATGTATAGGAGACATTAGCTAGTTAACATAACTCTGTTTTAGAATTTTCAGAACAAAAGTTTTTATTTTGCTCAATTTGGTTGTTGTTTCACCTCTTTTTTTGTGTATATATATATATATATATATATATATAAAACTTTTGTTGTTTCTGTCTGACTCCTTGGGGAACTTTTGAGAGCCACCGATTGCTGGGTTTGCAGAAAATAAACTGACATTTACTTAATTTTCCTTTTCGATTATAGTTGTTTGTACAAACAAAGAAACTTCTGTGCAAACAAAAAGTTCTGTTTCTTTGGTATCATGAAAATTGTATGAACTAAATAAGGCATTTGCAGTTTTCCAGCATAAGACAGCAAATTTTACAGTCGTTTTTGATAATAGTGTTTCATTGTGTTGTTGAGAGTTGACAAATTTGCAAACAAATTGGGGTTCTACTAGTTGTGACAATAAGGTTTAGCGCACCGATACATTATAATGAAGCTGATCAACCTGAAAATCTTGCCTCCAGGAGAGTGGGTCGGGGTATCCAATATCTTGTGGACTGGGAGGGTTACGGCCCTGCTGATCGACAGTGGGTACCTGCACGTCACGTCCTGGATCCGGCTCTGATCGCCCGTTTCCACCGTAACCACCCTGATCAGCCTCGTCGGGGTCCGTCTGGGAGCCGGACTTTGTGAGGGGGGTTATGTCATGGATCAGCTGGCAGCTGCACCCTCCTCCTCCCCCCTCTGTGTGTTCACCTGTTTCTCGCAGCTGTTTTCAGTTTCCTGATTATGTGTTTGGTATTTAAGTTTCTGTCCTTGTTGTTTTCAGTGTCGCAGCGTCCTGTTTGTTCAGTGTCTCTGATGATTGTTTCCTCGAGTTTTCGAGTAAATCTTTTGACTACACTACAGTTGGTTTCGAGTCCTTCCTGCGTTTGGGTTTTTCGGTTACGAGCCGTAACACATTAAGCCAAACAGTTTTGTGGAAAAAGCAAAACTGGATCAGTTGGAATATTTTTTAGCTGCTTTGGTACAGAGTTTCTGCAGATCTTTTTGCTGTTGATGTCCCATCATATATGACAGATGGACCCCAGAATATTAACAGAATAGATCTCAGCTCCATCTGTGTTTGTGTGGAGTTTTGGTTCTGTAGCCTCAAAACAAACCCTCATCACCATCCTTCTACCACCATGCCAGATAAATGATCTACTGATGTTCTGAATGAAGTTATTGCACTTTGTCATTGCTGCTGGAGATAAAAGAATTTCTCCATTGTGGGATGAATAAAGTTTTATCTTATCTTATGTCTAAACTTGGTTAGCAGTTCAGGGAACCTCAACGTTTTTAGTTTCAGTCAAACTGAGGCCTGCAGAGTTTGACAGGACAATCACAAACTTAATCTTCCTAAATTAGTGGAGTTGATTTGACTTTTTTCTCTTTGTAGATCTTTTTTTTGCTGCATAACGACTAAACTCTGTTGAAGTTTTTCATCAGATGGATTTGCACCAACAGATACTTCTCTTCTCTGAGGTGCTCCCTGGTGTTTTCAGATCAGCAGATTCACAAACATCTGCTTTCAGATAAAACATTTTCTGCTGCTTTTCATTTTTCAAAAATGTTTTTTTTAAAGGAGTTGGTTCTAGATCTTTGCTGCTTCTGTATTTTTGTATTCAGGTTATTTTTTTTTTTGTCATTTTGATTTGTACTGCATTTAAGCTGTCAAAAAGTTAACTCTCTGTTGCTAGGAAAATAAGAAAACAAACAACTGCTGCTTAATGCAGCACCGGAACAGTCAAGGGGCGTCAAATCCGAGCGGGCTTTAAACCAATCGTTCGGACTGGTGTGAACACGGCGCAGAAACAGCAGCTTCCTCCCCTCATTATTTATAAACAAGGATTATTGTGCTTGCCCAACGGCAGCCTGTCGTGCTGAGGCTGAATACCTGCCAGGGAGGTCATGGGGACAGAGATGGATGGACGCAAAAAGCAGCTCATGCTTGAAACCATGGAAACGGAGAAGACAAAGCTGAAAGGAGCAAATGGAAAGCCCAAAAACCCAAAGATGAAATTGTTTTATATTAAACTATATTGTGACTGTAGGCATAATCTCTTTACTTTATTAGATTTTTCATCTACCAAACTTTTTGTTTTGTTTATATCTATAATGAATTGGTGTAGCAGGAAACTCAAAGGGACACTTCTGCAAAAACCTGACGTTCCTCCAACTGTCTGGTGCATAAACTTATTTCAGCCTTTTAAAGCTCTTAATAATTGTACAGATGGGGGGCAGGGACCAGAATTTTACAGCACACTCCTGTATAAGACTTTTAAACTTGCACCAATGAAAATGGGTACTCTATGGAGGACATAGACATTTATAAATCTGAAAATCTCCCAACCTTTGCATACTGAATTCATTCCTTTTGGTATCCACAGCAGACATTTGGGACTTTTCAAAAATATCTCATGTGAAGGGGTGGGGATTTGTAGTTTTGGTGGATTTAAAGAAATCTTTGACTAGAATTTTTTTTTCCCTTGATAGTGAGGAGGAAATTAAACCTAAACAAAAAAAAAATCTTAGTTAACAAAGAGGTGTATCTATTCTTGTTGACTTTCTGGATCTGTAAAGAATGTGTGGGAAGGTCCTGTATGAGATTATTGAAGCAAATTTATCTGTAGGCTGACTCAATGGTGTGGTGGAATAATGTCTGCCTAGTAATACACTAGTAATACAATGCAAGTTTGAGTCACAGCAAAGACTCCTACAAATGGGACCTAGTGCCTCCTAGTTGGCATTAAAGGGATGGAATGAGGGGGGTTAAACCACCAAATAGTTCCCAAGTGTTCCTAAGTGATTGCAGCTCCCCACTGACTTAATTGGGGAGAAATAAATGTCACACACCTAGGTGTTTTTGCTTTTTTTACATTTCTTTAATTCCATTTAGATTATATCAGCCTTTGCAAATGCTTCATTTAAAGAGGAATGATTTAAACAATCAGATGAAGTTTTTGATTTATGTACTAAAACAGATTCTTCTTAACTGCTGCAGAAATCAGATTCTGAAGACATGCAAATGTGCTCATTTGTCAGATTTTCAACGATGCCTTCAGGTGAAAAGGCTCGGCTGTGCCTTGGTTCGAGCACATCAACGCTTTGAACATGTGCTCTGCACATTCTGACCACCTGGCATTCATTAAGGTTCCCCATCGAATGTGGGGCCCATATTCTCATTAACCTGAACAACACAAGAAACTGAGCTTTAAGCCACAACCCCTCTGCTTTAACAGCATTTACGAGTTTCAGGTGAGAGGTGGTCTGATCCTGTCTGGATGCCATAGAGTCAAAGAAAAATGAAAATGGCGCAATTTATAGTGAGACATGTCAAATAATTAGTTGTGAGTAAAGGAGCAGCATGTCTCTGAGAAAACCTTCTGTAATCAAATCCTCTCAGGACTGAACAGATGCTCAGCGGTGCACTTACCGGATGCTAAAAGCCTCATCAGGCCTTAAATAGTTGACAAGAAATGATAAGGGCAATAAACTCCTCAGAGCTGCTTCATGTTTTTTTACCCTCTGAGCTGCTGTCTGAGTTTTCATGTGCTTGGGAGCACAAATATAAAACTGCATTAGTGAGATAAATATGCTTCTCCATACAGCGGAGGAGGAGTTTTTAGACATGCAGATAAAAGGAAGGATTTCTGTCGACAAGCACAGGTGGGTGATGTCTATTCATGTTTATTTACACAGCTTTTAAAAACTAAAACTTTTAAAAAGGAGACTTGAGGTCTGTTCACACTAACGGGTTTGATTAAATTGAGTGAACTCTATCTCGATTCTCCAAGCAAATGAAAGCTAATTTTAAAGTAATTTATTACTTTGGAACATTACAGTCTCAGAATTGTAATGCAACTAAGTCAATTTATTTTTAAAACCTAAAACCTGAAGTGATGAATGCTCTCCAGAGCAATTAAAACTTAAGTGAGGGGCGAAATCATTTAATAATGTCAGCTAATAAAACAGCTTGTTTGGTAAAGTAAAAGCAGCGGAAGAATAATTGAAGTACTAACCCTCAGCTTCACTCAGTTAAGTCCATAAAAATTAAAATACAGACTTTTCACTTAGTAAATGGTAAAAAACAGAGATCAAATAGAGAACCTGAGGCATGTGCACCTCAGTGCGACTAAAAAAAAATCCCACTTATTAACACTGGTCTACGAAAACAAGACATACACCAAAAAAACAAAAAAAGACTGAACGCAGGTATAGGGAAAAGAAAATATAGGAAAAAGGTAAAAATGTTTGGATGCTTGACAGCAAGATTTACCTCATGGAGAAGAAATAGATAAAAAAGAAACTTAGAATGATTGACAAGTAGAAAAACAAGATTGTTGTTAAAATCGTTGAAAGTACTTTGTTACATGTTATAAGAGATAAGATAAGATAAGATATTCCTTTATTCGTCCCACGATGGGGAAATTTCCCTATTGCGGCAGCAGTACAGGGCAGGGAGAGAGCAATATATATAAGAAACAAACTATGGAGTCAATATACTCACATATATACACAATATACACATACATTTCTAAAAAAATTGCACAGGTTGACCATATATCGGTTATTGCACAGGATAAAAGAAATATGACAGAGCCAATGATGTTGTTTAACGTGGTTCACTGGGAGCAGCTAAGGTTGTAAAGTCTAACTGCAGCAGGTAGAAACGACCTGCGGTGTCGCTCCTTCAGACACTTAGGGTGTCTCAGTCTGACGCTGAAGGAGCTGCACAGAGAGGACACAGACTCATACATGGGGTGGGC
This sequence comes from Oryzias sinensis, assembly GCA_037389245.1. Classification (NCBI taxonomy): domain Eukaryota; kingdom Metazoa; phylum Chordata; class Actinopteri; order Beloniformes; family Adrianichthyidae; genus Oryzias; species Oryzias sinensis. The sequence goes on from CM074499.1 coordinate 4,707,193, forward strand.
GTCGTTCTCCATCATGGATGATAGCTTAGCTACCATCCTCCTCTCTCCCACCCCCTGCATTGAGTCCAAAGGCAGCCCCAGAACGGAGCTGGCCTTCTTCACAAGCTTCTCCAGCCGCTTCTTTTCTGCAGCCGAGATGCTGCTACACCAGCAGACCAATCCATAAAAGATGGCTGATGCCACTACAGAGTCATAAAAAGTCTTTAGGAGTGATCCCTGCACTCCAAAAGACCTCAGTCTCCTCAGCAGATAAAGTCTGCTCTGTCCTTTTTTGTACTTTTTTGTATTGATGCTTTAGTGACATGCACCCATAAAGGGCGCGACCCATATGGGTGACTTTTGGGTTGTCTGGAGGGCCGTGGACAGGAGCGGCTGCATCTTAAAGGGAGCTCATGTGTGTCTTGCAGTTCTCTAGAGGATTGTATGACCACCAGAGCGCCTCACAGTAGTGAAGTGTTTACGCAATCAACGTAAACCAGCTGATTTTGTTGCAAAGAAAAGTGGCTTTGTGCTGTTATGGACCACTTAACAAAGGTAAAGTGTCGTACTTTGGTTCAAAGCCATTTTTTTTCTTTGACAGAATCAACTGAATCATGGTGTTTCTGTAAACGGTCAAAAATTTACAACATGTCAAAGAGCGTGTGTTATTTAGATGTTGTCGCCGATAACTCAGATGCTGAAGGGTAAAGGGACGTCATGAAAATGGAACATACCATTGTCGTGCATGTGTTAAGTGTATTGGGGAGTATTTTGGAGGAAAAGGTTGCAAGTTACATGCACTTATGACGTACTAGTGATGCTGTCGCACGTTGCCCTCATGCCATACTCTAGTCTTCAGTACATGTACTCCCCCTTACTGACCGCGGGCAAATGTTGCGTGCATGGGGGTGCACAGGTGAAATAATAATCACACTTATCTTTGAACAGCACTTACGGGCCCCATGTGGAGTCCGCAGGGTTTAGGAGGGTTCAAAACTGAAAAATCTGTACGACATGCCTGTGTCACCTACCTCACCCTTGTGTGGTGTGGCCTTAGAAAATTGTCACCCTGTGGGCTCACAGAGAGGTCTACAATTGTAACCCTTGTGCTATCTTAGATGACCCCACCCTTGCATTGACGTGTCATCCATACCATGACAAAGATGGGTAAAGGTGGAAAGATTTAAGGTAATCCATGGACACCAGTGAAGATCACAAATCATTGAAGAAAAAAGGTTCAGAGCACTGTCTAGTGGGTCTAAATGACCCAACTCCCAATATTAAAGTGCCTAGGATAGACAAGATTAAACGAAGTTTAAATTTGCCAATTTTTCACCTACAGAAAGCCCATGTCCACCTGTAAGGGCAGTTGTAACAAAGACTTCCTGCTAGTTTATTACTTGGAGTTTAAGTTATATCATTTTGAAAGGACACCTTGTTGGAAAAATGTAAATAAGTTATCTCATATTTGCTTCATGCATTTCCTAGCTATATAGGTACAATCATGCATTCAGAAGTGTCCGTGTCCAAGTTGTTTCACAGGAAGGTGAAGGTGAAGCTATTAGGAGAAGACCAACTATCTTAGCGTTTTCCCAGCATCGGCGTGAAGGCTATGTGTTATCTGTGTCAGTTATCCGTGAGAAAAGACTTTGCAGGTCCAAAGAGGATGTGGGAAGACTGTGAAAAGACGGACATGTTGCAATAAATGTTTCCTGATCGCGCTGCAGTTGTGTTTTATCTGTTTCCCCCTCTTTAGTGCTCAGCGCATGTGTAAATTAGGGAATAGCCAACAAACTTAATAAAAGAGGAGGCGGCAGAATATGCTCCAGAACGGAGAGGAGATTGTTGCTGGGTATTATCTCTTCGTTTCTCCTCAAAAAAAAGGTACCTTTGTTCTGTTGTCTTTCTTTCCTTATGTTGTTATTCTGATGTTGCAGGTCGTTTTAACCCAACACACCTCTATACACCAATTGAAAAAGTCTTCTGTTGATACGAAGCATTTAACCTAATCATATCATTGTCAGTGAGTAAAATTAAAGGTTTTTGGTTTTTGAAGCTTCACGTTTTTGTCCTAAACAACTGATGGTTGCTGCTAAAGAGCCGATAAACTAATGAGCTCAGCTTGTTGGATCAAACTGCACATTTTCTTCTTCATTAGAGAAAAATACTAATGGTCTGTCTGGCTCTTTTGCATTGAGGGCTGTGATGCAAAGGTTAGCAGCCATAATTGCCATGTTAACAGGATCATTAGCTGAAGTTCATTGTGGCTTATTTTAGCAGGGCAGTCTGCAAAACGTCCACGGCTCTTCTGTGTGTGGGCGGAGGCTCGTGTGTCCTCCTGTGGGTTCAGAAGTTCAGCACGTCGGGCCCTTTGGGGAGGAATCTTTCGGAGCCGCTGCGAGTGTGCGTCAGGAGCTGCAGGCAAACACATCCTATACTCCCCTGCTCTGCCAGGTGGGCAGCAGCCAAAGCGCACACCCAGCTGGAGCGTATGGCACTCATTATTGGGAGCTGGCTCTTCCCACACACCCTCCACTGACTAATTGCCTTGTAATGACGCAACTTCTTTCTCACAGGTTTATAAAAGGGGTTTATCAGTGATCTGAGTAATCCATTGCTCCATCTCTTATGTCACATGATTTAACAATAAATCATCCCGGGGACATGAAAATGTGGATGAGGCTGCCTCATTCACCAGTCTGAAGGGTGTAAAATGAGACCCGTCATGAGTGGCAAAGATGCACCGAAGAGATACAGAGAAGTTGGCAGAGCTGAGAGTGAATCATGGGAAAGTAGTAAAAGACCCACTGCAATGAAATTTGTTTTCTTGGTGTTTTTAACATATTCTAGTGGCATTTTTCTGATGATGGAGAACACATTTAAAGAAAATTAGGATTAAAATTGCATTGGAGTATTTATTGGAAAAAGGTTGTAGCAGTGAGGTACAGTGGGCGGGGCCACAAGCTCCCTGCTCCGCTGTATCATGATGCATCTACTTGCAGATAAATAGATCCATGTACGTCTTCATTTTCCTCGTCTGAGCTGGAATCTGGATCGTAACTGTACGGCTGGATAGCTCCAATATTGCTGACCGTTTTTGTCGCACCGCCAATGATAGGTTTGACGTGTAAGGGGCCGTAAGCTAGCGGGAGAGCATGTAAACAGATGGATGATGGGATGAGGGGCCGGCCTTACTCCACACCAACAGTCACACAACTCCGAGGTGAATTTATAATGAACTACTGTCGCTCTGCAGAAACTGTGTCCTCGAAAACAACAGGTTCTTTAATATGTCGACTAAAAACGGCATAATCCTAGTTAAAAGGCTAGAGGAGGCAGATGACGGCCTCTGAATTTGAGGGGTGGGAAGAGGAAAACAAAGCCAAAAACTGACAACACCCTTGAAGAACTCGCCACAATTTCTGTCCATTTTTTAGTTAACTTGTGCCAAGAAGCTCTCTTACACTTCACTGTAAAACTGATTCTTCCACTTTAGTCTCATCAGCACCTGACTTGTTTGTACTTCAGCCTGTAGACTGGAAGTCCCCACTGGCTGCTGCTGAGCTGCTGCTTCTGCTGGACGGCTTCCCATTTCAGAAGGGAATCCAGCCTGACGTGTCATCCATCTGCTCGGCTCCCTCTGCCAAACGCTTCTCACATTTTTCTCTCTGCAGCAATGAAAGAGCTGTTGGTGCCCCCTTTGCTAACATGTAAAGTTTAATTACGAGTTGCTCATGTTGATGACTGAAATCTTCTCTCTGCTGCTTCACTGCTCCCAGTAGTATGACATGGACCCTTGGGATCTGACTCGCCTCCTTTAAAGTCAATTAGGCTCAGAAATCCTCCTGAAATGAAAGTTTTCCCGATGTTACATTTCTGTTTTTACAGAACATTGTGCTCCTGTTGCTTTTGTTGAACTGCCATCTTTCTTTGGAGAGGTTCTTCTGTGAAAAGCAGCTGAAATCAGCTCCTCCAAGACTAAAGTCAAGGTGCTCAGCAGAGGAGGGTTCAATGCCCTCCTTGGTGTTACTCCCCCACATGAAGGAGGTCATGTAATTTGGAATTTCATTCCTGAATGAGGGAAGGATGGAGCACAGATGCAACGTAGCAGCTCTGTGTGCTTTTACCTGCTTCAGAGTCAGGAACCATTGTGGATAGAAACAGAACCTGCTGCTTCAAATGCAGACCAGTTTGACATTTAACACATGCTGTTCCTTAAATAATCAATACTGAATGTTTCATTGCCTTCATACAAATGAGATGCAGATTTTTTGTTTCAGTCAATCACCAAAGAAAATCACATTCACCTCCTTAACCTTTGTGCCATCTTAGACGACCCCACCCTTGCATTGAGGTGTTCTCCCTACCATGACAAAGGTGGATAAAGGTGGAAAGATTTCATGTAATCCATGGACACCAGTGAAGATCACAAATCCTTGAAGAAAAAAGGTTCAGAGCACTGTCTAGTGGGTCTAGATGACCCAACTCCCAACGTTAAAGTGCCTAGGATTGCACAAGGGTCACACACAGTAAAAAAAAAAAAAACAGCTGCATTTTTTGGTTCATAAGATGCCACGAAACATTGGTGAAACCAAGGTATTATCCTTAAAAAATCCATAAAAATCTTTTACCAGTTAAAGCTGCACAGAGAGCATTTTACTCTGCTGTTCGTTCTGATGGCTTTTAAATATGACAAGTGTCATTTATGGCAATACTATCTGCTATCGTCTTGATTATTTTGCTCAATTAACCCCTTATTCTTTATGGTATTAATCATTTTCAGGAGTACTCTGAGATTTTTAATTTTAGCTAAACATCCAGGCTTTAATTTACATGGAAGTGCCAACCGTTCGAAAAGCAATAACGAAGGACAAATTATGAATTGCGGTTTCTGCCGGGCCATAATTATTATGACACCAAGTTTTTCATGTATCTGAATGGAGCTGTGAAATAAAATGCTTGGACCAAGACTCACAAGATTTGCACCGCTTCAACATTTCATACCAAACCTCTTACAGCTGTTCAAAGCGATTTGGGTAGAGACAATCCTGTATGCTAAAAGCGTGTTCAAGGAGCCGTGTTTAACATGCTCTTGAACGCAGGCAAGGCCTGAAGTAAGGCCTGGAAGAAATTCTGGAAGAAAGACTGATCTCAGCTGTCTCTATTTTAAGGGTTTCAGGGTTTCTTCACTCTGCCTATTCACCCTCATCGCAACAAAGATGTAACGATGCAACATTACATATGAAATCAGTCATTTTTTCTTTTCTTCAAATGTCACAATTTTTCCAGTTTTTCCAGTACACACAGTCCTCTTCCACCCAAATATTTAGCCTCAGGGGTGTCAGCCCATTAAACACATCCACATCGAAGGTTGTTCTACAATCCCAAAGTGATACTTTCAGGTAAACTTTACATGAGTTCATTCCAAAAGGTTCTCTCAATTGAGACAATGTCGAGATCCTGAGCTAAAGCTCTGCATTAGTCACACGAAGAGGAGACGGAAAGTTAAAGACTCTGCCTCCCATTCTAGTCTACAAACATCTATTAAACGGCCTATGCCATGCTATTCTTGAGCCTTTTATAGTCAGCAATTAAAATGTATATGACAATATTTAACCTTTGGCATACAAAAGAATGATTTTTTTATTAAATAGTAGTTATTTTCCTGAGTTCTTTTCCAACCCGAAAGTAAGACGACTCGATCTCTGAGGCACCGCCTTTAACTGTGTGTGGGTCCGCCCATTTCAACCTAGAGCTGGCCTCGGCAGCGTGTCTGCGGTTTGCCCATGAAAACAAACAACATCTGAACATTTGCAAAAATGGATATATATTGTGCATATAAAAGAGAAGCAGATCTGCTAGCTTAGTGGAGAAAGTGAGTTTGTGTGTTAGCCTGGGGGTGGGGCTGGCAGCGCAGACTCTTCCTGAAAGAGGCTGCTCTCACTATGTGACGTCACAATGTGAGAACCCGCTCGTTTTCGTGGGTTGGGAGGGGCTGGCGCTCAGAGCGCCGGTTTTTAGAGGAATACTCAGAAATGTGTGAATAGTTCAAAGTACCGCTTCGGTGGTTCTTTTGGTGAGGAATTAACATTATGATACACTTAAAAGCTCAAAAAAATTATCTTTCACGGTATAGGCTCTATAATCCAGAAGACTGGGAAAGTTCTTCTGTTTGTAACATACATGTAATTAGAAATAATTTGTAAGGTGAGAGCCTTTACAGTTTTTTTTTCTACACAACAAATAGCTGCTGAAAACAGGCTTAATCTGGAGAAATATGATCCTTTATATCATATTCTCAACAAAAAAGGTTGTACAGATGTTTAGCAACAAGAAAAATATACAATAAGAACTAATCTGATTACGTCTGACAGACGTAATGTTAACAGTTAAACATTTAAGCTGTGCTTTTGTAAGACAGCACCAACTACAAAGTGAAGAGTTTCTTAAGCACAAAGTCCAACAATTTGAGATCTACGTCTAGACTTTAACTGACTTTAAGAGAACAGAAGAAAATCTCAGCTGAGTCCTATTACTTAGATGAGATTTATGCTCTCCTCACAAATAATGTCCAACTTCTTGAAAAAACACATCTATTGTCATTTTACAAAATGCAAAGAATTATATGGGACAAGGTTAAAGAACCTTCTTTGTATGCAATCTAAGAAGGTGAAAATAGTGTTTATGTAGATATGAAATGTGTTCAAAACAGATAATAGCAATTCGTGTATTCCTACTTCAATTCTCAGCCAAGCTTTGTCGTTTTATCCTTCACTCTTGGTATGAAAGAAAACATTTTCGAAACAAATAACTCAAGGCTCAAGAAAAAAAAAAAGAAATCAACATTTCCAATACTCAACAGATATTTATCAGAGCAGCACTAAAATCCTCCTACAAACAGTCCTTGAAGACTCTTGCAATTCGCTTTTAAAGAAAGAGAACAAACCTGAGCAGGAGTCACCAGCTGTTATTGGAATAGCTACTTCTATTCGAAGTATGTTATGAAATGCACAAAAGAAATGTAATGACGTAAAGTAAAATACAAACTTTAGTGAGTCTTGAATATTCAGTGCAGACTTACATGGTTGTGACCAAATGTGCCAGAGATGTGCTGTGTGTGTCTGTGTGACAGGACTCGAGGAAGAAAATCGACTTCATTACCCGCCTGTGCCTGATGTGTCTTTGTCTTTAGTCAAGTTTAATCCCAAGTTTAGCATCATAATTAGAGGTAATAAATAGATTAAAAATAGAAACATTCCATCTTTGGGTTTGGTCTTCCTTCATCTAACCCTCTCCTCTGCATCTTCCTCACTCACACCAACCACCATGATGTCTTCCTTCACTACATCCTTCAGCTTTTTTTTAAAAGATTGTTTAAATCAAGAACATCCATGAAGGTGACGATGGTGGATGCAGTTAATTAATATAGTAGTAATTTTAAAGTCTGCACGTCAGTAATCATGTTTGTCTTAGCAATCAGCGTTGATGCTACCATGATAAACGTATTAATTGACTTCAACCGTTGATTTACATCAAGGCCAAAGAATGCTTTCAAATTCCAGTACAAAAATCAGATTTTTGGTGTGATGACAGACTTCAACTCAATGCATCGATCACAAATGTTTGGTAAATATTGTATTTTACAGGGTTACCATGGAGACAGGTTCCTGTCTTGTATTTTAACTTTAATAATATAAATGCAAGAGTTGTTTGGTTAAAAGCCCTCTAAGGTTAAGGTGAAATGCGTCGATTCCTTTAGAAATTATGATCAACTTTCTGGTTAGGATGGTGTTTACAAGCTCCAGCCATTAAAAAAGATTCACAACTGCACCATGAGCTGATGTGGTACCAAACATGTCACAAAACAGGTGGCCGGCTGGTTCCAATTGCAGCAGGTTTTATTGGCACAACTAAAAGTCAACAAAACTTAATCAGGGTCAGGCAGGCAGGAACAAATAACAAGCATGGGAGCATCAGAGAAGAAACAGGAGTAGTCAGGATCCAGGCGAGATTCTGGGCAGGCAGCAGGCAGACAGAGTCAGAGACAAAGCAGGGTCAGGACAGCAGAAGAGCAGGTCTATATGTAACACTCAGTAACTGGAGGCAGAGTGGCACAAAGAGTACTTTGCACTGAGAGAGGTTCAAGTATACTGTGATTGAATTGGTAAATGAGAGTCAGGTGCGCAGCACGCTGAGGTTGCTGGGAAATGTAGTGCCTTTAGAATTTTGGGGATGGTTCCCATTGCTGACCAGAGGGGGAGACAGCTCTGTCTTCTGACAAATAGACATTTGGTAAAAATTAGCTTCAGTTTGAACTCAGCGATGTCCAACACTCAAAAGGACAGTTAGAGGTGAGCAGAGACTCATAAATAACATGTGTTAACATGATTGGAATAATGCTTTGTTTTCCTTACAGCTCAGGCTGTCATAACCCATTGTGGTCAGTTTGATCAAAATCTGCCCACCCACCACCCCTCCAGGACTATGGACCGCTTCCCACCAGGATGCCTAAAGTGATGTTCCAGACAGATTTCATATGAATGAAACAACATAATGCTGCCTGAAATAATGTGGAAGTTAGGCTGGACAGGATGTTCAAGCTTTTAGGTTTGTAGGCAACACCTTTTTAGTGTCAAATATTCAGTGTAGGCCTCCTTTTCTGCTTTCCAGTCACTCAGAGTCAAAACGAGTAGCAATGTGGCAGCTAGCATCACATGGCAGCTTTCCTCCCCTCATTCATGGATTCCTGGAAGATCTGTTCATTGTAATTGTATTTTATTTCTAATTTTTTAATTTAATTGCTTCTGACAGATGTTGAACTTGATTAAAGGTAAACCAAGCATCAATCATTATCAACATTCTAGTTCATCATATTTTCTTAAGTGGCCATGCAGATCAAATGTCCTCAATCTGATAACATGTATGTAAATGGGTTAAAATGCGGATTTCTCCTCAAATAACTGACATGCTTTGGCACGTAGCCATGTAATTTCTCAGTGATACATCTGCACATGTAAACAAAGCCCAGAACGCTGAAATCACCTAATCAAGATGAAAGATCAAGTGTAGCATGGAGTAATTGTCGCATCCTCTTTGTGGAGTTAGCCCGGAAGACAGTTGCAAATGGTGGTCAAGTTTATGAACATTAGTTCCTACGTTGGTAAAGCTGATTTTACAACAGTCGAAGTTTTGAAGGAACAGAACGTTTAAATCCCATGTGTGTAAATCCCACGTGTTCCCCAAAATAAATCTTGACGAAAATGAAGTTCAGAACAAATCAGATTACTTTATATTATCTGATTTTTTGTGAGTGCAAGTAAAGGCTCATGGATTACTTTTGATTTACAAAACCTTATGCGGTACATTAACGTATAATCACTTTTGTACTTTTTTCTTTCTTACCTTTAATGTGCCAACAAATGAACCAAATCCTAGCCAAGTTTAAAAGTTCAGAACGGTTCAAACTGCACTGCTTTTGATTAATTATTTAAACCAGTTTGTATCAACAAGATCACTGTTTTAAAAGCAGAAAAACATCAAATTTTAATGAGCACATTAGAAGCACTCTGCTGGCAGGGTTCAAAAGCAAAGACAATGACGGAGGCATCACAGAAGACCATGAAAAGCAGTCACAGCTTTACAATGTAATCAATATAAGCCACTCAACCTCCTTAGAATAAGCAAAACTAGAGCTGCAGTCAACAGGAAAGGTCTTTCACTGATATTACTGGGGAGGCAGGATTAAAATTGGTATCAATCCAAAGATTTTTGAACATTCATCATGATTCAAATTTTTTAAAAGTTTTTGAATTACCGCTGTTAATGTTTATAAATGTCAACTGTCAGATGGTAAATCATTTATTTTTAAACTTGCTTTGAGGCCTAGATCGCTGGACAGTCAGTCCCATTCACAGAAATGCACTCTCCAATTACACTGGCGCTTAACTAAAACCACAGAAGCCATTGGACACTTCAGACAAAGCGGGAACCAAACTTGCAATTGTACATAGCTTCCTCTGAAGGTGGAAACTTTCAGTTTTTCTGTAAATGCGACTTCCCCCAGGACAAAGTATTCTAATTTTGACAAATTTTCCGAGCCGACAACCCCTCTACTTCTGCACAACGACCGCCCTGTGTAATACCATGCCCCAAACCCCTTTTAACACTTGCACATTTTTACCTGCCCCCTGTCTAAAAGTAAAACTTCCGGAAACCACGGCACCAAAATTGAGGAATTCGTCTGCAGCCCTACCATTTTTTAAAAGCCTTGTACTGTATAAACCAGGACTAGAGATTTTTCCCCAACTCAAGAGCAATTGAGTTGTCTAGAATTGATAAACCTTAGAGACCGATGACACCAAAAACATGTTCACTTTACAGGATATTGCTGCAGATGGGTCAAAGCTCCAGATAAACCTTCAGATGTCTAGACAGTTTCTATTGACACGTTTAGATCAGTGTTGAAGTTAACAGAAATCAAATATAACTCAAGTCACTGAAACAAGTGACTAGCCTCCTTTGACATTTTCAGAGGGAAATTATCTACCACATCTTGGGAATGGTCATTAGTATTCAGTGCCTAAACCATGAAGACAGTAGTTGGGGCATGGCAATTTCTCCAGATTCTTAACATTAAGCATCTGTGATTTTTAGTGCTGGGCAACACAAGGGGGGGGGGGGGGGGTCCATTAGCCAGGGACTGAAGGTTTAATGCAATGAGCAGGTTGAGAATAAGAGTTACAGCATAATTTCAAAATTTCATATTAAATAGAGCAAAACTCAGACATGTCAAAGGAAACTTTAATTTCACATTTGAAAATATCAGTAACCCAGGAGCCCTGTAAGATAAATCCAGTGATTTACAACCAGTATCCACAGTAATGTTAGCTTAAACAGGCCCTTACCACAGATCTTAGCGGCTTCCTTTGGCTGAACCTTTGCCCTGATGAGACTTGCTGGGGTATGGGAACACTGGTTCTTGAGGAACACGGGGTTCTGTTGGGGTGTAGCGGAACTGACTGAACAGCAGCCGTTTCTGGTTGTAGCGAGAACGAGACTTGGAAGCGTACACTTGATCCTCCTCGCTCACTGGAGTGAACTCTGGCTCCTCCTCGTCGTCAGATGAGGAGCTCCAGCTCTCCTGTTCAACCTGGTGCTGGCTGCCTGGAGCTCCAAAAGGAGTGCCCTGGGAACCAGACTGTTGAGATCCAGAACCAGAGTAGCTGCTGTACACACCGCCGTGGCTGCCATAACCACTGGACTGTGCTGGTCTCTGATAAGTTGGCTTGGCTGGCTCTTGTTCAGGATAGGAACCAGAGTACCACATGGAAGGACTTCCACTGCCTGAAAAATACAGGAGAAGAGTGAAACCAAGTCAAGACCACAACCCATGACCAAAGTAGAGAATTACCCCCAGTTTGAGGCTCCGGGCTGTAAGATCCTGGGAAGGTGGGATAACCACCGTACTGTCCAGAAGGCTCTTCGTAGGATGGTCTAGATGGTTCTTGCCCATAGTAAGGAGGAAGCCACACGGAGCGAGGGACTGCCATATTTGGGACACCTGCAAAAGAGGGTCAGGTGAAGCAGCCACAGCTGAACTGCATGGATCTGGTTTATTGCAGACTTACCTCCTTGGGGAAGGCAGTTGATGCTTCCAATCATCAGGAGACAAATCCACAACACCCTGCAGGGAACAATCCAGACCAAGCAGAAATGTCAAACTAGCGCTGGCCAAACTGGTGACATGAGGCACTCCATCGGCTTTTTATAAAAATTAAAGCTTAACAATCACTTCAGCCAAACAAGAGCAGATCGACAAACCACAGCAAGCCCATCATAACCTAATTCCTTTACCTCATTCTGCTGGTTACTATTGACTGATGCCCAAGATTAAACTCAGTGACATGTTCCACTGCCTTCGTCCTGCTGCTTATATCTGATCCGCAAAGCTGATTGTAGAAAATTGTTAAGTGGAAGCAGCTGCTGCTTAACAAGAATAGTCATCCATTGTGTTTCATTGACCAATCCCATCTTGTTTAAACCTGTCACCAAGTTCACATGAACAGAAGTTCTTAGGACAAACAGATATGTTATTTTGAATGCCTGGTTAAACCAATGTTTTACAGAATTAAATGATATTGGCTTTGGATCAAAAATATTTTCTCATTTCTAAAATATTAACATTTACTTTAACAAACCCCAGAAAATCTATACTCTCCAGAGTCTTGTTGCAACATCTCATGTCAAAAACATTTTTTACTTATCTCTACATCTTAGTGCCATGTGCTTTTTGTTCTGAAGCACATATATTTTTCAGTCAAAATAGTATTGACAGTAATAATTCTGGTATTAAAGTTGAAATAACAACCTAAAGACAGAAACAATTCTTAATGTCATTACCTTCATTAAATTTGTTTGAACTGAAGAATGGTGTGTACAGCACATGATTTTGTAAGGCGTAAACTTTAATGTCATTTATTTCTGCCACATTTTAACGAGGAGAAAATTCCTTAGGAAGACAGTACTATGGTGTACTTGTTAGCGATCTTGCTTCATGCATACAATAATAGAGAGTAGAGAGAGAGAAGGTCTGGTTTAAATTCTACATCCTTTGTGTGGTTTATGTGATTTCAGCATGCGTGGGTTTCTCACACTCTGGCTTCTGGTTCAAAACAAAGGCTTTCATAAGAATTGGCATTCTCAATTTCTGCTAGGTGGCTGTGGAATGTGGGGCTTGCAACAGCTGTGAGTGGTCAGGATGTACCCACCTTTGCACAACAGTAGCCGGATTGGCTCCAGCACCCTGTGACCCCAAAAGGGATTCAGTGAGTTCTGAAGACATGGAAGGATGGGTGGGAATTATAATACGACAGGTCAGAAACATTTAGTTCTTTATTTAATCCATCATTAAAAATAAGTTTATGCTTTTGGGTATGTAAACTATACAAATTTGAAAGAGAGATCTTCCACATATTTAAAATTAATGCAATTCAATGGCAGATATTTTAAAAATGGATTTGTGTACAACATCCGGTTTACACATTTGTCCCAGCTGTAGGTGTTCATGATTATCCAATCCATGATATGTCCATTACATCTTCACTAACATTTTTCCATTGTTAACTTAAAAAAAGCATGGTTCAATAGTTAAACTGTTATCTTTGGTTGGCTTGAAACTGCAGAGGTGACTTCTGTGTGAATTCATTTCTCACTTCATTGACACACAACTGCATATCAAAACGGGCACCTTAAACAGCAGAATTAAGACAAACACAAAGGAGAGATGTGCAGTTAGGAGTTATTAGCTTCAATGGTTATTTACGAACCAAAAAAATATGCTTAGAGCTAAGTGTTTCTCTGAACAAATTCAGAACTTTAAGGTGATCAAAAGCTGCAAACAAGTCTATTAAATTTGTTTGCATACATACTTCATTTCTCTTAGAACAATCTGAATACTCATGTACTAAAGTCTTAACCAGGTAAGATTGAAGCCTACCATTCTCAAGTACAGCAGAGTAAACCATCTAACCTTTGCACACACACACACACAAATGTGGGTTTTTTGTGCCTGGCCTTTCCTAGCCTCTCAAATCGCAGCACAGGCCTTCATTCAGACCACCATATCAGAGAGTCAATAAACGATCCATCCATTTAATGCCTAAAAGAAAAGAAACTTTGCAAAGATGATGTACATCTAAGGAGCATTAGGCCAATCACTGCTGGCACAGTGGAGAAAGTGGGGTAAGAGGTAAGTGTTTGATTTGGTGTGTACCACCAAAAAAACTAGCATTTAAGCTCCATCTACCTCACACAGGTTGAAGAGAGCTTTTATACAGATTTCTAGGAATGGAATTTTATTGATTGTTCATGAAATCCCGTACAGCAGTCATGAATGAATCATCCGAAATGACAGATTCGAAGTGCTTCCTTTGGCTAGAACCTTGCCCTGATGAGGTTTTGCTGGGGTATGGGAACACTGGTTCTGAGGAACACGTTCTGCTGGGGTAGTGGAACTGACTGAACAGCAGCCGCTTCTGGTTGTAGCGAGAGCGAAATTCTGGTAAGCTTTGGTAATTTGATCCTCTCCCGTCACGATGAACTCGGCCCTCTCTCGCTGCCAGATGAGGAGGCTCCAGCCTGAAACCAATTTGGTGCTGGATGCCTGAGTTCAGACTGGAGCCCTGGGAATCCAGATCATGAGATCCAGAACCAGAGTTGCTGTCAACGCACACTGTAGTCGCTTAATAACCACTGGACTGTGCTGGTCTCTGGATAAGTTGGCTTTACGGGTTTGTTCAGGATAGAACCAGAGTACCATGGAGGATTTCAATGCCTTAGGGAAAAAAATACAGTGATAAGAGCAGAACTGGCCAAGACCACAACCCAAGACCAAAGTAGAGAATTACCCAGTTTGAGGTCTGCAATAAGATCCGTGAAGGTGATAAATCCAACGATTATTCAGAAGGCTCTTCATGTGATTTAGTTCATGGCTCTGCCTATGGTAAGGAGGAAGCCATGGAGTTTGAGGATCAAGAGTATTTGGGACACTGCAAAGAGGGTCAGGTGAAGCAGCCACAGTTGAACTGCATGGATCTTGGTTTATTGCAGACTTACCTTGGGAAGGCAGTTGATGCTTCCAATCATCAGGAGACAAATCCACAACACCCTGCAGACAACAATTAAGTCCAAAATTTATTTCAGAAACCATCAGAGGGAGAAAAAAAAGAGGGAAAAACCTCATCTTGACATGACCTCACCTCATTCTGCTGGATAATACTGACTAATACCCAAAACAAAACTCAGAGAGCTGTACTAATGACTCCCAACAGCAGGAGCTGCTTATATCTGATCCTCACACTGACTGAAGAAGATTGTTGAGTGGACACAGCTGCTGCTCAATGGTGCAAGTCATCCATTGTTTAATTTTAAATGCCTTGTTTTTAAATGTCTACTGTTTTAAATGAACAAAAAAACAGCTTAAAACAGCTGAAAGCACCTGAAAACAAGCAAAAACAGATTAAATTCTATTCAATTTTGCTTATATAGCCCAAGATTACAACAATAGTCATCTCAATGGGCTTCATACAGATAATTGTATCATGAACATGAAGTCATAGAATTCAATAGTCAATGGCTAAACTTAAACTAAACTGACTAAACTGAACAGGGCATCTCTACCTTTAGACCCTCCTTCTCAGATGTTAACCAAAGAACTACTGCAAACAGAACAAAGGCGACTTTGAAGTCAGAGGTGAAACTGAGAACCAGCAACAGCAGAGCAGATTTAAACATGTCAAATCTTTAAAAGGAAAAAATAAAACATCGACAAAGTTGAAAATGAACTGGTTTTAATGTGTCTGAGCTATAAGGGGCACATGTGGCCCAACTCAGGAACAGTTCAGATTTGACAAATGAAAGATACTCCATAGTTGAAAGAGGGATTCTGACTCTTGGACCACAAACAAAGTGCTCTTATGTCCAAAGTGCCAGTTCAGAATGAGCATCTTCCTGCAGTAATACAATCATTGGTTCCTGTATGGTGTCAAAGACCCCAACCTTTCCATACATCAGACCTTGAAACTCAAAGGGAAGCCCAGGGCCTGATGGGAAGTTATTGTATGTCTCTCTCTTCATGTCCATCTGACCCTAAAAGCTTTTTTTCTTCTTCACTTAGCCAGCATTAATCCTCAGGCTGAATCTCCTTGAGGCCTGATGTGGACGTTGATGGAGATGGTTTTCTGTCATCAGCAGCTAGAGGACAAAACCTTCAGTTTTCGGTCAAAAGAAGGAAGTACTGTGGGTTTTTCTAGATTTGTTTCCCACAAATCCTGAAGTTCTTCAACCAGTTCATCATGTTAGGACCAACTTGACCTAAATACTTTGTGTTTGAGCTGAAGAACTCAATGAGAGTCTTAAAACGTATTTAGATCAAGAAAACAATGATTTGGGAAAATTCCTAATGTGAACTGGACCATAGACTTGTGGACCACAAACAAATCTATTTACTCTAAGCAAACACTTAATTAGAATTTACAGTCTGCTTACAGATATCTGATGGTTATTGCTTTACATATCTATGTTCAAAAACCAATTCCCTGATCTCTGATAATTTGACCATATACTAGAACTCTACATGTTCTCAGATTGTTGTGGGCCTGATTTTAAATGTTGTTGTTTGTTTGTTGTTTTACACAGAACAAGCACCATCCTGTCTCAAGAAACTGGGTAACATCTGGACCCCTCAGGTCAAAACACGTGGAAGAACTGATAAGCCGGATACTAACATTAGGAAGTCTTTGCCTTTGCAGTTGCATCTCTAAAAGCAAAACTGTTTTTCAACAATGTTCATTTACTGTGATCCCAAATATATAAGGGAATTTTTTTCTATTTCACTTGCATCTGCTCCAATTTTTGAGTCTTAGTCAAGTCTTTAAAACTCCACTTAAGGAGAAATTCACAAAGATGGTTTTAATGTGGTTAAATAGATGCCATGTAAGCAAATGCTCCACTATTTCTCTGTTAGCTTTTTAAAACTTTACTTTTTCTGTTCTTATAGACAAATGAAAGCATCAGAATCAATGTGGCATTTATTATCTTTGCCAATAAAACAGTCAACATGCCAAATGTTGGAACACAAAATGTTTCCCAGCATTAACTGGAAGACAGGAGAGAAAAGAAGGAAAAGCAATGCTCAGGTGGAAAACAATCCGTCTTTCGTTTGATATTGAGAGGAACTACAGCTCAAGAGCAAAGTTTAGCACTTTACAGGCCGTTTTAGGAGTTTTTCCTTACTGGGTATAAGGGCAGTGATGCCCAGTTTAGCTTAGTCTGTTTAGTTTAATGATCAGCTATTGAATTCTATGACTTCTATGAAGCCCATTGAGACGACTATTGTTGTTGGATATTGAGCTATATAAATAAAAGTGAATTGAATTTAGTCGAATTAGAAATTTCCCCTGTAAATTATGGTCAGGACTGTTGGCATGGAGTAAGCCCGCCCCCTTTCCCCTCGACATTTCTGACAGCTCTCTGTTTACACATTCTCTTCCTGCCTTCCAGTTCCCATCATTCCTTGGTTTACACTCTCTCCCCCTAGCTTACAGTCCCTCACAACTCCAACCTAACATTACCGGTGCATTGAACTCAGTCACAGAATTTGCAAGCAGTTTTGGAGTCTAGCATTACAGTTCTGAGCCAGATGACAGCTCAGACGAGAAAAATGAAGACAAGACGATGAATCAGAATGAGGCTGAACAGGGAGCTTGTGTAGAGAGTATTTTCTAAGTCACAGACATGATCTTCTCCATTTTTATGTCTGCTCCTGATTCACAACGATTTGAATTAATAAATACTAAGAAATAAAAATTTGAGCTTAGTTATTTAATCATCAGAAAAATGCCAAAACAAGATAAAAAAGTACATTTTTATGGCAGTGAGTTTTTAATCCATTGGGATCAGTTAACAATAACAGTTCTCTGTTTTGGATGCGATTGTCCATGTGGTTGGTCTTTTCTACACAGATGGACTTGTTGATCAACAGCTGACTCACAGCAGGACACCCACAGTCCTCATAACTGATCTGAACTCAGTGTCACATGATTCAACTCTGCCAACTGACAGAAAAGGAGGATGGAAGATGAGTGCAATTCACAGATAATGCAGAGAGTCTGTGGGAAAGAGACAAGTTGGCTGCTCAGTTATTTAACAGCTAGCGAATTGCCCGTCAAGGCTAACACAATTCAGAAATGGTTGAAATCTAAAGCAAAACTGGCCAGAACACTAAACGATTTATTCTGTCTATCACTGCTCAGTCACTTTTGGGAACAGATGTGTTGACGTAACACAAATGTCTGTTTTGGTTGTTTTAATTTTTTCACCTTCTGTCTTAATATAATTTTGTTTGCATTTTAGAAAGAAGGATTTATTGATTTGTGACGGTCAGCAGGAGACACTTTGATTAGAAGCCTTTTTATTCTTGTGTGCATTGAGCAGATACGAGCTGCCAGGTAAATCCGTCTACAGATGTTTCTGTTACTCTGAACCAGGTCATGGTTTTATTTGATGGTGAGGATTCTGAACACACAGTGCAGACAGTCATGCATGATGAAAGTGAACAGCCTCTAACTTAAACTAAAACTGGACGTAAGCTGTGGTTTCATACCCTGTTTTCCTGTTATGCATGAACCGAAACACACAGATGACATGGAATAAGCCAGCAGGCAGAAGGCCCAGCTTTCACCACAGAGGTGCTGAGCATTTCTACCTAGAGTACATTCCCCTCTGACTGGCATGCAAAGAAATTGTGAGTCCAAGCATGAAAGGTAAACAGAGGCAAATTTCTGCATTTTGGACTTCAGTCAAGTGCAAATAAAAACCAAAAAAAAAAAAAAACATCCAGAGATATATTCACTCCATCAAAGAGGCAGAAGCAGAAGATTATCAATCTCACAGAAATAAATAATTTAATTCAAAACAAAGCACTGTAGAAACAAGAAACCAATAAAGGAGAAGTAATGTGCGTTTTGCATGCAGAGGTTTGGTGGTGGGTGACGCACAGGAAGTTTAATCAGCCTGAGGCTCTGCAGCAAGGAGGAGGAAGACCTGTGAGGAAGAGCAGAGAGTGGGATGGAGGGTTTGACTCTGATTAAAGAACATTTTGGTGTGATGTTTCTAAAGATGGAGACAGAGAGCGCAGACCGTGGCTCTCATGTGAGAGTGTTTAATGAATGCGGAGGCCAATCTAAAAGCATCCTTCAGCTGTTTCATGTTAGATCAGATGATGGGACACATGGTGCAGAGGATGTCATTGACGTGAGAGGGGAGGGCGACAGACTACAAACTGCTTCATGTGTCCTCAAGTAAAAGTGGGTTTGTTTGTTCTGACAACCGGACTTGTGGAGATTCCTGCCTTCGATTTTGTTCTTTTCACATTGGATTCGTAGTTATTTATTTGTTTAGTGTTTGGTCTTTTTTTTTTTGGGGGGTTTTTCAAATAATTTCATCTCTGTATTACAGGTATCTATTTATCTCTGCATACATCCTTGCAGCAACTAAGCAAGAAAACATTTAAACACACAGTTCGGCCAGTACTTAGTGATATTCTGAGAAAATACTCTTGAGTCCAGCTCCCATAGCATCAGTCCTAGTATAAATGACCACTTTGTTAATGATGCCTTACAAGCCCCCAGGAGTACACTCGATGTTGTTGCCCCCCTGAAACCTACAGGGGGGCAACAGTTAAACCAAGTAGCACCGTGGTTTAACGCTGATACACGTTCTCTTAAACAAGAAACCCGTAAGTTGGAAAGGGAATGGCGGCGCTCCGGCTCAGAGCAGTCTCTGAATACTTGGAAACATAGCCTATACTCTGCGTAGAGCTAGAAGCCAGTACTATTCAACCTTAATATCAGAGAATGGAAATAATCCAAGATTTCTTTTTAGCACTATTGCTAAATTAACTCGCAGTCAGAGCTCAGAAGAAGCACACATTCCTGTTTTTCTCAGCTCTGATGATTTTCTTACATTTTTCGATAGTAAAATCTCAAATATTAGACATAAGTTAAATCAAGTTATTCCTACTATCAGCCCAGAGCGGGCTGAAGCGACAGAACTGGAGGCATCCATAGAAACCTCTGTAACATTAAACTGCTTCACTGTTGTGGATCAAGCGGAAATAACATCAATTATTACGTCCTCCAAATACTCAACGTGTCTGTTAGACCCAATTCCCACTTGACTTTTTAAAGAAACTTTTCCCCTAATTAATGATGCCATATTAACAATGATAAATACCTCTCTGGAAACGGGTTACGTGCCACAGTCTTTTAAATATGCAGTTGTTAAACCTCTTCTGAAAAAGCCTAGTTTTGGCCAACTATAGACCAATATCAAACCTGCCCTTTATTTCTAAAATCCTAGAAAGAGTTGAAGTTAAGTAGTTTCACTGCCACCTACAGGACAACAGCCACTTTGAAGACTTTCAGTTGGGGTTTAGACCCCACCACAGCACGGAAACTGCACTAGTTAGAGTCTCTAATGACTTGTTATTGGCCTCAGAAAAGGGACTACTTTCTATTCTGGTCCTGTTGGACCTCAGTGCAGCCTATGACACTATCGACCACGGTATTTTACTCCATAGATTAGAGCAGGACATAGGGATCAGAGGATCTGCTCTCCAGTGGTTTAAATCCTATCTGTCCGATAGATATCAGTTCGTTAACATAAATGGACATTCCTCTCAGTGCACTCGAGTTAACTATGGAGTCCCACAGGGATCAGTTTTAGAACCCATCCTGTTTACGCTTTATATGCTACCCCTAGGAAACATAATCAGGAAACACAGCACTAATTTTCATTGTTATGCCGACGATACGCAGTTGTATTTATCCATGAAACCTGACCAGAATGACAATATAGAGAAACGGAATGCCTGCACCAGAGACATCAAGACCTGAATGACAATTAAATACCTCATCTTGAACCCATAAAAAACTGAGGTCATTATACTAGGTCCTAAAAACCTCAGAGATGCTCTGTCTGATCAGATAGTCTCCCTGGATGGCATAAGTATAGCCCCCAATTCCACAGTTAGAAACCTTGGGGTTTTATTTGACCAGGATTTATCATTTAAGGCTCACATATCTCAGGCATGTAAAACTGCCTTTATTTCACCTGCGGAATATTGCTAAGATCAGAAATATACTTTCTATGAGTGATGCTGAAAAACTCATCCATGCATTTGTTATGTCGAGGCTGGATTACTGTAACTCCTTGTTAGCAGCGTGTCCTAAGAGTTCCTTAAGAGGTCTCCAGCCTGTTCAGAATGCAGCAGCTAGATTGTTAGCAGGAACTAGCAGAAGAGATCACATCACTCCTGTGTTGGTTTCGCTCCATTGGCTCCCAGTTGATTCTAGAATCAAGTTCAAGATCCTCCTGTTAATGTCATGGCTAGCTAGGCTAGGCGGATGCTGAAACTCAGAAGGACGACAGGAGGTGAGTTATGGTAAGTAAGGGTTTTATTTCCTCTGCTGATGAGGATGTTCTGGTGCGGCAGGGAGGTAGCGTGGCTGGAGAGGTTCCATATGTCTCGGACGAGACTTGAGGATCAGCAGTGGCTCTATGTGGCTTGGAGGTCCGGCTATTACTCGTGAGATGGCGTGGCGTTTGGCGAAGTTCCACAAGGAGGTATTTGAGTCCAAAAGAGCTCCTGCTCGGCGTGTCCAGCTTGGGCGTCCACATGTGGGAATGTGGTTCCTGGGAACAGGATAGAGAGTCGTGAGGCAAAGGCGTGAGGTACATAATCTGAGACCATGAGTGACCAGACTAAGCACCATTAGAGGTAACAAACTGGCGATGAATCCTGGTCTTGAAGCTCCTTAAGTAGGTCTGGCAGGCAGATGAGTTGAGTGGACGCAGCTGGGAAGAATCAAGGGCCAAGCAGAGAGGGGAGGGGGAGGAGTCTGACAGAGGCACCATGACAGTTAACCTATAAGGCCTTACATGGAATGGCCCCGTCCTATATTAAGGACCTCATAGTCCCTTACCATCCAATAAGAACACTTTGCTCGCAAATTGCAGGACTGCTTTTGGTTCGGTTGGAGGTAGAGCGTTTAGCCACCAAGCCCCTGTTTTATGGAATAAACTCCCAGCTCATGTAAGAGAGGCCGACTCAGTTTCTACATTCAAAGTTAGACTGAAAACATTCCTCTTTGGACAGGCTTATTATCAGACTAGTTAGTATTCAGAGATTATTTAACTTAATGTTAAGTTGTTTAAATTAAACTTTATAATAACTATTTGTTTTAAAGGCTGTTAGAAGTTGAAGCTGGGGTAACTATGGTGCACTGGGGTTCTGTCCTCTTTTTCTCATCTACTTCTACCCTTCCTCTCTTCTCTATTTTTGATCATTATTCATCATTTAGTTTTCCATGCCTCTGTTTGGTACAGTGCGATTCATGTATTGTTCCTCTTTCCCTCTCCCCTCCTGGGGAGTGGGAGTGCTTCCAGACTCCAGTTGGCTCATCCGTGCTCCTGTTCCTGACCGTTTACCTCGCCTTTGCTTCCGCTCCTACACCTGGCTGTGGATCCTGCCTTTGGCTCATCTCTGGCTCGTCTCTGCTCTGTACCTGACCGAGTACCTCGTCTCTGCTCCTGCTCCTACACCTGGCTGGGGTTCCTGTCTCCGGCTCGACTCGCGCTTCTGACTGTCCCCCCAAACACGGCTGGATGAAGCTCGTCTGCTGAACTTTAAATATGTAGTTGTAGTGTTAGATAAGTTAATTCTTCTCTAAGAGTTCTGGTAAATCGCCTGTCCGTCCTGGGGGAGGATCCGTCCTTCATGTGGGCACCCCTGAGGTTTCTTCGTTTTTCCGGAATCCGTTTTTTTTAGGGAGTTTTTCCTTACCGCGAAGAGGGGTCTAAGGGCAGGGATGCCGGTAAGCTTAGTCAGTTTGTTAGTTCATTTTAGTATTTTCCTATTGAACTCTTTGTATTCATGATCCTTTTGAGTTCATGTTTTACTTCGAAGCCCATCGAGACGACTGTTGTTGTGATTTTGGGCTATACAAATAAAATTGAATTGAATTGAATTGAATTGAACCCCCGCGTTCAAGTGTAACTATGCACATCTTTAACAGTTTTCGTGCTCTACGTACAAAATGCGCTGCCTTTGAAGTAAAGGTATTTGCATGTTAAACCAAGTCGAACTTTGACCAGTTGGGGACTGACGTATGGATGGTGCCCCCTTTAATTCATGGAAGTACCAACTGTTTGATCATGGAGAATGCATGTGATACATGTTCAAGAACATGCATCACATGCCTAGGGTGTCTGTAGCCAATAGTTTGTTTATTCAGAAAGGGAATTTTAATATTACATGGGAGAATGTAAGCTGAACATTTTTCCTTACACTCTACCGTAATACGATTAAATCCTTATTACTAGAATAGCTTTTAATGAAGGAATCCAGCTCCTCCAAAAAATTAAAAACTCTTTAGTTCTTGTTAATGGGACAGAAGCATTTTTTTTCAAAAAAAAACAATGTTTTTAACATGGTACATACTGATTACAGGGCTTTTCTACCTTGCTTTAAAGCCCAAAGCGCTTACAGTCACAGTCCTATTAACACACACACAGTGATGGTAACTTCGCTGCCTAAAACTGGCACAAAACCTATAATTACCAGGAGGAGTAATTTCTGCACACGCGTGGGTTTTCTCCACGCACTCCGAGTCCAAATACATGCTTCATAGATTGGTTGTTTACTCTAAATTCTGCAAATCTGCAACAGGCTGGCAACCTGTCCACTGTCTACCCCTCCTTTGCCCAAAAGAAGCATGGTTAGGCTCTATCAACCCCATGACCCAAAAAGTGATCAAGTAGGTTAAGAAGGTGGATGGATTGGTTTGGTTTCAAACCAAGCACTAATAAAAGCAAACCAAAATCAAAGCAGATCAAAACATCTGGAACCCATCCAACCTGAGAGGGAAGCTACTTTTGGCCGTTTGTACCTCATTGTCTCATTCCCTCCCCATAGAAGCTGGTTCTAGGTGAGAAACTCCAAGCAGAGATACATTATCAGCCAAGGAACAACACCATACCATTTTCCTCATTAGAGCTACTTCAGGTTAACAGATGCACAGTTCCATCCCAGCACCCCCAGACTTGAATACAAACAACTTTAGAGGGTTGCAAAAAGCAAAGACAGAATTTTGAGGAGCCCAAATTTACAACCTCGCTTCTGTCACGGAGGGTAACCCCAGCAGAATCCAGCAGCCACCACAAGCAAATCTGGCTTGCTGTGAGCAAGGAGAACCAAGCTGTGGCTCTGGATAACAGCAACTGAATAACTCAGCAGGGCAGGGATCCCAAAAGAATCCTTATCATCAAAAAAGGTTTGAGGAAGGATAGTGTGTGGCTGTGAAACAGGACGCATTCAGGTGCATCATGTTTAACAGCCCATTCAAAAGAGTGGTGGAGACCTCACCTGCCATTCAGCAGCTTCATCTGGAAATAGGAAAAAAAAAAGGTATAAAGCCAACATTTCTCCTGTGCAAGAGTGATGAATGAGCATACTAGTGTGATTAGTTTTAGTCATTCAATTCAATTGAATTCAATTTTATTTGTGTAGCCCAAATTCACAACAGTCGTCTCGATGAGCTTCATATAGGTAATTGAAAAAGTTAGGGTTATCATCAAAAGGATCATGAATACATAGAATCCTCCCGGTTTTCATGTAAAGGAAACGTTTTCATTTGTCTCTGAATGCAGAACAGTTGAGTTTTAATGTACCACTTTGTACTTCTTCAGAAAAATCAACGAGCTTCAACTGTTGCAGCTAAACACAGCCAAGCTTAAACATTTGGTTTGATCTCTGTTCCCCCTTCACCAGAACTATCCCATTCTTTATGGAAAGTGCTTATTCTTTGTTTTTACAGCTGAAAACTGTGGCTGCAGACATGGAGAAGTCTAATTATCATTCCAACGGTTTCACACTTGGCTGCAGACTACATCACTCGTGAACAAAGTTCCCCTGTGAAGAAGCGAGGATGCAAAAGGCAGAGATGGAGGTTTTTGCGGCCCTAAAGTAGATCCCGTTCTGTGCGTAGACTTCCAGTAAAATTTTGTCTATTAAAGTTGTGAGGAGAATTAGTGACAGAGAGCGACCTGAAGGAGGGGGGGGGGTCTAACACACATATAGTCCAGACATATAGTATGACTAACTGCAGGCAGCATGACCTAAGCTTTCTCAGTAGCAGGCCAGGAATCCCATATTTACAGAGCAGCCCGTCCTCCCTCACAGGACATCCTGAAAACAGAGGTCAAATGCCTTCCCCAAATTCATTAGATTCGGACCAGTTGTGCAA
The DNA here is from genome assembly GCA_037389245.1 of Oryzias sinensis. NCBI lineage: Eukaryota > Metazoa > Chordata > Actinopteri > Beloniformes > Adrianichthyidae > Oryzias > Oryzias sinensis. The sequence goes on from CM074499.1 coordinate 4,732,035, forward strand.
ACTCTCATGACCTCTGCTCGACTCCAGCTAGGGACCCGTTTTGAACCTTAACGTTGGTCAGTGACTGATTGACCTGGGTTACTTATAAGGAGCTTTTTGGATGTCTCATCCAGATGTGTTCATCTGTCATCTGGTGGACATTAATCTTAGCTGTTTATTTTCAGGTCTTCTTTCTCTTAGTCTTTAAGACTGAAAAAGTGGAAGATTTAATTAATGACAGTGAACTTTCTCCAGAACAGACTTAAGCTTTAACAATAAATAACTAAGTTTTTGTTATCATTCATATTCTCTGAAAAATAGCCTAGAATTTATAATTTCTTCCAGGGTATGTAAACTGTAGACTTTTCATTGGAAGTGGACACACGTTGCTGAGGCTGGTGTGAACACAGCATGAGACTTTATAGAGCATCTTCATCCTTGCAGAAGCCTGGAGACTTAAAAAATAAAGAGCAATTCACTTTTTCTGACCGCAGAATCCAAAGTATTAAACTTCCAGCAAACTGCTTAATGAATGCTGGAGGTCTGTGCAGCACACATGATCACAACATTGAGAAAGAACGCAGACGATCCTCTGCTGAACAACCTGGAAACCCTGAACCCACAGGCTGCACCAGGTTTTCACTTTGTTGGAGAAGTGGTCCTGACACACTTCCACTGACAGTTTTTCCAGTTCTGGTTATAAAACAAGCTTTTCTTTTATAGCGAGGGTTTAGAAATCATTGTGGGTCATGGATTCTGTTTTTTTTTAACCAAAACCACTAAGTATCTACTTTTACTACATCTTACTCCCTTCTTTGTTTTGAATGTAGAGGAATCACTGAAATATGACAGAATCTAATACCAGTTTAGAGGCTAAAGTTTGTTTATCTCATAATGAGGTGACACTGAGTTGGTCGTTTGCTGTTTGTTAATGTTGCCTGACATCCTGATGGACACGGGCAGCGACATGCCACAAAAGAAAAGGATAACAGGACCTTTTTGAGTGAAAACATGGAAGGATTTCATTGCTCCTGTCAGCTTCAGTCTTCTGAAACACCTGTTTCTAAAACAATGCTTTATTTTTTTTACAATTTTCCTACATTTTTTACCATGTTTTTGAATCCTTAATGAGAGATTACATGTCAGGAGTGCAAAGCTTTGACATTTATGGTCAGCAGACGATGCTGCAGGGATTCAGAACATGCTACACTAATGAAGCTTTACTATAAATAAAGGCAGGCGAGTGCATGACGCAGACAAAGACTCACAGGAGTTTGGGAAAGACGAGGACAGAGGCCCGCCTCAAATTAGCAGGAATATCTATAATGGAGCTTTTCTCTCTTTTAAAGAGGAGGTCTGACTCATCAGAGAATCTCATACCACCAATTTGCAAAGTCTCCCAGGACAACAAGCACACGGTCGTCACAGGAATGTCCATGCAGGTGAGCAAATAAAAGACACCCAAATAGGACCTGAAAGTGCTGCACAGGTGGCATGTGGGCGTGTCAATGGTTGCTTGATTCTAAGGAATGCTTATTCAGAGGTTCTGCTAAAGCAAAGCTGAAACGTAAAAAATGCAAATGTGATAGAAGAAAAATAATAATTTTGATTCATAAACACAAATATATCTAAAATTATTGTTACTTTTTAAAAAAAATTTTTTTACTTTTTTTCTTTTATATACAAGTCCTCTGTCATTTCTCATTTCCATCAATGGTTCGTCAGTCTTTGGTGCTTAACTCTCCTCTTTACAGAATAATGTCCTGACAACTGTGATTTCAAAGTAAAATAAATATTTAAAAATGAAGTACAAGTAATTTTTGAGGAATTAAAGAATAAATCACATTTATTGCCAGATCATCTCTTTACCTTGAGAATACGACTTAAATCTTGTATGATTCTGGATCATTTTCTGCCTTTTCCTCAGCTGTTACTTAAGCAGTTACATCACCGATGGTAGCTAGATATTCCGCATTTATCGCTTTTTGCTTGAATTAAAGAACTCTGCAGATTTTCAGAAAACAACCTGAAAAAATGATGAAAAGAAAATCATTTTTTCAGAACATTTTATTCCTACTCCTGTTATATCACTATGTTGGTGTTAAAGATTGTTGTCATCATGTCTGTAAATAAAAAAATGGAGAATACTTTAAAAGACAAAGCCATTGTAACTGCAGAGGAGCTGCTGCCAACATTTTACAAGGGTAGCTTCTGTCTGAGAACCTCCCTTTCCTTGTGAAAATTGATCTTTGCCATTGTTCATAGCTCCTTTTGAGACATTTCTCACAGATTAATGTGGAATTTGTGAACGTCAGAGCCGAGCATCAGCAGTTCTTCATTACATTTCACATCTCAAATGCTGTGACAGCCGGGAAACACGGACTGCAGGTTAAAAGTACAGTGTTTTTTTATCTGAGGGTAAAAATTGATATTATATTATTATATTGAATAAGCTTTATTACAGACTCAATGTCCATTTGCCATAAAATAAACACAACATAAAAGACTTAAGGATAAAAATAAAACACTCAAACAAGTATAAGAACAATGACATAGGAATATAAAATAATGACAAAAGTATAAGAACAGTAAAATAATCATGTATCATGAACTTAATAAAAAGATCGTAGATCAAGCCAACCAAAACCTCCAAATAGGGGATTGGTTTAAAAGTGCTGTGCTTTACATTGGTGGGAGCTAAAATGATTTCATTATTTGAAGCATTAGGACGATAAATAAAACCATAGATAAAATGTCTTAATAAAGCTTAGAGAGTATTAAATCTAGCACCAACAAACAAACTGCTTTCACTGCACCACCGAAGCTGTTTTAATAAAATTCTTTGGGCATAAAAATTAAAATACAAAAATAATTCTGGAGGCAAGAGTACATAGTACATTTTCATTTAACCCTTGTGCTATCTTAGATGACCCCACCCTTACATTGATGTGTTATTCCTACCATGACAAAGGTGGAAAGATTTCATGTAATCCATGGACACCAGTGAAGATTGACTGCCTAGATTGACGTTAAAGTGCCTAGGATAGCACAAGGGTTGTAACCCTTGTGCTATCCTAGGCACTTTAACATTGGGAGTTGGGTCATCTAGACCCACTAGACAGTGCTCTGAACCTTTTTTCTTCAATGATTTGTGATCTTCACTGGTGTCCATGGATTACATGAAATCTTCCACCTTTATCCACCTTTGTCATGGTAGGAATAACACGTTAGTGTAAGGGGGGGGTCATCTAAGATAGCACAAGGGTTAATAAAATGTAAAAGTAAACAGTCCTTTTATTGTAGCAATATTGAAACAGCCTGGAATTCGAGTCACATCTAATAAAAGATACGTGTGAGAATTTTAATGCTTTTCTGAACAAATCTCACTTTTTCTATTTTCTTTTTTAAGACAAACTGTTAAACATTTTTAAGAAATATCTGAATGAAAAACAGACAAACATTTTGTTTTTGTTACGGCTCGTAACCGAAAAACCCAAACGCAGGAAGGACTCGAAACCAACTGTAGTGTAGTCAGAAGATTTACTCGAAAACTCGAGGAAACAATCATCAGAGACACTGAACAAACAGGTCGCTGCGACACTAAAAACAACAAGGACAGAAACTCAAACACATAATCAGGAACTGAAAACAGCTGAGAGAAACAGGTGAACACACAGAGGGGGGAGGAGGAGGGTGCAGCTGCCAGCTGATCCATGACATAACCCCCCTCACAAAGTCCGGCTCCCAGACGGACCCCGACGAGGCTGATCAGGGTGGTTACGGTGGAAACGGGCGATCAGAGCCGGATCCAGGACGTGACGTGCAGGTACCCACTGTCGATCAGCAGGGCCGTAACCCTCCCAGTCCACAAGATATTGGATACCCCGACCCACTCTCCTGGAGGCAAGAAGCTTCCGGATAGTGTAAACTGGACCGCCATCCACAATACGAGGTACAGGAGGGGGCACTGGAGTAGGCTGAAGGGAGGAGTCTTTAGCAGGCTTCAGTTTGCACACATGAAACACCGGGTGGACTCTGAGGGTGCGGGGAAGGCCTAGCTTGACTGCCACAGGGTTGATGATCTTGACAATAGGGTATGGCCCGATGTAGCAGGGCATCAGCTTTCTGGAACCCCCTTTGAGGGGAATATCTGTGGATGACAACCAGACTTTGTCTCCCACCTTGTACTCCGGAGCGGCTCGCCTCGGGCGATTGGCGACTGCGGTAAGCCTCTCCTGGTTCCTTAGTAACTGGTGTCTAAAGTTCACCCAGACTCGTCGACAGCGCCTTACAAATGCCGCAGGACCCGAAACAGTGGCCGTCTGTTCTTGGTGCGGGAAGAGGGGTGGTTGGTAACCATACGCTGCCTGAAAAGGTGAAAAACCGGTGGAGTTGATTAGAGAGTTATGAGAGTATTCAGCCCAGGTTAGTTGGGATGACCAGGTGTTGGGGTTCTTTGAACACAAAGCCCGTAGGGTAGTTTCCAGATCCTGATTGCACCTCTCCACCTGGCCATTGGTTTGCGGATGAAAACCAGAACTTAGACTGATCTGGATCCCCAACAATTTACAGAATTCCTTCCAAAAGGAAGCTACAAACTGGGGCCCACGGTCTGAGACTATGTTTTGAGGAAGACCGTGCAGACGGAACACATGTTGCGTGACTAGCACAGCCATCTCCTTGGCGGATGGTAATCTTTGCAGCGGTATGGCATGAACTTACTTAGAGAATCTGTCCACGACAGTCATGATGACTGTCTTTCCCTTAGAGCAGGGCAGACCTGTGATGAAATCCATGGCCACATGGGACCATGGTCTGGAAGGAACTGGCAGAGGATGAAGTAAACCAACAGGGGGAGTCCTAGGAGTCTTAACACTGGCACACACCGGGCATGAGGCAACAAAAGCCCTAATGTCGGAAGACATTGTGGGCCACCAAAATCTTTGAGCCACCAGGAATGCAGTCCTAGTCCCTCCTGGGTGGCAAGCCAAACGAGAAGAATGTCCCCATTTCAGGACTGACTGACGAAGGTGCGAGGGGACAAACAAACACTTTGGAGGACAACCTGAAGGTATACACGTCGGATCAGGAACAGAGGCCTTGACCTTGCGCTCCAAGGTCCACCGAGTTGCTCCCAGAACCAGTTTAGTAGGGAGAATGGTGTCGGAAGTGGTGGAGTCCTCGTCCTCCTCTCTCTGATATAAACGTGACAGAGCGTCTGGTTTGATGTTCTTGCTGCCAGGACGAAAAGAGAGGGTGAAGTTAAACCTGTCAAAGAACAAAGCCCACCGAGCTTGGCGGGGGTTCAGGCGTTTGGCAGTCCGAATGTATTCTAAATTCTTGTGGTCGGTCCACACAAGAAAAGGTCTTTCAGCCCCCTCCAGCCAATGCCGCCACTCCTCAAGAGCCAACTTGACGGCAAGCAATTCTCTGTTCCCTATGTCGTAATTTCTCTCTGCAGGAGTGAGCTTGCAGGAGAAATACGCGCAGGGATGGACTTTATTATCAGAAGCTCTCTGAGACAGATCAGCCCCCACTCCCGACTCAGACGCATCCACCTCCACAATGAATTGTTTGGAGGTATCAGGCTGAGTCAAGATGGGAGCTGCAGAGAAGCGTCTTTTCAGCTCGGTAAAGGCCTTATCAGCTCCCTCTTCCCAGATAAAACGTACCTTTGCTGAAGTTAGTGTATGGAGGGGTGCAGCTACGCCACTAAAACCTCTGATGAACCGCCTGTAAAAATTGGCAAAACCTAGGAAGCGCTGGAGAGGTTTGCGCCCGGTAGGGACAGGCCAGTCCAGAACAGCCTTTACCTTGCCCTCATCCATCTGTATGGACCCCGGTGTAACTACGTGGCCGAGAAACTTAGTGTGGGTGGTGTGGAATTCACACTTTTCAGCCTTGCAATACAGTTGGTTCTCAAGCAGGCGTTGGAGTACGGCTCTGACATGCTGCACATGAGTCTCGAGATCTGGAGAGAAGATGAAAATATCATCCAGGTACACGAACACAAACTTATTAATCATATCCTTAAGTACGTCGTTAATTAAACACTGAAAAACAGCAGGTGCATTGGTAAGTCCAGGGCAGGACGCGTGGTCGCGGCTCTCTGCGGATACTATCTTCAAATTACTTAAGAAGTTGATTTTCTCCAAAAAGAGAGCTGACCATGCCCCCGAAGAAACCCCAGGAATATGAAGAGCTCAAAAAATCTCTTGACATTATTCAAGAAACGCTGAAAAGTTTTATGGATCAAGTGTCGGCTAAGCTAACGCCACTCTGGGAGATGATGGAAGAGTTCCGAAGATTTCGGGCTCAAAACGAGCAGGGAGAAAACCGGGTCGAGATTCTAGAGAAAAGACTGGACGATGTGGAACAGCAAGTAAGGATGAATAATGTCATTCTCACTGGAGTACCAATCAAGCCTCGAGCGAAGCTGAATTCAGCTGGAGCTAGCGCTGCTAATGCTAGCGCTAGCGTAGCTAGCAGTGCCAATACGGAGATTGACGCGTCGCTGGAGCAGCAAATACATTCATTTCTCACATCTAAAGGGATTTCCCTGGATCTCAATACCATCGAGACCTGCCACCTGCTCCCCAGGAGAAAGGAGACGGATAAACCAGCGATCCTCATCAGGTTTGTGAATCACAAACACAAGCTAGCTCTGATGAATCAACGCAAAAACCTGAAAGGTTCGGCTGCTTATCTGAACGACCATCTGACCAGAAGGAATGCTGAAATCTCAAAACATGCACGGCTTCTCAGGAAGCGTAAGCAGATTGAGAACACTTGGGTTAAAGGCTGCAGGATTTACGTCAAACCACTCGGTCCAGAGGACCGCACCAAGGTTATGGTCGTGAACACCATGAAGGACTTTGAGAAGTGTTTGATCACGGTCGTCTGAATCAACGTGGAGTAATAAATCAAAGAGCCAAATAATTTCAAGAAATATGACACCTGGAATCATCACTTTCTCCATAAGTCTGACGTCACCTGAATAACAGCAGAGAGTTCTGACCTGCAGACAATTTGACCTCAACTTTCACCGCAGCTGATATCAGCTGAAGAAGGATATGGACCTGAATCTAATGTCTGCAGACATAACATCGAAGAGAACTATAAACTGTTTTGAACCCAGAAGATCAGCTGTTATCAGTAAAAGAAGAAATACCAACCTTGGACAATCGACAGATTGTGGACCCTTTTTATTTTTTTTTTCCTTACAGCATTACCTTATTATAAAAAAAAAAAAAAAAAAAAAAAATTTAAAAAAGTAAAACAAATGATTAATCACTTATTGAAAATTGTTAAATTGATTGACTTTTGATGATATTACTTCACTAGCTCCTAAAATTGATAAAATGATTCAAAAAATCTTTCCTGATGTAGCATAATTTTGCACATGTTTTTAACTTTGGATACTTGATGAAATTTTGCTATGATAACTCCTGAAACAGTGTTGCGTCTATTTTACTGATATAGTATTATGTTTTAAAGCATATGAATGACTTTTAAAAGTAACATAATTTGCATATATGTCAGATGCTGCATTTGCCATGTTGATTTCTAAAGTTATTTTTGACGTAGTACTTAAGTAATTTCATCTTTGGCACGTGCTTTATTGATACCTTATGATTCTTAATTCTGTCTGATAAAACCTAGGAACCGGATATTGATAAATCATGTAATAAAATGGTTATAGTATAACGGGGTGGGATTATATAAGTTCGCTTCTTTCCACTCCCTTTCAAGCAATTTTTATTAATTATGTCTAATTAGCCTAAGTTTGATTAGTTACTGTATGAATGTATAACTGATGATTATATTGCTTTTGTGTGTATTACTCCTATTTGATTGCTTGAAATAAACCATTTCAAATAAAAAAAAAAGTCCAAAAGGCATGACCAGATATTCAAAATGACCACTAGGGGTGTTAAAGGCGGTCTTCCACTCGTCCCCCTCCCTTATGCGGACCAGATGATATGCACTTCGGAGGTCCAATTTGGTGAAGATCTGAGACCCTTTTAGCAGATCAAAGGCAGTCTGTAAGAGAGGTAATGGATAAGTGTTCCGAGCAGTGATGTTATTCAACCCCCTGTAGTCAATGCAAGGCCGCAAACCCCCATCTCGTTTGCCTATAAAGAAAAATCCCGCTCCTGCAGGAGAGGAAGAGGGACGGACTATTCCAGCCTGAAGACTCTCCTGAATGTACTCCTCCATTGCCTCCTGCTCAGGACGAGACAGAGGATATATGTGGCCCTTAGGAGGTTGCGTCCCCGGTAGAAGGTCAATGGCGCAGTCATAGGGACGATGGGGGGGTAGAGTCCGGAAATCCACGGCGTAGTCTGCGGCGCTGCGCGCCCCTTGCTGGAGACGAAGTAGTTCCGAAGCGGCAGCTCTGTGGGGTGTAGTAGGATCGAACACCGTGAGGAGTTGGGTGGAAAACGCTCTAAAAGAGCGGCAGAGGTCGGCTCCTCGCTCCCACTCTGCCAAGCCCCATCGTTTGGCCCGACCAGTCAAAAAGCTCAGGGCAAATGCCACCTTGCTCTGCTCGGAGGGAAACTCGTCGGGATTGAAGTCGAAGTGAAGGCGGCAGGAGGTGATGAAGGCCTGGCAGTCCTCAGCTGTTCCATAGAAGGGCTCGGGACGACCCAGTCGGGTTTGACGGAGCGAAGACGGAGACGGAGGAACATGTACCAGCCTGGAGAGGCGATCATGGAGTTGTTGCATACCGGACATGAAACCCCGCATCTCCCGTGCCAGGACAGACAGCTCCTCACCGGCGGCTGAGCTTCCAACAGTGGATGATCCAGGTCCAGGTCCCCAAGATGCGAACTTCCTGCTGGGTTGGTCATGGTAGCAGCGTAATGTTACGGCTCGTAACCGAAAAACCCAAACGCAGGAAGGACTCGAAACCAACTGTAGTGTAGTCAGAAGATTTACTCGAAAACTCGAGGAAACAATCATCAGAGACACTGAACAAACAGGTCGCTGCGACACTGAAAACAACAAGGACAGAAACTTAAATACCAAACACATAATCAGGAACTGAAAACAGCTGAGAGAAACAGGTGAACACACAAAGGGGGGAGGAGGAGGGTGCAGCTGCCAGCTGATCCATGACAGTTTTTGCTTCAGCCCACCATAAAGTTACTAATGAATTATGGTGCTGGTGTCATTTTCCCCCCATGATGTCTTTGTCAGGCAAATGTCTGCGTTGGTGAAGAGAGGACGCACAAAGAGGCCCTCTTACCGTTTTTCTGATGTTCTGAATGTTCTGGAATAATGTAAACAGTCATTTGACTTTTTTGTTAAAGCAGAAACCGTAGTGTTCCAGGCTGTGTAGGCACATAGATTTTTGAATGCTCAAGTGTTTGCCCCTATATGCATTTTACAACCTACCAGTACGAAAAACCCCTTTACACAGATTTTTACATGTTGAAGGGGATCAAACCACCATCTATGGTTGATAGATTCACCTGTCACAGCACATTAAATAAGTTCTTTCACATTTTCCAACACATTAACATGTTAAAATGTGCCTGCCTCACATATTCCTCACATATTCCTGCCTCACATAAAGCGCTTTGGGTCTTCGAAAGAAGGTAGAAAGCGCTGTATAAGTATACGCCATTTACCATTTTTACCATTTATTCTTCAGACCAATCCTTTTGCAAATGTTGCAGGCTGATATGGAAAAACAGGAACAATACATTTAGCAGAAATACTTTCCGATTCATTTGATTTTTCAAAAGTAACCACAACTCTGCTGCATATCAACTCTTGCACTTCTAACCAATAATTCTTAGCTCAGTAACAGACCTGTCGGTTCATAATTTGATTCTATAGGTTCCCACAACCTTTGGTTATAGTGATTAAGGGACAGTTGGAACCCACTGTTGCTCGGTGTGAAATATTCTTTAGCAGTCGGCAAGAAAGCAGATGGGCCGCCCTGCTCCTCATCTCCGCTCCTCTCCTCAAAAAGTCCTGCAGTACTTCCCTCGGACAAAAAGTCTCATACAAGCGTCTTGAGTGGTCTGAACTTTTGGGATGAACTGGAGGAGTCACATGACTGTAAAAAAAAAAATCTGCAAATACATGAAATCGCGAATATTGAAACGCAAATAGGCGGGGGAACACACGTTAGCGTCAACCTGGCGGGCTTTGGTTTTAGTTCTGTTATGCGTTATGTCCCCAGAGAAGGAAAGGCATAAAAGATCATTTTCTACTTCTATGGATCCATTATTGATCCATTAAACTTGGATTGATTCAGATTGAACAACGGATTTTATCAACCCAGCCCTGTATAAACAACATTCTATGTTCTCTTGCAGTCACTTGAGAGAAAAACTGTTCTGCACAAAAAACACTTATCTGATGTCACAAATTTAAAAAGAGTTTTGAAATTACTTTGAACCACGTGAGACATGTTCATTTTTAAAATAGTGTGCAGTCTTTGCAGAATCCCAACAATTAAAACATGTTATAATTAAACTTAAAACATGGTGAAGACTGAAGAAGCATCACCATGGCAACAGCCTGGGGTGTATGTCCATGCAGCAGGAAGATAGTCAGCAGTGTTTCTCAGGATTAAAGTTACAAAGCAGCCAGCCTCTGCCCATTTATCAGAGAGTGAATGTGGCAGGGTAATTCAAAAAAACGACGTCCCTTCTCGCACTTTCCTCCTTTCTATGAAAAATGTGAAGCGAAGATATTTATATGGAAATCTGCCTGCACTTTCATTACTTTTCATGAAAGGGGATATTAATGAGGTGGATGTGCAGCAGTTAAACCGCATGTTCTGGCTGAAAGCACATCCATTCATGAGAGGCTTCAAAAACACAAACAGTCCTGAACCATCATGTCTTCAAAAAAAAAATGGAACATGGGGACAATTCATAAAGTGGTCCAGTGCATGATTATCCATTGATTTGAAGACACCCAGGTAGGGTTTACAAAACTAGAACTGCTGATGCCACAATGGGATCTACAGATCTGCCTGGAATAACTGTCTTTTCATGAAAGATGTTACAATTTAATATCAAACAAATGGAATGCACATGAGATCCACCCACAACCTCCCTTTTCCTCAGCCTTCGCTTAGTGTCACCGGGGGCAAACGAAGTCTGCTTGTATAAAATTAGAATCACTGCACACAGTTTCTTCCAATAAGTTGCTCCCACACACTGTTTGATTAGCTAACACAATGCTGTACAGCTGCAGTCTGATTGTATTCGTTCATGCAGAGACGCCTGGTATTTGACAAAAAAAAGGCATCGGGGGGAAAGGAAGACAGAAACTTCATATACATTTTTAGCAAGAGAAAACAAACACCAAAGGAGGTTCTGAGCAAGATTGACAGAAACTACAGACATAGAGATGACAATTTTAGGAGTCAAGAAGAAAACAACAGAACAACAAACGAATTTTTCTTCTTTAATTGAATTCTGGTCTTTTTATTTGCCATTTATCAGTTGTTCAAGTTGCCCACTAAAAAGGTGTTGTGATTTTTATTACATATGCACTTTAGAGAATGTAAAAAAAAAGAATCCATTGTTTGATTTCAAATAATAATTTGAGTGGTGCAGAAAATATGTTTTTTCCCCTCAATACTATAATGTAACCCTGGTTGCCCATAACAGAGGTCAAAGGTTACCTGTAGGTCTTCAGCAGGTTGTTTTTGGTCCATTCCATGCAGATCTATTCCAGAGATGGGATGTTCTGGGGCTGTTGCTGGGCAGCACAGACTTTCAACTCCCTGATGTTTGAAACTCACTAGACCACTCCAGGGGGGTATTCCAAAAAGCAGGTTATGCTAGCTCCCACAGTAAGTTTGAGGCTAAGGAAGTGGATAACCTCAGCTTTCGGTTCAGTATTTTAATCTTCATGCGCCGTCATTAAAATCTCTGACTCCGTCTAACTGAAGTATAGCGCTCTCTTGTTTTCTCCACGCGCTTCCATATTGACTCTGGAATTCGGCCATCCATTGAGAATTCCTTTATGTACTTGCCATGCACGCGCATTAACCCAGGGTTACCAAGTTGAGTGTTATTACGTTAACTTGTATCCGGTCTTTTGGAACCGACATACCCAGAGTGAACAAGTTCAAGTGGATTTCAGCCAGAGTTCAGGTTTAAAGTCAGGGAGGTTTAAACGTGCCTTCTGGAATACCCCCCTGGACCTTGAAATGCTTTTTTTTTGTAGTCACTCCTTTGTTGTCCAGGTGATGTGTTGGCCCCTCATTGTCATGCCGGAAGATTCAGCCACCTTTCATTTTCAAAGCACTTACTGATGGAAGGAGATTTTGGTCCAAAATCTCATCGTGCATGGTCCCACTCATCCTTTTATCATGCGTTCTTGCCACTTCACAGAAAAGCAGTCCCACAGCATAATGTCTCCACCCCCATGTTTCAAAGTGGGTATAGTCATGTAGCAGATGATCTGACAATGAACAACTGAAAACCACACATTAAAATACTCTGAAGATCGTTTACGCAAATCAAGACAGCTGTGGATGATTATTAGTAAGAACTTGGAGTGAATGGTAAAGGATATCTCAAAATATGACCAAAAACATTTGATCTCTTCTCTCCAAGCTGCTTGCTTATTGTAGATCTTGTTCCCAGTCTTTTTCAGGTCTATATTCCTGCCCCTTGTGTCCTTTGACAGCTCTTTGGTCTTGTTCGTGGTGGAGAGGTTACAGGCTGTTTAAGGGCGCGGACAGGTGTCTTTTACTCTATTCTGAGAAAATAACAGCAGTATAAAGAAAAACATAAACTATGCCGTGGAGTTCTGAGTGTGTGGGAGGCAGAGACAGTTCAAAGGCGTAGAAAACCTTTAGTGTTTCCTAATGAGCTTGAGAATGGAAATACTCTTTGCAATAGAGTGGAAAAGTGTGTGCAGTTTGACAATCTTATCAAATCAAATATTTAATATTGTAGGATAAGTTTTGATATGGATTTCTTTATTTTTTGTTTCCTTTAATATTCTGTCATGCAGAAAAAGTTTGTCCACAATACAGGAAGTTTCACTATCAATGTAGCATTAAGTAAGGGGTTAATGGCAGACGAAGTGTGCATTATCACTTTTTAACGCACGCCATAGAAGCCTGAACCATCCGACACGAAGCGGCCCTTGCTTCACGAAGTGCGTTAAAAGTGATAATGCACACTTCGAAGGCCATTAACCCACTTATACCTTGGTCACTTACAAAAGCAATAAATGTTAACAAGTTTTTATCCTTAATTCTTGTTTTTTTCCGATTTGGATAGCTTTTCTCACAAAAAGCAAACTTCTTGTTACGTGCACCGCACCACGTAAAAAATAGTCCGTATCGCGCCGCACCACTGCTGCAGTCAAGATTTGGCGATATGAAGCGATATATACATGCTGATCTTTCCGATGGGTTGAACAAAGCGTCAGTTCAGAGAGAAAGTTCACCTCTTACCGCTTGTTTTTGTCCAAATGATAAAGCAAAAGGTGGTTTTAAAGAAGCCGGCGCAGTGATACAAAACATTTAAGCTAGGTGGCTGGAACTTTTTTTTTTTACTGTGAGGTTATCAGGTTTTACTGCACACCCAGCAGCCAATCAGAATCGAGTATTCACCCGGACCCTGGTACAAAGTAATTTTACATTGACATGCACTAATAAAATGGATGTTTATTTCATCATGGGTGCCTCACACAACCAAAGGCAACAATCCATCCATCCATCATTCCAGTTAGGATCACGAAAGTCATTAGAGGCTATTGCAGGTTATACTAATCTTTCCATCCATTTTCTGAACCTACCAAAGCCCTCTTGGGGCCACAGAGCTGCTGGAGCCTGTCCCAGCTGTAATGTTTGGAGAACCAGCCAGGATTCGAACCTAGGCCTTCTCACAGCCAGGCGTGAGTGCTAACCACTTTTTCACTGTGCAGCCCAGCAGTACAAACGAGCCATTGTTATGCCTTTTTCTTGTCATTGGGAGAACGAGATGAACATAACATAACACATATATACATTAAAAAATATGAGACACCACAGTTTGGGCTACTTGGCAGTGGCCCCTCCCTTCTTGATTGCCGATCAACTCTGATCTTTATTCTGATCAACTCTGATCTTTATTCTAATTGTACATTACATGAAGGGTCGCTTGGTTGGACATCACTGCCTGCCAACAAACAGGAGGGGCTCCACCCATCAATGTTAACTACACCTTAGTACACAGACTTCCTGCATCAACACGATATATTCACACATATGCTGGACAAAGAGGGTGGTGGTTCCTGATCTTTTGTTACATACATCAGAGCGTCCCTTGTGGGGGAGCCAGTCTCTAACTGGTGATGGTTTTAACTCTTGGGCATTGGCTGCTTAGGCGTGGTGGTCCTCTATTGAGGTGTTTGTCTGTGGGGGGTCCATTGGATTCCAATGACTCCATTTACTTTTCAAAAAGGCTTTAAGCCTGGAAATGTAGAGTTTTACTTTAATCCCAATGAATGTTGCCCAAATTAGATGATAAACTGTCCATTAAAAATGAGACAAAAAGTAAACAGATGTCCACATCGGAGCATTATGTTTAATGTTATCATACCTTTGCCCAATAGTACCAGGATAGGCTCCAGCCACCCTGTGATCCCGAAAAGTATTTAGCGGAGTCAGAAAATGGATTGATGGATAATTAATGTTTCTAAGCGTTTAAATAAATCTAAAAGCGTTACAACTTTAAATGCTTTGTTGTGCAGCTTTAAAGCTCTGAGCAGACACATGCTGAGATATCCGGATGAGTCCATGGATGCCAACACAACTGGTATAAACACTGTTAGAGAGAATATGAGACTCAGGATCTTTTTCAACCCAAAACTTTTCCACAGCTCAGCAAAGTCAGCCATAATTACAGCATTGATTGCTTGATATATTGGTACAGATTTACGGTGCTGCTGTGAGGCAGCTTTGGTAAAAAAATGTTTTATACCATCAGGTGTGTGCCAGACATGAAGTATTGAACCATTGTAGCTTTTCTAGGCAGGAGCAGCCGAACACATCATTTATTTAAAGGGGGTGCTTTGGTTTTCACCAGAAATTAAACATCTCAAATAGATACATTAGGCTACATCAAACAGAATGTGTTTGTTCTGTTGATTTACCAGCACTACTGGTATGGGCTCCAAAGACAATGATCAAACTAAAGCTTGTGTAAACAAAGGCACATTAATATGATTTGTTTCTAATTAAAACCGCTGGTTTCCATGCAGCTTGGTGCAAGTTCATAGAAACTGTGATAATGTTTCTGAGCGACTGCAGAGAAAAGACGCCGCCGACATGATTATTATCCTCATAGCCCCTGGAAGCATGGCAGCAAGCGTGCGTGCGCACAGATTTGTGTGCCTACGGTCACAGATAAGCAGCCATTAAAGTGGGCCATAAAACAATGTCTTCCCGCTTGTTTGACCAGACCTTGTGAAGCCAAGACATCATTAACACCATCAGGTTTTACCTGCTTTCCAGTAAACAGCAAAGAAAGCAGAGAGCTAGACGCTCACAAATACTGTTCACTAAATAATGATAAAGAGCAGCACACATTACCAAAGATTAGAGGAACCAAAATAGGTCCTCCGCTGAAAGCTTCCATGCTCTGCACAGAGATGAGAGTTTGCAGGACGATTAACAGTGTCCACATCTGCACATTTACATGCAGGTCGTTTTCTAGAGACAGGCAGACGGATCGATGGTTCGGCCAATTTCATTAATGAAGCACTCAAAAATAACCTGACAGCATCAATGTCCCGTAGAGCTTAAATTAAAAGAAAAGCAATTTTACAAAATAACACAAAAGCATTCACACAGTGAGTGCAGTAACACAACAGATAAAAACAAACAAAACTAGGCTGTGTGAAAAGACTAATTGAATCCATAAAATCAACAAAAATAAAGGTTTAAATTCAGAACAACAGAAACTGTTCTATGACTTGGAATAACAAAGAATTAGGGAAAACTTTTTAATATTATTTATTTTTATTATTTTCCATTACCCCCTCACCTTGAATGAGATTTTTCTATGATTTCTCAAGGGAATTTGTAATTTTCATGTATCCTACTTAGGGGTAGGGTTAGGGTTAGGGTTTGAGTTCTATGTAAGTGCAAAATAAATCCCACTCCTTGTGAAAATATAATAAAAAACATGTCCCCCTCCACTCCTGTTCTGCTCCTGGCCCTTCCATTACTTGAGCTGAACCACTTTAATGCAGCATCCTGATGACAATGACCTTCTGCTGTTCTCTTAAACTCTGAAACCTTCGGTTACATTTATCTGAATTGTTGGAGTGCAGGGAGTTTACTGGCTTTAGAAATGTTCTTGATCTAAGTGGATACACTTCACAGTACAGCTGCATCAGGCTGCGACTGCAGTATCACTAGTTTAACTTGTTCAAATGAAACAACCACAACTATAAAAATAAATTTGTTTTTTTTGTTTGTTTTTCGTTTTTTTTAGTTCTTACAACAGTCTGAGGCAAAGCACGCAACGAGCCGTGCTTTGTTAATCCTACACGACTTTTGACTGAAGCTGCAACCACTAACTTTACAAATGGTGGGGCTTTTTAATGACTATAGTGCTGCAGTTCACAGTAACAGAGAAGGTTAATTGAGCTGCTCCCAAAAGAGGAGAAACATCTGAGCTGGAAGAAGAACTTCTGACAAATGAACAAAGTCACGCTGGGCTTAGCGGTGTCAAAAATCCTCTTGGACATAGTGGAAAAACCACAGTAATCAACATCTAATTAAATGGATTCACAAATTGGCTTGGTTGACGCCCACTGATTATCCTACTAGTTAGGATAATTAAAACTGTAAAAGCTTGATTGTCAATGTTTTCTTTGACTCACGGTCGAAGTCTCCAGGATGGGTTCAGGTGCTCTATTCATTAATGCTCGACAACAAAAGTGTAAAATTGCAAGTATTAACATTTGAGAAACATCTGCGTCCTGAAATGAAGATTTCATCTTTCTGCCACAAACGCAGAGAAAATAAATGTTGTCAGTCCGTTTCCAGAATCATGTTTGATGGCATAGTTTCTCTTGGTGGTAATTCAAACACTGCGGAGAGACAATTCCATCATTTATCAACTCTCTGGCACTGACTGATGCACACACTAATGCAACAATGAGGACTTTAGGTCTGCTTGAAATGTGAATCCAAAACTCAGTGTGTGACTACAGAGGTCTACAGCACAAAAACATGTCTGAATAAATGCAAGTTGACCAAACAAGGCTGAGACATTGGGATTTTCTGGGTTTTCTAACCCAACATGATATTGTGTCAGGTGCTAGCAGATGTAAAGTTTTAATTTCTACCAATTTAATTTAAACCAACTAACAGGAGCTTTAGTCTGAAACTACAATAACACAGATATGCTCATTATGCCACTGTGTTAGCAATGATGTGTTATCACCATAAAAGTGATTAAACTTACTAAAAAGTTTAAGACTCCCTCCAATTAAAATATTGTTTTTGGTGTTCTTTACATGTCCTTGTGATATTTTTCTAATGATGGAAGGCATATATAAATAAAATCAAGCTTAAAATTGCATTTCTAGTGGCAAAGCATGTAAATAGAAAGCTCTCAGTAACAGGGAGGGGAAAGGGGTTGAGTTGCTCCTCCTGCTGCTCTGCAGAAACTATGTCCCAGAAAATGACAGGTTTATTGATTTTGGTTAAAAATGCCATAAGTAAAATACTTCTGGGAAAGCTTTGAAAAAAGATTAAAATGGGATTGGAGTGAGTCTTTTACTTCTTTACTTTGATTAAGATTTTCTGTAGAAAACAAAATAAAGGCTAAATGATAAACATTTCAAACAAATCCAATCTAACTATCGGGAACTTTAGTCATAAACTACAATTATGTAAATATGCTGTAAAGGTTCAACAATGTTTTCAAGGTTAAATTAAAATCAAAAGTTTTCCTACATTGGTGAGTGGGTTTTTGCTGTATTATATATATCTGCTTTCCTATCTGCTGATTGGAGAAAGGAAAGCGCTAGACTTAATGTAGCTTTAGTTCACTTCAACTAACAGACGTTAATCTGTAGCATAAAATAAAAGTTAAATCTTCTCAAATTTTGTTCAGCTGCTGTACAGACAAACAAATACGTCTAATAATTAGTTGACAAAATAATTTTCCCTTTTAGGGGACACACATCCCATCCGCACGCTAACCCTCTCAAACAGGAAAAGGCTGAGATGGGGGAGACACTTGGATCTTCAGACTCCTATACTCACACCTCTGCCAAGTTAGTCATCACAGCAACAAAGCTCATCACCATGGAATCACAGCATCAGGCTTTAATATAACCTTCTTGATGTACGTGAAAGGATTTACTCAAATGTATTTAACCATTTCTGTAAGAGGCTGCTCTTATTCATTAGAGTGATGGTCCATGGCAACCAGACAGTTCTGTCCCATTATGGGGGGGGATGATTACGTGTGAAGATTATTATTTATTCCCATAAACAAGCTTTTTAATTTTCCTAAAGTAAATGGTGCCACACTTAGATGTTTAGCTTGGAGACAACAGGTGAACCTGTTCAGGCAGGAAAAGGCTCTCTTTTGTCAACTTACTGAGCAGGTGTCAGTTATCAGGCTGCCATAGCCATGTTTGCAAGCTTAACATAGAACCTTTCTTGAAACTTATCACTCCTGGACAACAACATTTGTGCATATTAGGGTTGTAGGAAACTGAATGTTTGTTTTTATTGACATATAATCAATAACAGGAAAAAATTCAAAGTTTTCTTACAAAAGTTTGTGCCTTTTAACTTTGTCGGCCCACAAAGTAAAGGGAATAAAATAAGATGGAACAAAGACATTAAAAAAAAAAAAATACTTTAACAACCCAAGTTATTCACAGTAACAAGATATATGTACAGGATGACACAAAGGAGGAAGTGGTGTTTTTGTCCACTAAACAGAAGCAGGCAATACGGAGGTGGGAAAAAAATAGAGGTGAATTTCATTCTCTGGTGGTGCTTTGAGATCTAAGATATATTTATCTAGTAACTTGCTCTATTTTCTATCTAGTTGTTAATTTTATCTGTGTCTGTGTGTGAAATTATTTTTTTTTTCAGTGTTAAAAGTACATTTTGCTGGACAGTTTGCTTCCAGTTGGTAGTGACTTACCCCGACTGCATGGGCGAGTAATGGTGAGGACTGACTTTGGGCTGCTTCACGGCTCCTTTTCTGATCAAACACGGATGAGGTCGTTCTGTGAGATGCAGGAAGCTGTGATGGGATTGTTCGATGAAGATTTGTGTGAAAACAAACCTAGAGAGGTTCGTGTTTGTTGCAGATCTGCAGGGCATGACAGACAAACAGCATTGCAACAGTTTTATCCTGTGAAATTTTCTACCAACAGTTTCTCTCATGCAGTAAGTCAGTTCTCTATTTTAGGATATTTGTTACGGTCTGGGGTATATCTATCTATCTATATATAGATAGATATATATACATATATATTTATATGTATATATATCGGTGCACATCTTTGTTCAGAAGGCATGATGGACGCTGACATCCATTTAGCAAGTATAAAGCACTCTCACACTAGAGCGGCCTCACACACAGACATACAAGCTTAGGAAAGGATAAAGCAGAGCAGCCCAAAAAGTGGAAATAAAATAGCTTCAAAGTTGACGGGGTGCAGAAACCCGAACACCTCTGCAGCCTCCAGTCACTGTGGGCATCGATTCTTTTGTTCTTTCACTGTGTAAAATCAAGCCTTCAAAGAAAGTTATTAACGGCACCTTTCTGCAGCTGAAACAATGGCAGCAAGTAATCCGGGATAACAAGAGCTGTCACCGAAGTGGCTCCTTACCTGTAATAATGTGTAATTATGCTGCAACGAGTGTGAAACTCTTCACCTTTTTTCTGTCTCTTACAGTCTTGATCGATACGTCTGAGCAGGACTGTTGCTGTAATGTGTAGCTTGTCAAATGTAGAGAGTAAGCACCGCTGTGAGGCTCAGGTCAAAGATGTGAAGAATGGTTTTGGGCTCAAGTCTTCCAGAAGTTCAGCCTCACCCATTTCTGTTGATATAGGAGGCTTTTGAGTAGTTGTCCTTTTTACTTTTTGTTTAAGAAATAAAACCGAGATTAGTAATGGTATATTTGTACATTTCATGGGATCATACTGTAATATAACAAGCAAGATGTGTAACAGAAAGCATAAAACTGAAGTCTTAAACTTTGAAAAATATCAATTTTCCCAAATTCGTTATCTAATTGTGTTTGTTATGTACTCAATGTTTTGGCGGTTTAAAACTCATCAAAGACCCACTCCAATGAAAAACTTGTTTTTGGTGTTTTTAACATGCTCTCATGGCATTTGTGTTCTGTTGGAGGATGTATTAAAAAATAATTAAGGTTAAAACAGATATTATGAGCCTTTTTTTTACTGAAATTGGAATGAATTATGAGCAGTTAGATAAAACTCTTTTTTGTGACACAGCAAGCAAAATGGGGGGGCAAAGTCTCACTGTGCCGCTCCATTCTGATGCATCCACTTGCGGACAATTAGTTATATTATCGTCTTATTTCTTAATTCCCTCATCTGAGCTGAATTTCAAAAGAACTACTGCCACTCTGTAGAAACTATGTTCTACAAAACAACACAAGTTTGTTTGATTTTGGCTAAAATCAGCAGAATCATAATTGAAAGACCACTGGAAACGCTTTTGCAATAGATCAAAACAAGATGATTGGAGTGGGACTCAAAATGTTAACATGACGCTTTTGAATCCTCCCACTTCTCCATTTTGTCATTCATGCTGCATCAGTTGGTGTTCTGCCCCTATCAAGCCTGGTCTCTTCCAATTGGTAAACCTTTTCAAAGTATGATGTGCTGAATGTCTTTTAACAGCTTCTCTGAGCCATAAAATGAAAGCAGCTGTTTTCTTTGGAGGCCTGTTGCTGTTTTGAATGGTGTGGTGAAAGTAATGACTGCAGCTCACATATACCTTGTTGTGTGTGTGCTTTATTTTATAGACAGTAACCGCATGTGTTACCAAAATACCAAAGTTTTGGGAGAAATGCAGATAAACAACACATTTACATTAAATACATATAACTATTGTGAACAGTCACACACTTTAGTTATACATTCAAAAAGCCTTCACAGGTTTTTTTCAGCAGACTCCTGGCTACTTTAACCCTTTAACAATGGAGATGTCTCAGGCGCAAACCTAAATATCACACTCTCTTTGAGATAACGTAGCTCTTTGGCTGTTTACACAATAAGTGTGAATTAGCCGATTCAGACGCAGAGAAAAGCAGCTTTGCACTTCACAACTCGTAATTGTTGCACATCAGTGCAAAGCTGCTTTTCTCCACTTCAAAATCTGCTGGAAGTACGTTAATTGCACAAACGGTTAAAGAGTTACAGTAGTTGAAAGTAAGTCACCACTGGAGCTAAAGCTCTGGTTAAAAGGGTTCAACACTCCCTGATTATAAAGGAGCTCCACACAAAAAAAAACCTGCTTCATTACAGGAAACATCTATTATCCACAAAGAAGCAACTTGAAAAAAATCTTTCCAGCCACTTTTGTTTGTAACAAATAAATTGTATCCACTGCTGCCGGGTTTTATTGTCCTTCAGACAACCAACACTCCTGCTGCTGTTAAACTCTTGTTAAAGTCCTTACAGTTCACGGCAGAATTTGAAGCCAATTAGGAAATTCCTAACTTTGCAGTTTCTCAAATGAAAACGGGAGGCTGATTTCGGATGAGAGTCATTTTCCAATGACACCTATTAAATCTTAGCCAAATTAATAATAAAAAGGGAAAAATAAGGCATTCTTGTTGTTGCCTCTTACCACCTTTTAGTGGTCTGACCTTTTGGAGTGGTTAACAGATTACTGAAAAAAAGCTTTTGTTCCTTATAGTTATTCAAGAAGCTGAAGAACATTTTCTTCCCTTGTCACCTTCCTTTTCCTTTGAGTTCATTACTAACGAGGCTGCAAAGCTCAGCATTGTGAAAAAGGGAAAAAATAACCCGTCTAAATCAGTTGTTTTGATTTTATTAACCCTTGTACTATCTTAGATGACCTCACCCTTGCATTGATGTGTTCTCCCTACCATGACAAAGGTGGATAAAGGTGGAAAGATTTCATGTAATCCATGGACACCAGTGAAGATCACAAATCATTGAAGAAAAATTGTTCAGAGCACTGTCTAGTGGGTCTAGATGACCCAACTCCCAATGTTAAAGTGACTAGGATAGCACAAGGGTTAAAGGTCTAATTTGTGAGCAACTGAGAACATCATTTTTGATTGACGGGTGTATGGCTTCATAAATCGGTGTTGTTCATCAGTTTTTGAATTTTTAATTTTCACTGATCTAAAAACATTTATGATCTCCAGAATATCAGCTTTGCGTTCATCAAAAAAGTTGGAAGTGGTTTGTTGTGAAGTGTTGAAACAGTGCAAATATTGTGAATCTTGCTCCAGGCTTTTTCTTTCCCAGCTCTATTCCGATGTATGAAAGACTTTGTGTCATGCGCACAAACTGCAATGATTTCACACAGTTGGCATTTCCGTAAAGTGATTCAAAATCCAAAAGCATACTTCATTGGTTACTCTAAACTCTACCTAGGCGTGGATGTGAGTGTGCGATGTGTGGCCCTGCGACAGACTGGTGACCTGTCCAGGATGTCCCCTGCCTCCGCCCATGAGTGGCCGGGAAAGGCTCTTGCAGCCACGTAACCCTGAAAGGGACAAAACGGGTTTGGAAGATGAACCAATAAACAGAACATAATCCATACATCACTACCAAATCTGAGTCTATGATTGGTCAAAGTTTGACCTGGTTCTACTTTTGGTGCACTTTAATTTTGTACGTAAAGCCCAATAATAATCATGTAAGCACGAGAGTTTTGAAGCCAAAATATAGACGTTTCATGGGAAGTAGCCGCTTGAACACACGTTAACTAGGGCGGTGTGAATGTACCTTAACACGTCTTGAAATTAAAAATTTAGAGACCTCCCAAAAGTTGAAACTCAGAACTGTTTAAGTTCATACAATGAAAGTTATTGGTTAAAGTTTTTTATTTAAAGACAAATAAACATTAAATTAACTTTAAATAACATTTAACATTAAGTATAATGTACTTTTATCAAATTTAGTCAATTTAAAAGTAAAGCTCAACTCTAATTAAAAACAGATGGGAGTAAAAAGGAGCGTTTTGTTTCTGTAACTTTGTGCATCTTCATCAACAGATATAAAATACTGTATGTAACCCATGTCTGATGTTCGCCTGAAGCTCCTGATGATTCGTCCTTTAAACACTCTGTCTGATGTAATCTTTCGATGTCATTGATTCCAACAGATTCATTCTGTGCTCAGACACACTGTGATCCATAATGGTAAATTACTGAAGCATCTGCTGGAGATTTAAACATGTGATTTTTTTGGATTATTTTTGTTGTTCCCACACTTGTCTGAGTGGAATCAGATGGTGCATCGACGTGGGCGTCGATGCACCATGATGAAGGCGTTTGGAGCTCCTTCAGAGAAAAGCACAAGCAGTTATTGTCTCAATTGGGCTGCAGACGGAGATTTTTTTCCCCTTCCATTTCAAGTGTTCAAATGTGATTTATGTGCTCTGTGGTCGATCGCACAGAATCACTTATTATCTCACTGGCTGCAGGTCTGCAGCACTGCTAAGAAACAAAATGACCTATAATTCTTCATTTACATAAACATTTGCAACCCGGTATACCCTTCATTCTCAGGCTAGCGGGAATAAGGCAAGACAGCTTTAAACTGGGTTACAGATGAGATCGATCATCCAGAGCATCTCACCTGCAGCACTTCCACAAAATTATTTTACAATAGAAAGGAAACATACCTTTTAAATTTGATGGGTTTTAGTTTGTTGTCATGCCTGACCCTTACAACGTCTGTTCTAATCCATATCAAAAATAGTTTACAACATTTTAACCTAAACTTTGCAGACATCTAATCATCGGTTGTGGTACCAAACCACCAAATGAGGGTTCACTCAGAAGGAAATTCTGCTTTACATTCAGGAAACATCCGTTTTTCATTGAGTAGATCAAGGGCCTGATGAATATGTCAGGTGCACAATCTTTTAAACCACAAATGATTGCAGCCAAACAGCAACTCATCTAAGGGAGGCTCTGCTCTCAAACTTAGATGAAAACCCAAATTAATACTGGTAGAAAAAAAACACTACTGGAGAATAAACCACTGCTTTTTTCATGTGGTCTTTTAAAGGACATTACAAAAACTTGTTTTAAAAATGGGATATTTTTGAAAATATCTGGACTTAACTAAAATATAAGAAAAACATATACTTGAATAAAGCTTTTTTTTTCTACCTTTTTTTTTAAAAGAGTTTTTGTGTTTTGAAGTAAATGAGACATTCAGTGCTGCCTAAACCTGTTCTGAGATCTCAAAACCCTCATTTCCACTGGTCTATCTATCTTATAACTTATCCATCTTGGGGCGACAGTGGCTCAGGTGGTTGAGCAGGTTGTCCAATGATCAAAGGGTTTGCAGTTCGATTCCCCACTCCCACCAGCCAAATGTTGTTGTCGTTGTGTCCTTGGGCAAGACACTTCACCCTCCTTGCCTCCAGTGTGTCTCCACTGGCGTGTGCATGTGTATGAATTATCCCGGTGATGGTCAGAGGGGCCGTAGGCACGAAATGGCAGCCACGCCTCTGTCAGTCTGCCCCAGGGCAGCTGTGGCTACAAGCGTAGCTACCATCACCAAGTGTGAATGAATAATGGCCACAATGTAAGCCCTTTGAGCGCCTGGAAAAGCGCAGATAAATCTAATCCATTATTATTATCCATTATTATTATAACAATCAAAAGGTACAGAATCACCATGAGATTTTGACTACTTTTACAGTCGACACTGTGTATCCGTCTGTTGTTTTACAACGAGTTAAAAAGTAATTATGTTTAATGTATAAAGTATACATATTCAAAGTGAAGCTTTGGCACCATTTCAATCAGGAACATCTACTGTACTTCCGGGTAAGCTGCGTTCTGGGTTCTTACATCACTCACTCTACAAGCCACTCATTAATTAAGCCTTTACATTCACCACCTTTTCTTCTTAGCCAATCACAATCATGATGTTGCTTTTAACCCTTGTGTTATCCTAGGCACTTTAACATTGGGAGTTGGGTCATCTAGACCCACTAGACAGTGCTCTGAACCTTTTTTCTTCAATGATTTGTGATCTTCACTGGTGTCCATGGATTACATGAAATCTTTCCACCTTTATCCATCTTTGTCATGGTAGGAATAACACGTCAATGTAAGGGTGGGGTCATCTAAAATAGCACAAGGGTTAAATTTGTTGATGATTATCTCTCTGCATGCTGGGCAGTTTTGCCGGCCCTCCTTCCTCCTGGAACAATGCTTTGTCATGGCCTGGTTCTCAACCACCATTGGCGTCTAGACTCTGGGGTTTATTTATCTGTGGTCCGAGGTTAACCCAACAGCATGCAGTACGTCATTGGCCCTGAGACTAACTACCATAGACTATAGACTTATTTCATGCACAAATCAATCTTTCTGTATTCCCATCCATAAACTCCCCTTATTGAAATTTAGTTATTTTACAAAATCAAATTCAGGATGTTGTTAAATACGCACTCAGATGAAAATCATGTGTTTTAACATGTTCTTGTGGCTATTTTTACTCATGATGGAGGACATTTACAAAGAAAATTGAGATTGAAATGACATTTCTGAGTATTTTTGGGTAATAAGTAGCAGACGAAAAAATAGCATTGCTAAAATATGTAGGTGTGACATGGAAGGGACTATGGCAAGCCAAAAGCCCCCTGCCCCTATCTATCTTAATGTATACGACTAAATGAATATATATCCATGTACTCTTTGTTTTCCTCATCTGAGCTTGAATCTGGCTCAAAATTGTACAGGTGGAGAGCTCCAATCATGCTTGACATTTTGGTTGCACCGGCAACGTTGAGTTTGCGTTGTGAGGCATTGTAAGCCAGTTGGAGAGCTGCATTTTTTTTGTCTGATCCAGATTTGCACAAATATGAATAAAGAAATACCGGTACTCAGAAATATAATTTAGAGATTGATTTTCTATATATAAGCCTTCCATAGGAAAATTCCACAAGAGTGCATGAAAGACACCAAATACACAATTTTCTTCAGAGTGGGTCTTTAAGATCTGCTTCACCTTCACAGGCCAGATCCTTCACCTCTTTTTATTCAATCTGCTCGCTTTTGTAGAGGATGAATAATCAGAAACAATCACGGAAACTGCCCACTGTGCTCCCTGAAATGGTGGGGGGAGGGGATGGGGTGGTGGTGGTGGGGGGACTCATCCTTGACCTTTCGGCGTTCCTGATCAGCCTGGGAGCTTTGCAGAGGAGAGGAGCGCTCGACATGAAAGCCTTTCATTACTGGTGGTGTGAGGGAAAGCAAGTAGGTTTCCCTTCACTTTCATTCCGTCATCAAGGTCTTCAGTGCGTTCAACCCAAAAGGGATAATTACTGCTTTGACTTCTTGTGGCGTCCTCCCACGTCAAAATTCAGATTTCAGAGAAAGAAGAAAAATTTAATAAAAATCTCTGCAGTTGTAATTCCTTCTTTTTGTCTGTCAACCCATATTCAGAAAACAGTATTAATTCTGAAACAGAATGTTCAGTTTCCTTTAACAATTCATCAGAATCCACATATTTACAATAAATCAATAGAAAATTATGAAAGCAGGTGATAAATTTGTCATAAATAAACAAGAATATAATAGAAATGACTGTCAACAGAGTTCAGAAACCTGACAGATGATCTGGCTAGAAGAATGAAGCTGTGGGAGCTTGAAGGCATCAATTGTTGATTAAAATGTGATGAGGTTCCCTGATGACCCTCCTCCTTTTCACCTGAGCCTTCAGAGGAGAAACGGCTCTCTCTGTTTGACTCCAGTAATCTCAGAGCAAATCTCGACTACCCACTGGACCACGAAATTAAAGAAAAGCCAAAGAAAACCCAGGCAAACATTAAATTTGTCTTGCTAACATTGATAAGTCCACATCCTCACTAAATGAACTTCCTGCTGTGGACATAGTTCCACAGCGGTGCCCTAATCACAACCTGAGTCTAAAGTTTTGAAGCTAAACATTAAACTCTGTTGCTCACCTTTAAAAAAAATGAAGAAAACAATCGTCCTCTGTGTTTCTTATATTCAGACACATAAGGATAAACACTTTGAAGGCAATATGACAGCTAGAATCTGGCTGTTGGGAATGATTGGGAGATCAAACCCTCCTCCAACTTAAAGATGTCTGCTTCACTTACTGATCAGAGAGGCGGTTTCTCTGTCTGAACAGACTGGAGAGGTCTGACAAGCTTGCAGCTCTTGTTAAAACATCAATAACCACAGTTCTCTGCCCTGGTATTCTTTTCAATGGAAAACGCCCCCTGTGGATTCCTCAGAAGCACTTATCTCATTGTGTCAGTCCTTAGTAGCTGGTGATTGAAAGTGTCACCTTTCCGTGTGTAGCCGGAGCGATGAAGTCATGTAATTAACATACCTTCTCCATTGTTCATAGAGTGTCTTCATTTCCCCCCATGGTTCTCCACCTCCGTTTTCATTTTGGTTAGCACTCCAGCACTACCGCCTTTTTGTGTTCGAGCTAATGTGAAGTTTCGGTGTCCGCCGTTGTGATGCTGCCCCCCCCTCGCAGCAGAAGTCATGAGGACTTTTGGGCTCAACTGTGGCTGTGACAAAAACCTTTTGAGGACAATTTCACTCCAGTTTTGCTCTAGTCACCTTAGGCTGGAACATGGTCAATTTGTAGTTGATGTTCCTGTTACAGAGCTGTGGGGTGGTGGAGTGGTTAGCACTCCCCTAACAAAGAGAATGTCCTGGTTTGAATCCTGGCTGTGTCTCATCTTCGTGGAGTTTGCATGTTCTCCCCATTCACGTTTGAGTTTTCTCCCAGAACACTTAAACTTCTTCACACTCTTCAAAAATGTCGATTGGTAATTTTTATGCTGCTTTCACACCAGCACCTCTCTTTTGACGCGTGTCAAATTCACTACTCAACGCTTGTCTATGAGTGGTTCATGTACTTGAAGCTCCTGACGTTTGGTGGAGGAGCTGCCGTCAAAAGTTTTTAGCCTGATGGATACATTGAAGTATTCATTCTGTATCTGTATATCTCATTTACAATGCATGGAAGGCACGGATGATGCTTAGAGATCAGGTTTATATGTTTTGTAGAGCTCTACAAAAGCGTTGGTACGCACATCTCCATGTCTGGGTTCATGAGATCATTCAGACACTCCCAGTACGGAGAGGTTTACCGTCGACTTCAGGAGCTGCGTCTGAATGACAGCTGCCTTCAGCGGTACTTCTGTCTCTCTGTGACCCATTTTGGTGACATGCAGTCCTGCATTAGTACAGGGAGGGGAAAAAATAAAAAGAATAAATGTTAAAGAGCTTTTAATTATTATCTCAATTCAATTCAGGAAAAATAACATAAAGCTCAGAAGGAGAATGATCAGATTTTCTTTCATGTTGGTTTTGGACTCCGCTCATTGATGAACACGTCACAGGCCAAAGCTGAGTTTCTTAATTGGTTGATGCAACAGGAAATCTTTGCAAAAGTTAAGATGAATGAACTCTGGAAAAATTTTGCAACATGCCGCAAAACACACTCCTGCTAGACCACCGCACTGCGCCTGACACTCAGTGTGTTCTACAGGACCTCTGATTGCGTCTGTACATTGACTTAACATTAAAACTGGACGCCTCTACAGCGAATCGCGCTCGGTGTGAACGTAGCTGTTAGGCCTTGTTCATGCTTAAACATGAGGAGTCTCCAGCTAGCATGCCAAATGATCTTGTCTGTTATGTATCTAGTTCTTTGTTGTAGTCTACTTAAATATCTACTGAAAGCTCAGACGGAACTGACATCGTGATCCTATTTTGCACTCACAGCACAAAGTCTTTCTTAGACCTGGGAATGGAAAAAAAAACCTCCTGCAAAAACCGCCTTATTTCGAAAATGTGTTTTTTTGTTTGTTTAACCTTTTTTACTGTAAAGATCATTTAGCATTTTAAATTATGCGGTTTTTGCTACTCATAAATTAATTAAGAAATGAAACCATTAACCTTAAATGCTCACATTAGTGAGAATCCAGATGTTTTCCTGCTTGTCAGCAAACAAAGATTTTACGTAAAAAAGAAAAAGCCTTTGGACTGAGAGTCTTCACGGTTTAATAATTTTGTGTGTAAAAGACAAGCTGCATCTCATCAGTCATTTTCTGCTTCTGTGCTTATGCAGTTGGACAAGCCGCCACGATCAGCCAACCCAGCATTAAGCTCAAGAGCACTAGAGGCAACGAGCTGCACTTCGCTTCAGTGGCGTTCCCTGAGCTACCTGGAAACCTGTTGATGCTGTCAGGCTGCATCAGCTTCAGAGGTGAGTCTTTGACGTGTTTCCATCTAGACCTGCAACAGGAGCAGCCGTCTTCTCCATCACAGTCGACTTCAACACCTTTCGTTTCCCGCCATGCCTTCCTTCACCTAAAAGTTCTCATGGAGAGAAAAAATCTTAGTAAGAACAATATTAACAATTAAAACTATTTTAAAGTATGAGCCCTCGCGGACCCTGAGGTCCTCTGATACAGGCCTTTTGGTTATTCCAAAAGTTAGAACAAAAACATACGGCGAGGCCTCATTCAGTTTTAATGGAGCTCGCCTGTGGACAGCCTCCCATAGAGCCGCAGAGACTGTTCATGTTTTTAAGCGAAGGCTCAAAACCTACCTTTTTTATCTAGCTTTTAATTGAAATTTAGGAATTTCTTGGATATTTTTCTTTTTATCAATTTGATATAATGTGTATGTGTATATAGCTTTTTTTTTTTAAATCAATATATTTATTCATTTTAATGTTTATTTTATTCATTTTACATTCTAGCTGTAATTCAAGTTATTTTCCTCCGAGGGATCCTCCACATCGGTGATGGACCCTTCTCAGTGAGCTGGGGCGCTGCGATGGGGTTTTTCAGGTCTGGCTCTTTGTCTGGATCTGGGGGGGGGGTCCTGTGGTAGTTGACTCTGAACCTGGGTGGGGTGTCACTGATGTGGACATTTCCCCAAAACCTTGTTTCCTTAACCTCAGTACAAAGCCAGGTTTTTTACATTGCATCCTTTTGTCTTTTATCATAGCGAGTGAGAACATGTGTGTGTGCGTGTATGTGTGTGTGTGTGTGTGTGGGGGGGGGGGGGAGTTAGGCATTGTACCGGTTTTTAATTACATATTTGTTGGTCTTGTCCTTTTGTTTTAAATTTCATCATGTAAAGCACTATGAGTACCTTGTGTTGTAAAAGTGATTTACAAATAAACTTTGTTTGATTTGAACAATAAAAGCATCCATTTTGCCTGTAAACACAAATCGACGGTGAGTTTTGGGTGAGGACCAACCATGCTGATTTACCAAATGGTACATTTTTGTAGCCCATTTGCTCTTACAGACACATTTTTCAGGAAGGCTGTGGTCTCCATGCTGCTGGTTGTCGCAGTACCTGCTGCCATCAGTGATGTAAGGCAAACGTGTAAGCCCCCCTGGGAATAATGGCAATCGTTTATCTGTTAGTCCTGGATGGTAGCACTCAGCTCTGTGGACAAGTCTGTGTGCTCTCCACACTTAAGTCCCTTCGCCTAAAACCCACAGTGAAGCTCTAATAAGAAGTTCTACGAGAGAAAGATAAGATAAGATATTCCTGTATTAGTCCCACGATGGGGAAATTTCCTTATTGCGGCAGTAGTACAGGAACAGAGAGCAATATATATAAGAAAAAGACTATGGAGTAAGTAGAAACACCTATATACATACACACTATACACACATACATTCCAAAATATTGCACAGGATGACCATATGATCGGTTATTGCACAGGGTAAGATGAGACAGAGCCGATGATGTTGTTTGACGTGGTTCACCGGGAGCAGCTAAGGTTGTAAAGTCTGATGGCAGAAGGTAGAAACGACCTGCGGTGTCGCTCCTTCAGACACTTAGGATGTCTCAGTCTGACACTGAAGGAGCTGCACAGTGAGGACACAGACTCATACATGGGGTGGGCGTTGTGGATGATAGCTTAGCTACCATCCTCCTCTCTCCCACCTCCTGTATTGAGTCCAAAGGCATCCCCAGAACGGAGCTCGCCTTCTTCACCAGCTTTCCAGTCACTTCCCGTCTGCTGCCGAGATGCCGCTGCACCAGCAGACTGTTCCATAAAAGATGGCTGATGCCACCACAGAGTCGTAAAAGGTCTTTAGGAGTGATCCCTGCACTCCAAAAGACCTCAGTCTCCTCAACAGATAAAGGCTGCTCTGTCCTTTTTTGTACAGTGCTTCTGTATTGTGTGACCAGTCCAGTTTATTGTTGAGGTGACCACCCAAGTACTTGTATGAATCCACTCTCTCAATGTCCCTTCCTTGGATGTTCACCGGTGCTAATGTAGAGTGAGTGTCCCTGCGAAAGTCTACCACCAGCTCCTTGGTTTTCCCTGCATTAATCTGGAGGTAGTTCTGCTGGCACCAGTCCACAAAGTTCTGAATCAGTTCTCTATACTCTCTGTCATTGTCATCCGTGATTAGTCCGACAACGGTAGAGTCATCCGAGAACTTCTGCAGGTGACAAGATGCTGAGCTGGACATGAAGTCTGCAGTGTAGACAGTTAACAGGAACAGAGCCAGAACTGTTCCCTGCGGTGCTCCTGTATTACAGACGATCATATCAGACTCACAGTGGCGAGACCTCACATACTGCAGTCGGTTTGAGAGGTAGTCCAGCATCCATGCAGACAGATGCTGGTCCACGCCCATGTGCACCAACTTGTCCCTCAGCAGCAGCGGTTGAATGGTGTTGTAAGCGCTGGAGAAGTCGAACAACATGACTCTCACAGAGCTCCCAGTCTGGTCCAGGTGTGAGAGAGCTCTGTCCAGGAGGAAGATGACAGAATCCTCAACTCAGGTACCGGGCTGGTAGGCAAACTGCAGCGGGTCCATTGACTGGCTGACCATGGGACGAAGATGTGTGAGCACATGAGAGGTCAGCGCCACCGGTCTGTAGTCCTTGAAGTCAGTCGGCCGGGATGTCTTCGGAACCGGGACCACGCAGGATGTCTTCCACAGCTGTGGCACCTTCCCCAGCTTCAGGCTCAGACTGAACACGTACAGCATAACGCTGCACAGTTCATCAGAAGATTGACACCTTACCATCATCCTTCCATCCAACCATTCAGTCCATTGTAAATTCAAGTGTACTTCAATATTTTGGAAATATTCACTGTTTACTGTTCTCTTAAATATATTTCCCAAGCTGTGGTACTAGTACTGAACATTTTCCATCTTTACTGACTGACTTTGATGCAAGATGAAGCTGACATGGTAAAGGCACTGAAAAAACAGAGAGTTCGGGATTTTTAAAGGTTGTGTTAAAAAGTTTCTACGATAACCTCTGAGGTACTATGCTGACAGAAATCTGTGTTTCAACTGGATCTCGAGGACTCTCCGGATGTTTGCCCAGATGTCTGACAGAACAGAAACACTGAGTCAGTCATCTCTCAGGGTTGTCTTTGAAATATAAAAGTTAGCAGTTTAAAACTGGTAATGAAAAATCCAAACTGCTGATAAACTCTCACTACTGGAAAAGGTTTTTTGAGTGTCAGAGTTTCCTCAAGGTGAATGGACAGACGGTCATTAGCAGACAGCTGCAGGTGTTTCAGGTTTTAATGTCTTGATTTTTCATTTCACTCAAACTCTGAAGGCTGAGCTCTGTCAGAGAAACATAGAGGAGTTCCAAAGCGCACTGAGGACAAACCTGTCATGTGAAGAGGCCAGATCAAACCCTACATAGAGTTAGGCTTCTTGTCACTGATCAGATAGATTAAATCTTATTTTGATGACACAAAGTCGTCACTATGACGACAGAGCAGCATTGGGAGTTTTCAGAAAGAAGCAGCCTCCTGTCCTCTGCCCTTATCTAGAGGTTTCGCATGAAAATGTGCAGTTTGACAGTTTCTTTAGCTTCACATTCAGCTCATGGGTTGGTTAACTCTCAGGAGGTACTGCTGCTGCAAGATAAACAGAATAACAGCTCCGCAGCACCACCATCAGGTAAGGAACTAAATGTCAAACCTTATCTGTTGTCTTAAATTTAACAGCTGACCTTCCTTTGTCCTGGGTTTTCTCTCTTCATTTGTCAATGACTTCACAAGCTGTTCAGATCTGTTCAGCTTATTTACCTGCAGTCTAATATGAAACATTGGACTGCAAACTTCCCGCTAACTCCACCTGTTACAGGAAAGTAACAGAACATCCAATTGGAATGAATGCAGTCCATAAAATGACTGCTCTTGTACAAAAGTTGGGTAGATTCCCATTAGCTCGTGCCTTTTTTTTAAGTCTAATTGATTTCACATAACTGAAGTTGTTCGATGCATATTTGCATCAACAGGCATGAAGAGGTTTACCGGTAAATACACTACTCACAATGACGTAATGAGTGTTTTTCCTATTTGGTGTGAATTTGATTGAAATATGTAAAAGTTCACCTCAATATTAATAATGAATGAGAAGTAACACCATTTTCATGAAATTGATATTGGGGGGGAAACACAAAAACTTACCATGTATTGCAGGTATTGCCACCATTTGCTGCAATGACAGCTTGACGCCGACGTCTCATGCTCCTCACCAGCCTCATGATGTTGCTCTGGGGCATTCCACTCTGCCACAAGTGCTACATGCAGTTCTACCAGGTCACTTGGTCCAGCCTCGGCATCAGCTGCCCCAGACGTGCTCTATGAAGTTCGGGTCAGGGGACATAGCTGGCCGCACCAAAGGAGGAACTCTCACTTCCTGAAGTCCAGCTATGACAATTCTGGTGCCACGTAGTAGAGCGTTATCATCCATGAACAGAATGCTGGCGGTGAACTGGTGGAATTGGAGAACGATGATGGGTTCTATGACTAAAGAACGCGCAGTGACTGGGCCATGTACTGACAGGCATCTGACTGGTGATGCCTGTCCAGACTGTTGTTCCTCCCCCACCAAAGTGAACCCTGGGGATCATGTTAACCTCAGCCTTATCCAGAAGCATTGATGATCATCATTCCTGTGGGTAACCCGACATCCATCAGTGAAAAGGACAGTAGATATTGCTGTATTGTCCAGGTCACAAAGTCTTGTACTGCAAACCTTCACTGCGGTGTCTTGGTGTCAGTGGAGGCACTTGCAACGGTCGTCTGGCATTCAAGTCAAAGTGGTGGAGTCGGTTGTGAATGGTCTGTCTGGAAACCCGAGTCCCCGTCACATCTGATAAACGGGCCTGCAGCTGTGTGCCACCTCTGAGTGCAGAGGTCCTTAGGGACTGGTCATGGTTGGAGTCCGTCACTCCTAGTTCTGTCACAAACTCTGCCAGTAGTTCTGTGTCTTGATGCAAGTCCGCTGATGACACTTTGAGACAAGTTCACCTGCAACATCTGACTGCCTCCTACCAACCCGAAGGTGTGCTGTTGCCAGGTGTAGCTGCTCGTTTTGTTCAGTGACGTTGTGTTCATGGCTATTTGAATGATGAGCTAAGAATGACCTTTTGGCCAAATCAACTTTTTAAAACCACAGAATGTTGTAATTGTACACAATTATGCGGAAAATGCGTCTACAACCCCAATACGATTGCCTCCTTATTCCAAAAATCTGTGAAGTGAAGCAAACACTGTAAACAACATTGCAATATTCTTTACCTATTGTGAGTAGTGTAGATTTTATATCTATGAATAAGGACTAATTGTGACACATTCTCTTTGTTTTATGAATTTTCTTTTTGTCTTAAAATGAGTACTAATTTCTCTATTCATTCACGTCTCCTGTTTTCTTAAGATTGGGTTTCTTTCTGAACTGGTTGCTTTAAACCCCTTCAAGTTTTTCTTTTTTGTTTTGTTTTGTCTGTCAAACAGTTGAGCAAATAGATGAGAGCTGAAGGCCTGTTCTTGTTGAGATATTTTACTGTTACAACAGGGGGTTAAGGATTTTCTGACAATTAAAATGTATCTTGTTTTTTTGTGTTTGTTTTTTTATGATAGAGCCTTCAAATTTCACCTCAATAAACTCTTCATATTTCACAACCATAATCTGGAAAGATTACCATCAATATCCTATTGGTTTTTTAGATCTTTTACCGTTTGAAATATTTCCCATTTTTCTTAAATAAAAACGTTAAATAAAAATCACAGCTATCTAAAAAAAAAAAAGTTTGCCTCACGATTTACGTCTCTGGTTTTCCTTGAATAAAATCAAAGTTGTATCCAAAGGTTCATTTACATCCATATTTTGGCTCCAATTCTCCAACAGAAGAATTCTTAACACTAAAATGGCCTCCTTGACGTCAAAGTGACCTGTACTCTGCTGTACGCTGCTTTCATTCAGTCACTTCAGCTCCGGGTGGGAGGAGTTGAACAGACTGCGGTACGCGTTTACTTCCTGTGAGCCAAGGTTAACCGAGACCGAGCTGGAAACGTGCATCTATTCACGCCGCCCACCTTCGAGCTGAAGGCTCACACCGGCACCCTTTTGTCTCTGACGGGAGCAGCCTTGGAACGCTGAATGAGCCCTTTTCTTCCTCCAGGTAGCATCAATCTGAAAGGCAGATGATTCATCTGGATTGCATCAAACCAAAACTTTCAGATAAAAGAAGTGAGTCAATCAGAGCTGAAGTCAAGGTTCCTGCTCAGGCACGCGGAGAGACACACAGCCACTCTCCATCAGTGTCTCTCAGAACTTTTATTTCCCATGCATAGTTTGGACAAGAGTGTAGTGGAATTGGGAACAAATCAAAGTTATGGAAATAAAAGTGTTGACATTCATTGTGATTTTACAGACATCAACGGAATCCTTATTAGAACATAAAAATAAGGATTCTGTGAGGTGAAATCTTTCAAGAAGTCCTTCAAGGAGAGCGCATTCAGGCTGGAAAAGTGCTGCAAAACATAAATACAAAACAAAAGAGGAGCCAAAACTTCAGCACATTTTTATACAACACAGTGCAACAAAACGGGGGCACCTTCACAAGACTCCGCTCAGGTTTCAGTCCCAATCCATCCAGTTCACCTCAGAAAAACGAGGCACGAAATGTCAAAACTTCACAGCAGATCAAACTCGTTAGATGCAGTTTTACAGAATCTCGGGTTTTCAGAAGAGAAGCAGGACAATTGCACCGGAAACCTGTCATTGACAACAAGTAAGGCAAGAATCCAGAAAACACGCAGACGGTGAAGAAAACTTCGCTCATAGTGATACATTTGCTTCAGAACAGGTGCTTGTGGTTCCTCTTAGTTCTCAGGGACTCCTATTCAACCCAGGGATCTTTTTATTCAGTATGCTGCATCAGGTTCAAAGATCTTGATAGAAACTGTTGTAAAATTAAAGAAAGAATGGGTATCTTTTAGGAGAGAGATGTATGAACTGCCCTAAAGTATTCCCAAAGCACAGTGAGTGGGAACCATCAGGATTCAGAGAGATGAGGTCCTGCCCACTGTGAGGTCCATCACTCTTCAGAAAGATGGTTTGTACGCTGTTTTGAAAAAAGAAATCAGGCGGAAAGGTTTCAGAAAAGTATCTTCCTGGAAAAATAAAAGGCTGGAAACTGGTTCTTCCTTATTTTTGGAAAAAGTCCTGTTGGCATCCCCTTGAAATAACACCACCAAACTCTAGGTGGCAAGATAGCTTCTGTTGGGACAGATAAACCCAGGGACCCTTTTCAAAAATAACTTCAAAGTTTTCAATGTTTATTTCAATCTGAATTGTAGTTGATTATGATTTGGGGTTGAGAGAGTAGTCAAGCTGAAAATTTGATACAGAATCATGAATCACAATCAAAAACTGAGTAAACATAGAGGGTGTAAAGCTAAATCTACACGACCACGATGCTTCCATTGAGCGCCGAGGTTCACATGTTTTGACATTACCTTTAACAGATAAAGGAAACGGTTCCAAAACAACCCTACATTCCCAGTTTTTCAACCATGACTGAAACAGCTGGAAGAGGTGAAGCTCAATATGTTGATTTTTTGTGATGTGCAATTTATAAAAAATAAAAATGTTGCAGTTTGGGGTTTTGGACATGAAGCTGAGTAACTAAGTGTCACGCAAACATAACTTGAGCAAACAAAACCATTCTCCTCAAACAAAATTTGATCAAGCTTAAGGGAACAAACGGAAACCCGGGTGCTAAGTGGCTCTGCCTCTAGGTGTCGCTGTATTCCACTTTTTTCACGCCAGACTAAACAGAAAATTCAGGACGCAAATACAAGAAGCTCAGACTTTAAGGAATTCCAAAAGAGAAAAGTGAAATCCTGAGAGAACATGGAACTTGACACACAAAGACAGAAGTACTGTGTGAAAAATGTGTCCAATCATCCTCAGTTTAGGTTCTTCATCATCAGATGGAGTTGCTGGGAGGAAACAAACATGGGCCTTCAGAAATCACCATCAACGACACAAACAGAAATGTGAGAAAGATCAGTGTGATTACTGTGAGAAGATATTACATATCTACACTTAGAAAAGTCACTTCAACATACCCCGATCCAAACACTTCCTTCTAACAGTATGAAAAATATACAAATAAAAAATACAAATACTCTCTGACACTAGGTAGGTAGTTTTTCTGTTGACATGAAATCAGCAAAGACTAAAAGATAAATATTTCACATTTTTTTCTCCCTTGTTTTTTTTTTTAAAAAGAGAAAATAAAAATTTCTGTGTACGAAAAAAGAAAAAAAGTGTTAATTTTTGAAATATTATCCTTCAGTTATTAGTAACATGGTGATACTGAGTATCTGTTCTTCAGCTAAAAGCGTCTCTCATCAGTCAAGAAGAGCCAGTGTTCACACCAAAGCATTGTAAAGTTCTTCTCAGACAAAATATGCACAGATGATAGAAACATCAACAACAATCGAGGTTTTTTTTTCTTCCACAAAATAATTCATTCCTCTGTTCCGATCTGAAATGTAGAGTCGTCATGACAACGGTCGGGGAGGAGGCCGTACTGAATGTCCGGACTCACCGAGCTGTCGGTGAGTGGTATGACGACAGAGCGGTCCAACGGGACAAGGACACGCACGGATGCAGAGGCAGCCTCCCTCTCAGGGCTGAGCGTACAACAAGCGTTGACCCATAGGAGGAGGGGAGGTTGGTTTCTGGAAGTTTGTAACGTCACCTGCAGGTCCTGCCAGGTGAGTAACAGTCGCTCTCATGGTGAGGCTGGCACAGTGAAGAGTGGAAGGCAGAGCAGGAGGACCGTCTCTGTTCTCTTGAACTGAGAGGGGAAAAAACCAGCGAAGAGGCGGGACTTCTGTGGCTCATTTCACGTGCTCGGCGCTGTGGGAGGAGCAATAGTATTTCTTGTGAGCGATAAACGTGGACAGACTGCTGAACTTGATGTTGCAGAGCCGACAGAAGCGCGAGTTGCCGTTCTGGATGGGTGAGATCACTGAGGTTTTTGGTAAAGGGGCAGGATGGGAGACTGCAGGTGGTGTGGTCTTCTCAAGAATGTGGGGGGACACCACCCTCTCCCTTAGGGCCTCAGGCACCGGTGATACAGTCAAGGAGGGAGCCCGCAGCGGAGACACAGGGAGGGGGGAACCCGCTGATGGCGATCTTCCTCCGCCTGAAGGGCTGCCATTTAACATGGGGGAGACCGGAGATGTGGTACCGCTCCTGGCCTGTCCGTTGATGCTGTCTCTATGAACTCGGGGGGTGCCTTTTGGCTGACCGGTGGGGGTTATGGATGCAGGGCTGAGGCTAGGGCTGCGGCTGGGAGCGCCAGGCTGAGGGGGAGCTTCCTTTGGAAGCTGAACTGAGACAACAAGGCCGTGAGTGGTCTGGAAGTGCTCCATTAGGTCGCAGGTGATAGGCCGGTTAGGACAGTAAGGGCA
Source organism: Oryzias sinensis (assembly GCA_037389245.1). Classification (NCBI taxonomy): domain Eukaryota; kingdom Metazoa; phylum Chordata; class Actinopteri; order Beloniformes; family Adrianichthyidae; genus Oryzias; species Oryzias sinensis. The sequence goes on from CM074499.1 coordinate 4,771,010, forward strand.
CACTACCAGGGAGGAACCGGTTCCTTTGCTCCCAGCTCCTGACGAGGCGGCTATGGGGGTGCTGGTATGTAAGGGGGATGCAGCACCGGAGGCAGGTAAGGCAGAGCGATGGGGGCTGGATGACGCCCCCTGAGCCTGTGCGACCCACTCAGCAGGCTGAGCTTTGGCCTCTACAGGGTGCAGAAGGTCTGGCCGCTCCTGCCCAGGCCTGTTTTTGGGAGAGGTGGAGGCGGACCTCTTGAGCCTGTGAAGTTGCTCCAGGGTGTGGGGCTGAAGGGTGGTGGCCGGACAGTAGTAGGTTTTGTGAGCCAGGTAGTTCTCAATGCTGTTGAAGCTGATGCTGCACGCGGTGCACTTGTGGTAGTCGGACAGAGGCAGCGCCGGCAGAATGCCACCACCACTGCTGTGCCGCGATGCCTCGCTCAGCCGAGGCCTCTTGCTCAAATCAATGGGGCCATCTCCTTCAGGACTGGAGCTACCAGCACCTCCAGGGGACATTTCTTGTTTTACTGCCAACCCCAGAACAGAGGGAGATGGAGCAGAGGCGGCAGCAGTGGCGGCTGCGGCAGCTGCTGCTGCAGCAGCATTGGCCAATGCCTCAGTTCGAGCCATGTGGATCTCATACATCTTCTTCCTCTTGCGGGTGCGAATGGGCTGAGGGAGGAAGCTTGTAGAATTGGTGGCCTTTGCTGCATGCGCAGACCTGTGGTTAGTCGGGTCATGGCGAGATGCACAGTAGAACCGTTTGTGAACAGTGTAGTTCTCATGACGACTGAAGCGGATGTTGCAGGCCTCACAGAATGTCTTGTTGGGATCATCTTCTGGATCCTCTGTGGAAGCACTGACAGGGCTCTGGCTATCTTCACTCGCTCTTTCTCCTCCTACACCTTCGCCTTCTGAGCAAGATGACACCCCCTCTTTCCCCACTGAGTTTTCAGTCTTTACCTCCATCACTGTCTTGGTGTCAGGAGCTCCACTTCCTGTTGGGACATCTGAGCCAGCAGGAGAAGCAGAGGCGGCTCTGCTTGATGCTCCGACCTGAGGAGATAAGCTTTGACTCTCACTGGAATGTGCTGTGCTTGGTGCCGTTGGAGCTGAGCCTGAAGCTTCTCCTTGGTGTCTACTGGAGCAGTAAAGCCTCTTGTGCGCATAGAAATTGTTGATGTTATTGAAGGTGATGTCGCACTCAAAGCAGGTGGCTCCTTTGTGAGGGGGCGTGGCTGTGGCTGTGGCTGTAGCTGCAGTTGCCCCAGATGGGAAAAAGGCTGCAGGGTTGTTCTGAACGACCGCCTGGCCTTGTTTCAAACGACTGTGGACCATCTCAGACATTTTAGCTAAAATCTCGGATGCCTGAGGCAAGATGGCCACTTCAGGGTTAAACATGTATTGAGGCAAGAAGAGCGTCCCTCCAGGAAGAATTGTACCTGAACCTCCCAGGTGGGCTGGACTCGAACCAGGGGTGGGACTGGTTGGTTCAGCTTTTACATTTGTGGTTGGACTTTTTGGGGAATTTGAAGTCTGGCAGGAAGAGGTACTAGTTTGCTCATCTTTGGTCTTCCTTTTTGCCTCTTGCTCCTGATCACCATTCTCCTTGACCTCCATGTTGCGCTCCTCATTCTCGGGTTCCGACTGAGGTTCCTCTTTGATCCTCAGCTCTGTGGGATGGGAATCTGGAGAGCTGTAGTCTCGAGGAGTAGCTGAGCCACCATTTGCACCTGGACTAGAGGATTCTGGTTTGGGTACGCAGGCCAGAGGCTCTCGTTCTTGCGGTGAAGGCTGAGGATGTTCAAAAGATGAAGGAGTGCTCTGGCGAGGTGTGGGACTCCTCTCAGCAGGAACCCTGACTTCCAGGTGGGTTCGGACATGCTGCTGCAGGTGGGCTGGAGAGTCAGAGTTGTGGCCGCAAACTTGACACTTTAGCACCACGCCAGAGTCTCCTGGGCTTAGACCTGATGAAGATAATCTACATTAGTGACACTCTTTCATGAGGCAAAGGGTTTCTGCTGTAGCCCTTTTTTCTAAGACCCACCAGTGGAAAGGGGGAGTTTAGGAAGACCTGGTCCTGGGGAGTAGACCTCACTGCGAGACCCAGGCTGGCAGACCATGTGACTGGTGACCAGGTGGCTGTAAAGGATGTCCCTCGTGGTGGAGACAAAGCCACAGCCATGACAGACTCCATTCAGGATATCTGTATGGACCTTCAGGTGACGCTCACAGTTGGCCTTTGTGGTGAAGGCGGACAGACAGATGAGACAGACGAACGGCCGTTCACCTATAGGAGAATGCAATGAGAGCTTTGTTGAACCTTCAGGCAGGGTTTCATGCTTATACCTGTCATGAATATAACTCACCACTGTGTGTGCGCATGTGAATTTCCAGAGAGCTGGCACTGGGGCAGCTCTTGTTGCACTGTGGGAAGGGGCAGATGCGCTCGTTGGGGTAGGACTCCTTGGGTTTGTCTTGTGGGGGGGAGGAGGCTGCAGCAGGCTGCTTCTGGCGGCTGGCGCAGTAGTACATGAGGTGGGCCTGCAAGTTCCTCTCACTGCGGAACCAGATCCCACAGTCCTTGCACGGAAAAATGTCCTCTGAAATTCAACAGGAACAAAAAAAAAATTTAAGACACAAAAAAGGCTATTTGTTTAAAACTCAAGCCGTCAGTTGCCTGATATAATTGTTCAAACCCACATCAAATATCAACACATGCTTTTGTTCGAACCTCAGTCTTTGAAAAACAAAAATTAAAAAGACAGAAAATGTCTGACTGAGGAAACTAGTCTAAAAAAAAGCTTTATTTCACATTTCCCAGAAAGCTGCTTTAGACTTTTTTTTGTTTCCCTGTGATAAAAAATTAACTGAAAAGCAGCCAAGCTCAGTAAATCCACAAAACAAAAAATGCCAGCAGGCATTCCAGAACCTTTCAAAATTTCTCTGATATCCAATTCTTTTTCAACAAAAAGGAAAATCAGTACTTTCCTGTAGAGCCAAATTCATTTCCAAGTAGCTAGTGAGGCAAAAAAAAAAAAAAAATGAAGACAGAAACTGACTGGCTACTTCATTAACCTTTGAAGGGCCCCCTTTAGAAGGGCGGAGCTTAAGCCTTAGTCACATGCACCCATATGGGAAGGTTCATCCGTATGGTTGCTGTGGGTTCGGGTTGTCTGAGCTTGTGGAGGGTTGTAACTGCCAACTCACCTCGTCATGAAAATGGAATGTACCTTTGTCGTGCATGTGATAAGTGTACCGTGAAGTATTTTTTAGGCCAATGTAAGCAGCATGCACTAATGACGTACAGGTGATGCTGTGGTACAGTGTTTGTTCACCACACTAACTGTTAGTCATGTGTTAATACTGGCCCTTTACTGACCGCACAAATGTTGCACACACAGGGTGTGCGTGTGATACGCAAGTGCCTGTTGGATGCCCACACAAACATGTCCTGATTGTCTAATTTCTAACAGTCATGCTGCACACACTGATCATGTGCTCAGGGTTTTGCAGGGTTAAAAAAAAACCTTACCTACTCCTATGTGTTGTTTAAGTGTTCACTACGACTAGGTGACCTGAGACATCCAGCATGGCTGTAGGAAAAATATGCTTGGAAATGTTCAACCCTAAAATTTTGTTTGGACCGACCTATGTGCCACGTACAGTTTTGCCCATATTTGCCTGCAGACAGCTCATATCCACCCATAAGGGCAGCTGTGACTAAGACCTTAGTCAAAGTGGCAAAAGCGCAAATTGATCTCGATGTGGACAAACAGCAACATGAAAACATCCTTCAAAACCAAATACTTTTTCCAACAAAAGTTCCTATTAAGCAAACTAAAAGTCAACATTTAAAAAAAAGAGAGATGTTCCTAATGTAGAAGAAACCTGGGCATTTTAAGAACCAAACACAAAATCTCAGAGACCTCTTTTGTTTTCAAAAAACGACTAAGTCCTACTACAACACAAATGTAAGAACAAGCACAGAAACACATATCAAAGTACACTTTTTAGAGTTTTAAAGATCGAGTATTACATAAACTGTGGTTATAGCAACTACTGAATCTTTTTTCAGTTATTTCATACAACAAGGTATGTCAGCTGACATGTTTTGTGTGTGTGTACATGTTTATATCATGTTGTGAGGACTCAGCTTATCATTGAACACACATTTAATGGTGTAAATAATATGCAATTTAAAAAAATTGTTTCAGAGAGTAATACCTTAAGTTAGGAAATTTATAATAATTTATGGTTTCATTAAAAACATGTTTGTGTGAAACGTCATGAACTCAGAAAACTCTAGTTACTACACTGAACTACACTGCCATCTTGTGGCCAAACAGTGAATCCCCTTATATTAAAACTTTCTAGTAAAATAGTGAAATACAGCAATTATTTTTGTTTAATTTATTCTTTAAAATAGTGTTAAAATTTATTTCAAATTTATATTAAACAGAATTGCAAATATTTTCAGTGTGTTTGAGTGGATGGATTCTGTTCACAGCTTCACTCACTGTTGACGACAGCTGTGGCCAGGATGGCCGCCATGCCGGCCTGCTGTGGGAGGAGCTGGATCTCAGAGCAGAGTGCTGCCGGGTAAAGAGGTTCCTCCTTCACCTGCTTCTGAGTGACCAGGCTTAGAGGCGGAGACACGCCAGTCATTTGGGAGGATGAAGAAGATGGGGACGAAGAGCGTTGAGGGGGTGACAGGAAGGCCAGGAGTTTTTCACCATCTGCGATCTCTGCAGTCACCTTGCAGAACAACTCCTCACCTGACAACACAACAGATAGGTTCATGGACGGTCAGGGAAGCCAGGTTGTTCTCTACAGACAGCAGCACCCTTTAAAGACTCACTCTGACTGTAGATGGTGCAGTTGGCTGCTGAGGCGTCGGAGGTCAGAGGGAGGCGGCTAATCCAGCAATCTGGACTTTCACACACCAGAGTCAGACCTGAGTTCTGCAGAGAAACATGGATCATGGCTGAATGCCTGCTGTTTCCAAAACCCTCAGTTCTCCCTGACAGACAGGACACAGCAGGGTTCCTCGTAACAACAGCTGCTCCCTGATGTAATGCTGATGGTTCTGAAGGAACGCTTCATGAACAAGAGCAGAATTCTGTTTTGTATTCATTCCACATTAAAAAGATAACAGGGTTTATATCTTCAGATTGAAGCATCCTGAGTGGTGAAACTTGATGCAGCACATATAAACAAGTAAACAAACTTCATAAACAAGGAAATTCCATCTGCAAATAGATGATACAGAAAAGTTCATACATCAGTCATGGATTCACCGGCAGCACTGATGCTCGCTGGCTTTAGGAGAAACTCAACTAAACCGAGAATATTGGCTTGATGTGGTTTCATCAAATTCAGCGTTTGAACAATGTGTCTGAAAATGCGCGCAGTGAAACAGCTTCAGTTTATCGTCCCGCTAATGTTTCTGCAGAAAACATTTTAAGTAAAGCACAGCCCTTTGTGTGTTTAAGCGTCCAGCTTCTCTGCAGCCTGCAGATAATCACAGCCTTTAATTGCTGCCATTTCTTGAAAACAGTCGGTGCTCGGCGTGCTGCTGGCGGCAAACGCGAGCTTCTGAAAGGAGCCGCCGGCAAAAGACCACAATTACAAGCAGAGGAGGAAATGAGGGGAGCACGGGCCGAACAAAAGCAAAATAAAAAAGATGAGGAATGAAAGAGGAAGAGAAAGAGCAGGAGAAGAAAAGCAGAAAGATCTGATGAGGTTGGCGAGCGTTATTGAGCCGGCCGACGTAATGAGATCTATGGCGGATACGCGGCACAAAGAGAGTCCACATGTGGAGGTATGAAAAAGAAGATGCTCCTCAAACTCCTCCTCTTCTCCTTCAAACCTCCACAAACTGATCAGATCATTTTAAAAGGGTTTGCTTGCAAAACACACATGTGGTCTGAAGATTTTCTGCAGCCATTTCTGCACCACATCAGAGTCCAGAAAAACAATCAGTCCAAAAATAAACTCTTCCAAAACTTTTATTTCACGAGAAAAACAAGAAAAGGGGGAAAACGTTGTCATTTCTTCTGTTTAGATTTGATCTGATTTAAAGAGAACCTATACTTTGCTTACAGTTACAGTTTTCTTCTTGTTTTTTTTAATCAAAATTATTTTACAGGAAATCTAATTCTGCTGGAAAACAAAGTGAAATTTAGCTTGTAAGCATTTTATTTAGATTCATTTTTTTCATCTCAGCTGATTTTATTTCAGTTTGTGTAAAGTCTTTTGCAGATGGATGGTTGTTTGTGCAGTGACACATTGACTTTAGGGGAATTTTGCATCATATCAGCATTAAAAGTTCACAGAAACTTCTTTATGATGTCACTTCCTGTTTGTTGCAGAATTCTTAGCATAAAGAAGCTTCACTTAAGATCAATAAAAAAATATTTTTAGACATAAAATTTAGAAGAAAACTGCTAAGAAGCTGTATGGCCTTTGTTCCACCAGAGGGAGCCATTTATATACATGTAAACCTGGATAGAAAGGTCAAAGTTGACAAATTTAATTATTACTTATTTTCCCAAACCTGTTGCAGTTTGAAGTTTAATAAACTTAAATAAAAGCATTTCCAATAGAATCCATCCCAAACTCAACCCAATTCAGCGAGTTCAGATTCTGTAACAGAACCACGACTGGCAGCTTCCTCTGAGGAACCATCGTTGGCAGAAATCTACAGGAAGCGCGCCTCATTCAAACTGGCGCATGGCCCACATTTTGGCCAAAGGAGGAGCTCCTCCACTGATAAATACTCTCATTGCTCATGTATCTGACTTCCATTCTCTTTATCTAGAATTAACTGCCAAAAATGCGCTTCCCCTCCTACTCTGTTTTTTTCTTTTCCTTTAACAGAACAAACAAACACTGCAGACGTTAGAGAAGATGCCAGCATGGAAAATGACCAGAGAAAGAGTTACAACCACACGTCCTTTGTCATTAGCCAGAGTCTTCAGACAATCGCTTGTTGAAACAAGAGTCTTGAAATCATGAGTGAGCAAAAACAACAATGTTTAGAAAGTGTCGGTTCTGTTATGAAGAAGTGACCATGACTGGGTTTTATTCTGAAAACCGATGTGAGGGCCGACGTAGCGTCACGCCTGTCTTTTATCATCTCAGACCTTGACTTCCAAAGGAAGTATCTTTAAAAACATGTAAAACATTTTTCACATTATTTTTCATGAGTATGTGTTGTCATGTGACTAAATGATGGAACAGTTTAATCACACTCCTTCAAATCTCACAGATCTTTAAGTTTTATCTCTGACAAATTATTAATACTGCCAAAGCGCCAAAAATAACAGCCTTCATTTTCAGCTCTGTTCATTCTTGGCATTTTAGCTAAAAGAAGAGTTACCATTAAGAAGGACATATTTAAAAGCCTTTTTTTTCTCATCGTTGGGCTTAATGTGATTAAATGCTTTTTATTCAGCATCAAGGCAACTCCAAGGATCCAGATATATATTTTACATGCTTTTTTGTTTATTTTAATTTTTCTACTGCAGACAAAACAAGAAAACTTTTTTTTTACTCTGATATGTAGATTGTGAAAACCTGCTGCATTTAAACTTCAGTTTTTAGAGAAAACCAGCATTAACCCCCCCGAACAACAGGCCAAAAACAAAGACAAAACAAGACAAAAACACGAGACAAGGCTGGAAAAAACTACAAGGACGAAGGAACCATGACATGCATCTGTGGAAGAACACAATCAATAAAAATAAAAAAAAGGCCACAAAGAAGAAACACAAATACGGAAAACAAACCCACAACAGAAGAAATCCAACATGAAATACAAATCACCAGAAAAAAAAAACAGAAGAGACAGAACAAAAAAAACATAAAGAAAGGAAACAAGACCAAATGTGAGAGAAAAAAGAATAACTTGAAAAAAATATTAATATTAATAATTGCATCACTGGCAATGCTGAGGTCAGAAACCAACAAACTGCATCCAGGAGAAAAGAGGCCATCAAAAGAAAGAACTATGAGAGGATTTTTCTTACACAACTGAGATCTCATTCTGTAGAGATCACCAGTCTGATCTTTGCTGTGGCTGCGGTGCAGGTGTAGCCGTTACAGCAACCGGAGTCGGTTTTTTTAGAGCCACTTTGTCTATGCAGGCACTTTTTCAGAAGCAGGACTTTAACAAGACCTCTTTGGGATAAAAAACGTCTGTAACAAGGAGGTGGAATTGATGAATTCCAGAAGCATGCCAACATGCTAACCTAGGTCCAAGCGAAGATCACCATGAGGTCTGAGGTAGACCCGTTTAAAAGCCACAATTATTGTCTTCCTGTTGCCAGGAGCAGCCCTGTAGGTTTAAGCTACATTCACACTAGTCTGTGTAGAAACTTCCAATAATTGTTAACACGCGTTTCAGGCTTCTGAGTGCAGAACTCTCTCATTCCTGTGTTGCTATGCAAGTTGTTAGAGCATTTTCAGGCTCTTCCTACAAAATGGGGGCGGACCTATTAAGTCACGGAAGGACCAACTGTTTGAAAATCGATCTTGGATGACAAACTAATAATTGCTGTTTGTGCCGCAACTCTATGACACCAAGTCTTTCAAATATCTGAATAGAGAAAGAAAAAGCAAGATTTGACATATTTGCCCCACTTTTGCACCAAACCTTTTCCAACTGTAGGTTGGGGACATGTAGTCGTACTGGGTAGTTACAGTCCAGTGTGAACACCACGTGCTTTTACATTCATACTGGGCATGTGACACGCGTTCTCAACAAAGCAGGTGTTACTTAATGGCACAGTAATGGTTTGAAATGGTCCGAAAACAAATCATCTCTACAACTTTGACCCAAATGAATCTATAAAAAACAGAACCGTATGTAACTGTCTCAGTTTGGCTCAGAAAAGAAGTTTTTGTGACTTCATTTCAGGAAAAGTCTATTTTTAAATAAAGCTAACATGTTAGTGTGTGATAAACTCCTCATAAACTGCAGGTCGTCATCTCCTTCTTAAAGACTGGGCTGATGGGTTCTGAACAGAACCGCTCCAGAATAAGAATGGAAAATCAGACTGCCCTCCTTTCACAGATATTTTTCATGACTTTGATGGTTTGTTATATTTTTAGATCACTTGTGGCAAACAGAAAGCCCGAAGATGACAACGAGAGCAGGAAGCCTCTTAGTCTGCCGCGCTCTGAAGACCCAGGCAAAGTGGATCGGCTTTCATGGAGAAGTAGCGCTGATGTGGAGATACGGCTGCTTTTGTTTTAATTTGTAACCCAATGCTGGAGCCGTCTGAGCTGTAAGTACTGCTAATTTGTTTCAGACTAATTCATCATGACCACAGATTTGGAATTCACCGTGATGGGGCAACAGGGAGAGCTCTGAGGAAAGAACAGCACGCTCCAGGAGGAAAACCTGTCCTGGGGCGCGCCCTTCACACCTCTGAGCACACTCACCCCACATTCAAAGTCGTGTAAAACATCAACACCACATTCTGATACTTGAATTATGCACCCGTACAGGGGTTGATCCACAAGAATGCTGTGGGTTTTTGGGTCGTTTTGGCGCTGCCAGGCTCTGTGGAGGGTCATAGAGAGGAGCGGCCGCGTCAAGGTAGCACAGGTGTGTCTTGTCGTTTCCTTGAGGCTCGTGCAGACACCATAAGAGGCGTTATGAAGATGGAATGTGTCGTGGTAAATGTATCAAGAAGTATTGGTAAAAAAAATGTAAGCTACACACTTTTATGACGTACTGGTGATGCCGTCGTACGATGTCCTTACGCCACACTCTAGCCATAAATGAGGTGATACAGAAGTGCCTATAGCCCCTGCCCCTTTCAGCAAAGTTTCTATTTTCAAATGCCATAAGAACACGCTAAAAACGCAGTTTTTTTTGGAGTGGGTGTTCAAAAGCCACATGCTCTCCATAGCCTTGAAAAAATAGAAACAAGTTCGCTGCAGTGGATATGGATCTGGTATTGGAGGTGTTGTTATTTGGCCTACAGGCTGCAAAATGTCCCAAAAAAATGATAAAAGGAGCTGAATCGGAGTTCTGGAATCCAGAGATGACCAGAACTGCAAGAACCAACTAATAGATCCCTCCTTTGAAATGTTGATGAAGGCGTGTCTAAATAGACATTCATTGGAGCATAAATGATGAAGATGTTGAAGTCAGAATCATTGTTAGCAAAAACGAAACGTTGGTTCGAGCCCAAATCCAGTCCAGCAGCCCTTTGCCCCCTGCACCCCTGCTCCGTCAGCTGAGCTCCATCTTGGTGGAGAGAGTGGCGCTTTAAGCCTCGTCAGCCGGAGGAGAGTCTTTGAGCGGCAGTCTAAGCCCCGAGCCCGGACCCCGGTCCCCTCATGAATATTAACGAGCCCTGAGCCGAGGCTTTAATCTGCCTGATCCGCGCGCCGCTGCCGCCGCCTCGATAGCGAATCTAATTATTTGGTCTGATATTAACCCCCCTCCAAGAACACCCCCCCCTTTCCTCCCCCCAGCCTGTCCTCGAAGCTGCTGATGAAACAAACAGCAGCAGAACTCCACAGACACCTTCTTCTGCTGCAGTCACTCCACATGTAACAATTCACACACACACACACACACACACCACCACCCGACCTGCGACACCTCTCCTTATCAGGCTCAAAAACACCCCCCTCCTTGCAGATATAACCTAAATGCAATTGATGCCGACTCGTTATTTTCATTTCTTCATTTTCTTTCTCCGTTCAGCTCCTGGCTCCCTCCATTCACTGAGGATGACGATGTTCTTCACATCGGCAAAGAACTTTCCCTGAACTGACCCAGCATGTGACCCCTCCACCCCACAGATGGTCAGAAAATGACTGATGGGACGTCTAACACAACGTCTTTTCTCTCTGTACACACGGCAGTTAAAGCCAGAAGTCTCACACACCGTCCCATCAATGAGTGTGAAACACGCGGGTCAATAAATGGTAAAAAGAGACTTCATCTCTCAGTGAACATTATTGGAGGTACCAAGCTTTTTCTGAAACCACCTCTCCGTAACTTACTAGTTATTAACCTTTGTCATTCATTTTTATTTTTGTTTTTTTAACTTTTGTCAGCCATGGAAAAAAGTAATCAAAGTTTTAATATCATGAATAGCATGACATTTGCTAAACTAAAAAGCCAAACGAAGCTAAACTAAATAAAAAAGCAAGAATGTGAAGTTAGGTGGAGTCCAGCTGTAGAACATTTTACAAGTTTGAACCCATTTAAAATCACCGTCTGTGAGGAAGTCCCAGGTATGTTTTCAAGTTAACATTAGGATTAAAACTTCAATACTCAAAATAATGATGGCTTATAAGATAGAACTATAAATCAGCATGTTGATGATTATTTGAGATTGAGTTTTTTCTAGTACTGTAAATAGACTTTTAGGTTTGTCTAATTCACCTTTAGATTACATGGGTTGGGGGCTTGTCCGGGAATCAGATCCAGTAAGTTTTCATTTAGATGTCATACTAAGTTAAAACAACAAAGGTATTTAAATCTTTCGAGCAGACAAGACAGCACTCTGAAGCAGAAAATGAAGCTAAAACAACAATTTTCATCGGAGAGGCCTTCAAATTAGTGGTGGATCCGTGAAAATGATCTTGAAAAACTCTTGGATTCTCAAGCAAATACGAAGAACCGCAGCTCTCGGCCATTAGCAAGTCTAAATCTGCGAGTTGGTGCCTCAAGTACCTGTTATGTTTTATAAAATAATAGGACAATAGATGATATTTGTCAGACGGATCATAAAAAGAGTGAATTCAAACACCGGAATCAGGAGTAAGAGAATTTTTTATGGGTTTGCATCATGTATCATGGTTTCTGTAGGGATCTTCAGACAAAAGGAGCCATTGTGATTCTTGTGACATTTGATACATTTGATAAAAACGACATTAAAGTTTGTTCCCATCACTCCTTGTCCTCAATAATCTTAATTTTCCTCCAAATATCCTACCCTGCATTAAACGTTCTGGACTCCTATGAATGAGAATTTAATAAGGTGCTCCCTTCCTGACCATCTTTCATTCACCCCGCTCCTCTCCCACAATCACTCATTCCATCATCCAGTTCATCCTCTCCTACCCTTCTCCTCTTACACTGTGTCTCCTCTCCTCTTTTTGCTCCTCTTTCTTAATCTCTGATTCACTTCCTCTCCCCAACTCTCATTCCTACCCTCCTGTCTGCCTGCCCCTCCTTCCATCCTCCTATCTCTCCCTCTTTTCTCCCTCTGTCTCTCATTCTATCTCTACAGGAAATGGTTTCCTTCCCCGTCCAGGGGGTAGCAGGGGTGTACTCACTGTCCCAAACAAAGAGGTCAGTGTGTGAATCCTCCAAAAATACAAAGAAGAAAAGGAAGGCTTGATAAAAATCAGAAACTGACTCTCATACGAACACACGCTCTTTACCTCTGCTGCTCTCACGCACAGCATTTCTCTGACATTCAGCTCAGATGCTTTTGAGGCTCACGAGGTTTAAATGCAGGCGGAGGGCTTACAGCAGCATGGTGGAGGCCTGCCGCCTCGTGCACCGCCACAGAAGGAGAAAAACACTAAAACAGTGGGAGCCAGGTTTGATGAGCTGCATGCAAATGACATGTAAAAATATAAAACTGCGATACTTAAAACGGGGGCCGAGATAAGAGATTTGAAAATGAGGCACTCTTGGAAAGCGGGCTCCTGAACTGCCGGAGATCAGGCTCAGAGATAGACAGGAGAGAGGTTTTCCCCTCTCCTCTCAGCCTCCTCCTCCTCCTGCGCCCTGCAGAAGCCGGTGAAGATGACAGCGAGATGCAGATACCAGCCAGTCAGTGCCGCTGAGTGATGAAGGCCTCCTCTTTTCTGCCTCAGACCTCCTTTTCTGTGTTTTTCTAACCTCTCCTCCACTTTCTCAGCTTTTGGTTCACTTAATGAACCCTCCCTTTCTCTTCTTCCCTGCCTTCAATTGATTCAGATTGTCTGTCAGCAGCTTCTGTCTCTTCATCTTAGATTGACATTTCTAGAGTTAGTTTGACTGAGTATTGCTCATTTTGATCAGATATGAAAAATGACATAAAATGAGAAGCAATGGTTGCATGTACAGGTTTAGGCTTCAGCCTAACAAACACGTCCTTTGACAGATTTTTATTGAACAGTTTCACTTCCCTCAAAATCAAAAAGAACTCTAAAAACTTGCACGTATTAGAGATGCAACAATCAATTTTCTCCAAGATTTGGTTCAAACTTTTATTTTTCGGGTCATGGTTTTGGTTCGATATATGATTTGTGTATTACAAAAGAACAAAAATTCAGAAAAATCTTTTTTAGAATTTGCAAACAAACGTAAGAATTACCAAAAAAAGTGTTTGTTGGCTCATTTGAAACCCGTTATAAAATAAAGCAATAAGTATAAATCGGTCTTAAATTTAGCACAACACGCTTGACCCCTTTCAATGTAAACATCCTGGTATGCATTAGGGATGCTACCATTCACTTTCCCACATTTCCGTTCAATGGTGTCACATACGGCATCTCTAGCACCTATCCAAACATGAACCCAGCCTATTAAAGCCCCCAAATCAAGTTTTCGGCGTTTTTAAATGTTCTTGTGACATTTTTCTGATAATGGAGGACATCTATAAAGAAGATTTAACTAAAAAATGTATTCAAGTGTATTTCTTTATTCTAATCATTGTAAATCATGAGCATAATTTTGGAAAAATATCATATTTGTGATGTAGAAAACACATCGGGCAGGCCACAAGCTGCCCACTTCAAGCTCTCAGCATCAGGGAGTGGAAGAGGGGGTGGGGTTGCTGCACGCAATCAGTCTCTTTCCACAACTCAGAGGGGAATTTCTAATGAACTACTGCCACTCTGCACACAAAATCTAAGAAAACAAAACAGGTTGTTTTGTTTTTTGCCAAAAAAGTTTAAATTAAAAGACCACTGGGAATATTAGATATTAGATCAAAAGCTGATCTGAGTGGGACACATTCATATACCCCTCAATACTGTTTTCTTAAAGATGTGGGAGGGGCAACAGTAAACAGATGGTACAGATGAAGAAAGAAAAAAAATCAACAGTTGCTTTGAAATTATGTAAAAATTTAATCAAAACGTATTTTTTTTCCTTGTTAATCCTTAAAATGAACCTAAAACGTTTTTAAACACCAAACAACAAAGAACCTGACAGATAAATGTGTTTCCTCCACCATAAACAAAAGGCTTAAACTCATGCAGACAGATTTAGAAACATGAAAATGTGTGGGAAAAAACGGGATTGCGGGAAAACGATTGATCCAGACCACTTTTAAACAAAATCGATGTGAAATGAGGGAAGACTTTGGAGAATCTGGCCTTCTAAAACATAAAGGGGGATATTCTTGCACCCTGAATCCGTTTGTGTCTCGCTCCTTTGACAGGGGCATCACAGAAGGTGTTTGAACACTTGGCTTAATCATCGATTTGTCATCTTCTGAAGAAGCATCGTTTTAATTAACATTTTTAATTTGATGGGCGGGGAAAAAGAAACAGAGAGGCAGAAGAACAGTGTCGATCGCTGCAGATAAACCAAAAAAGATCCTAATCGGGATGTAAACAAACCCACTGACTCAATGAGAGCGCACGAGGAGGCGCTCACCTTCACTCGTCCTTCCACGGGATGTGATGGAGGAGGAAGTGGAGGAGAGTGCAGAGGAGGTAGAGTGAGTAGAGACTACCCAAAAAGTGTTTGAAAAGCCGTGGGTGGCGCGTCTTATCGCCCCAGTTCTCCTGGAGAGATTAGTGAGGGATTAGTGCGAACGCTTGTTTCTAAAACATGATGAAAAGACGTTCGGCGCGTGATAACGCTTTGAACTCCCTTACTCTGCTCCTTCTAGGATCGTGCCTCCAGGCGGCTTTTCCGCGAGTGACAGCGGTGGGGTGGGGCGGGGCGAGCTGCCGGCTGCCGCTGGAGGAGGCAGAGAAACGAGGATGTGATGAGCGGAGTCGCTCCTCCTGCCAGACAGACGTCAATTTAGACATCTGTCCTTTGGAAGGATCCAACAAACACCAACGCATCACTTTCAGGACATCTTTCATCTGAGCCACAACTTCATAACAAGCCTCTAACTTTGGCCCAATCACAAACGCTCACCCTATCAGTTAATTAAAGCAGAATCCAATCAAAAGGAGGCCAGATGTTATATCAGATGTGTTCAGAGAGATCCAATCACAACAGGCAGCAGCTCGCTCCGGGTTGCCATGGAAGGCTCTACAGCAAGGACCTGGTTGTTCAATGAACCAAGAATTGATCAGCAAACAATATTTGAGTCCAACAGCGGCATTGAGTCCGATGCCTTTAAATAGATAAAACGCCTTTACGCCTCTTTCTCAATACATGCAAATGGAAGCATTTCCATGTGACACAGCTCACGTAACACGCCAAGGAGATCTGACCCGCGTCCACCAGAAGACACACAGCCAAGACGCCACCAAAGACGCACATTTCTTCTTCTTTCCTTAAAAATATTAACTCACTACTGAGTCCTGCAGGATAGAGCTGCAGCCTGATTTTAAAGCGACGTTATGCGAGCTCATAAAAAGGTAATTGAGTCAGAAACGTTCAGAGGGAGGCGATGCCGAGCGGCGGGGAGAGGAGAGTTTATCCGACAGGGCATAAAAATATTCCAGAACACAAAACATCTGCTTCTTCATCAATGTGAACGAAGACCATGTACTGCATGGTTTAAAAGGGCAATAAAATATAATCCTTTTATACAGAATTAAAAAAAACTAATTCTAAATCTGATTCATATTAAAGACATTTCCAGATTTTCGAGCCTGGCAGGTCAAAACGTTTTTTCATTATCAGTTTAAAAAAACAAATCTCATAATTCGATCATAATTAGGTAAATAAAATAAAAACTTAGGGAGGGACGAATGCCCTCCTACAGCACCCCCCCAGTCGACCTCTGTGGGGGCATAATGCGGTCGCTTCAACTCCAATGATGATGAGACTTCCTCTGTGTTTCAGCATTGAAATCCTCCCTGACGACTCGGCTTCATCAGAGCTCCAGAAGATGAGCAGATTTCTCCTCCAACTCAGCAAAGCAGGACGGCCCTGACCCCTGCTGACCCCCGGGGGAGGAGAAAGAGGGGGGAGTGAGTGGGGGCAGAAACACAGGAGGAATGTGAGATTACGAACACTATCTCCTGCAGATACTGAAGGTCCGTCTCCTCACTCTTCAGCGTGCAGATAGAGAGGGCGGGGGTGGGGGTTGGGGGTGGGGGGTGACAAACCAAAGATTTGAGGAGTTCAGGGCGAGATGGTTTCCATATGAATGAAGAGTCTGAACAGAGATGTGCTTCATAGTTAGAGGAGGAAGAGGACGCAGAGGGAGGAAGAACAAAAGGTGAGGGCGTGAGCGTGCGTGCACGTGCGCATCCGTGCACTCAGAAGCACGCTGATAATAAACAAAATCTTAGAAATGAGAGCCTATCAAGCAGGAATCAATCACTGGGGTTTGTTGTCCGAGAGGATGGCGCCATGAGGAGATAAAAGACAGGCGGACGTCTGGGAGGGAAGAGAAGAGGAGTGCAGGAGAGAACAAGAGGAAGAGAGGAGGAACGCCAGGAGAACTCAAGGACGATTCTTCATCCGATTCGGACTGAGCCTTCGGGGGAAAGTTCTGAAACTGGAGTTGTGGAAGCGTCTTCAGGGTCGGAGCGGAAACCGAAGAGCGAAGGCTTCGTGCAGCTGCTCTGCTCAGGAAGCCTCTCCCAGCATCACTATCACATGATGAGCCGGACTCGTGCACAAACCCGGCTCTGATACGGCTCTATCCGGTCCAGCGTTTTTCCCAGGGATCCCACTGAAGCGCACACATGTGAATTTCACTCGTTTTCATGAAACCACGTGACCTCGGTTGGCTTTCACTTCATGGTGCCTCAGCAGCTCACGCTCAGGTGTTTAACTGGACACTAGAACGTTCTTAATAAATGACTACATTGTGTTTTTTTACTAATATTTAGGAGGAAAGAAAATGAGCAGACAAGAGTAGAAGGATGTCAGAGCGAGTCTTTAGCTCTACGAAGAAGACAGTTTATTTCTCTTTAGTGTTTTCCAAACTTTTAAAAATACATCTCCTTCCAATGTTTGAAAAAAAACTGAACAACAGTGAGACAACAAGTATCTGGATTCAGCGAGCTGTCCCATTAAAAAGATGAGTTTGGTCTGTAATGTTCATCATTGATACATTCTGTCTCTCACAAATGAAGCGTATCCAGCGATGAACATCACAGACCAAACTCATCGTTTTAAGGAGGCTAACTTGCAGAATCAGTGCAGAACCTTTGCCCACTCTTTTTAACAAAACATCAGAACTTGATTTTCACTGCGTTTTCTCCTCACTAGGTTCTTGCTGCAATGCTTGTTGGTTTGTTGTTGAATTGATTCCCTTTCTCTTAGTTAACTATTAACTGTTTTATTCCTTCATACATTTTTATGATCATTGATTAAACATTCTCAGGCTGGTTGAAGTAAAAACAAATAAAAAAAAAAGATTTAAACACATTTTTTCTGGGCATTTTGGACCCAGATGGTTCTGGTTCCTTCAGCCGTCTCACATGCACATTCAGAGCTTTTACCTGCGTCTCCTGGTCCTCTGTGCTGCCCTCTGATTGGATGACTCCCAGGTACGGCCCCCACAGCATTTCAGGATGAAGGTCCCTCATGGCCACCACACTGCTCCCCTCATCACTTATCCTCAGGTCATCTGGGGTGGAGGAGGAGGAAGAAGAGTTGGTGATGTTTTTGTGAATCGTGTCACATGTGTTATCTTCAGCCAGCAGCTGAATGAGGAACCTCTGCGGCTGTCATGTCAGAGCGCAGATCTTAGTGATTTAGGAGAGGCTGGAAAACCTTTGAAGAAGTCAGGATCAGCATGTGTACTGAACTTGACCTGAACCCTGAAAGCAGCGGCGGCGGCAGCAGCAGCAGCAGCAGCAGCGGCTTATGCTGTCAGCGGCTCAACTGCAAAGGGGGGGGGGTTGCACTTTCTGTCCCGGCTGGGGAAACTTCTCGAGCACTTCCTCATCGTGAAAAGATAAGCGTGGAAGGATGGCAGTGACAGCTGCGGTCCTAGGCTGGCTGCCGCGGTCCAGATAGAGGCTGATAACTGCCGGGCGCCCTAGACCGATCCATCCTCGCCGAGGCCTGAGATGCTGCCGCCGGCCCACACCGCGATGGAAGGAGCCGCGGTGAGAGCCTGCTTCCACCACATCTGCCAGTGACCCCCCTCCCCGTGATCAAAACATACAAAATCTGCCTGCCCTCCCCAACGCCCCCCCCCCCCCCCCCTTGCTGGTGTTGTCTAAAGTGGCGTTTCTGATAAGAGTGTTTGTCTAACACTCTCCATGTCAAAACACTCATCTATCTTCTCTGTATCTATCCCCACCAGAGAACAACGGACAGACGCTGATAAAATGGCTTTCCCACAGCGGGGTGGAGGAGGACGCTGCGGTAGGGGGGTGAGGGGGCGGGGAGGGGGCAGGAAGCAGTTTGAGGGAAGAAAGCAAGGCAGCAAGAGGACTACGTTAATTTGATGAAGCCACAGAGCGGTTGGACACATTGTTCTCCCTGTCGGAAGCGCTCCTGCGGTGGAGTCTGAGGAAGTGGCGGGCTGCTCCTGACTCACCGTGACGCCGAACGCCATCCTGACCAAAACCAGGTGCCACAGTGATCAGGTTTTGTTGGAGGTGATAGTATTGCTTTCCCCAGGAGGGACTCTGGGTTGCTCTGCAGGTTTAAAGACCACATCAGGTCTAGATTTCAGTTCTACAAGCATCAAACCTGCTGCAGGGTCTGAAGTCCACCGCCTGCTCTCTATCCTGTCAGTGATCATGGGACGGGGCCCCAGTTTGGCCACGCTGACCCTCCTTATCTCTGCACTCCATCAATGTCTAGCCTGCTTGGCCTCCATTGGCCGAACTGGAGCACATGGGATGCTTATCAGCCTGACCAGCTTCATTGACCTTCATTGTGAAACGGCACAAGGGTTTGACCTCAATGAGCCAACACAGATGTTAACCTATTACAGGGCCGGGTTTGTCCAGCTGCTCCTTTTCTGACCGGCTGGTTCACTGCGCCTCACGTTAGGCTTGTGTCAAGCTGCAGGTGGGGCAGCAGAATCTCTAGAAGAAGGCTATATATTTAACGGTCAACCAAACATAAAAAAGGCAAATCGCCCCCCTGCATGTGACCCCTGCAAGCTTCTATGCTGCTCCTTGTCGGGACCCGGGGGTCTCTGTGTGACCACAGTACTTTCTGCTCACAACAAGGTCTCACATCCACCTGTTTAATCAAGCAGAAGCTTAAAATATGTGTTCTTGCTTTATCATTAAATTATTGCTTTAATATACTAAAAAAAATGTTTAAATTAATTGAAAGGATCAATCTATCCATTTTCTAAACCCCAGTGAATCTCTTTTGGGGTCACAGGGTTGCTGTTACAGATGCATCCTGAACAGGTCACCCCTCTGTTGCAGGGCCACTCAACCACACTCACATTTACACCTTAAGACAATTTAAAATAAAGAATTAACCTAAGAGGCATGTTTTGGGAGTGTGGGCGAAAGCAAGGAATGCTAGAAGAAAAACATGCAAACTCCACACAGAGAGGTCCCAGTTAGGATTTGACCTGCTGTTGTTGATATGATGCTTTAACTGGCCAGGAAACACTGTAGTATTTTTAGCGCCAAGACGACTGAAATGACGAGCATTAAACTGCTGGAGAGGGACCGGTTCTGCTGGGTTCTGTGCAGCAACGCGAGGCCTCCAACAGGCACAATCCTTCCCAACACTGAGCAACATTACAACCCCACTGGGGTCTTCAATTCAATTCAATTCTTCTTTCAAAACTCTGTGGCCTTACGGTTCACCCTGAGACTGGAAGGTCGTGAGTTCAAATCCACGGTCGAGTCATACCAAGGACAAAAATGGGATCCAAAGCCTCCCTGCTTAACACTCAGCATTGAGGGGTTGGACTGGAGGTTAAACCACCAAATGGTGTGTCTGCACCCCCCCCCCTCCCCCGGGGACTGGGTCAAATTTGGAGCAAGAATTTCACACACTTAGGTGTCGCAACTAATGAAACTTTAACTCTGGTCAGCAAAAGTTGGAGATTCTTTCTCAAAAATACCCCAAAACATGTCTGACACGCCTGAAAATGGCCTCAGAAATGAGTTCACCTATTCCCAAGAACACACACATGGACTCTTTTCATCCAGCTGCCCCCCCTCCCCCACATCATCACACACAAGTACACAGGTACGCAGTGGCGCGCACACACACACACACACAGGCTTATCAATAGACGCTTCAGCAGCCACCAAGGCGTCCAGGCATCTTTGACGAGCAAACACAACAAAACAATCAGGCTGTCATTAATGAAATAAACAACGCAATTAACCGATGGGCAACAGGGTGGGGGTGGGGGGTGAAGGTGAGCCTCGCTGAGGTTTCATGGATCAGCGCGCTGTCTGACAGTTTAATTAATGACAAGTACAAAAGCTAGGATTGTTTTCAGAAGGCAGTTTCAAATATCTTTTCACAAAAAAACACCCGAAAAACAAAACGGGTCCACAGACACAAAACCACAAAGCTGGAACATTAAAGGAGTCTGGAGCGGTCCCATTTTGTCACAAGTCTGTGAAAGTTTGAAGGTATTGGTGGGGAGTGTTGCAAAGGTCAGTGAATGCAGCACTGGAATTATCATTCATGTCTTCAGGCCATAAAACCAAACAACTCGTACGTATTTTATTGAAAACGAAGGATTTGTTCTGCAAACACGACAATGTGGACCAACCAGCCTGGAGACAACAACATCCACAAACACGTCATCCCGCAGGAACACAGCCACGGAAAATCCATTAGAGCGGCAGGTGGGCTCCAACCTTCACTGATACCACCTATCTTTTTAATAAGAAATTAAGTGGAAACTAATTAAGTGGAAACTGTCTGTGAGTTTGGTAGGAATATGAAAAGTTTTACCCAAAAAGGGGCAAAGACTTAAGAAGTTTGTTAATAATGTCTAGACTTTGATTTTTTTTCCGTCAAGAAACTCAGGTTTGATGTAAAAAAGGTCCAACCAGCACATTTAAAACTGAACAAAAGTATTATCTCTTCATTTTTGACAATCATGCCATCATTTTTAGGCGCACTTTCATTCACCATTAGAAACAGTATTTCTTCAGTCTAACTGCAGGTCACCTGACCCTCAGCAGGTGTGACATCAAATGCTGGGATCTCGGCCAAGAGTAAGTGGGAGGAAACCGAGAAAGGTGTTAAAGAGCATCGTGTTCCTCTTCTCTGTCGGACCTAATTGACTTTTAAAAAGACTATAGTTGATATCAAATGAGCACATCGCGGCTCGGATATTGATTTTTTGACACCGCACAACAGGAAATCTTTATCCGCTGCTGCTCCGACCTCGAGCTAATAGGAGGGGTTTAACCTTTCCTGAATGACAAATCCCAGCACCTCCTCACGCCTGGATCTCAAGGGAAACGTGGAACAAACACTGCCGTTCTACTCACAGACGCCGGAGCGAAAAGCTCGAATGGACGCTGCAGGATCGGTCACACGAGTGCAAAACCACCACAGTATCAAACAGGGGGGGGGACACTGCTCCAACAGCCTCCTCTGATCTGCCATTTTTAGCCAATTCTCATTAATCCACTCTGGCCTCCATCGAGCCACTCCTTTTTCTCTCATCTTCCTCCCTCCGTGATCATCCTCCCAGAATCCTCCGGGTCCCTGGAGTCCGGCAGGTTCAGCTCAGCTGCAGATAGACATTTCTGGGATAGACATCTCCTGCTCAGGACCATGCAATCATTTCCATTTTACCCTCTGTTGCACAGGCGAGATAAGACACCTGCGCCGCCCTGCTAATCAGATGAGCTTCAACAGAACTTTATCATTGACATTTACCACTGTTTACCCAACTAATTTCTCTTAACTGCACTGCTGAACTTTTATCTGCAAAATACATACACGGGCAGAAAAGAGCAAGAAGCAAACATGCAAATTCACGAATATGTGAAGAAAGATAAACTGAGGTGGGAGGAGGGGGGGGGTCTGTTCAGAGGGAGGATGGATGAAAACACAACAAGTCTGATGTGAAGACGAACAAATATGAAGATGTTCATCTGCAAAAACTCTTCTGGAGGGGAGGGGATTTAATGTATGTTTGTCTTTTACAGGTTTTGTGTCTGTATCTGACCGTTGACTGTATAGGAGAACTGGACTGAGTGACCCCTCCCCCTGGTGTTCAAAACAGGAAGTGCCCACAGGCTCAGAGAAGCCAAAATCCCTTCTATTGTGAAATAAACAGCCGTTACTCAGTCATTCTATTAGTCAGAATAACCAGTTTTGCTCTGTGCTCTTGACAATCGTCTTTTGTTTCACAATACTTTTTTTCTAGTGTAAGTTAATAAACTTATAAACTGGCCAATCAGATGCGTCAATAGAAGTGTGTGGTCTCACATCAAATGTTCGAAATGTTTAAAATATTTTGATTGGCCCCGCTTTTAAGTTGTAGGGGTGTGGACTTTCAACAAGCTCACTCCTGATTGGCAAGAGAGCTTTCCATAGAAACATCAACTCAGAGCGACTCGAACCAATCACTGCTTACGGACGTCGTCTGCCTCCAACACGGCGGCGACCGTATCACATAAAAATAGCGAGTGACAGAATCAACTTCATTAGGTTGGAGCCGGATGCAAACCATTTGCTGTGGATGACATCACACTCACTCATATACACACAATATATAGTTCTCATATACAGTCAATGATTGGGACATCCCCTCCCCAGCATTTTAGCCCCCAGGTCAGAAAAACAAGCCAAACGGACCGAAAAATTCTGAGGTTTCTGCTGCTCCTCACTGTTTTTTAAAAATGGGTCATTCGTAGACTTCGACCTTTAAACGTCCACTTCTCCACCTGCAGCTTGATCAGAGGCAAACGAATGAACGGCAGCAAACGTAACCCTTCCTCTGTGCCCGTGTGGCCAAGAACAAAAGTTCAGCACTGACCACTCACATTTGGACAAATACATGTGAATATTCAGTTTCTAAATGACATTTCATTTTATTTGCTGTGCAAGTGAATTCAACAGCATTTTTCATGGACTAATCAAAGTTCTTTTATGGGTGTAATTTTACTAAACAGTAGGGTCTGGCTATGTCACTCCACACATTGTTAAAAAAATGTCACTTTTCACGGTTTCTTTATCTCTAAAGAGAAACTTTTGAGAATAGAGACTGTCAGTCGGTGTCGTTTACTGAAATAAAGGACACCAACTGACAGTCTCTATTCTCAAAAGTTTTTGAAAATTAACAAAAACTAGAAAAATTAACCAACAAAGTTAAATAATAATAATATTTACAACACCCAAAAGGGTTGAAAATTCTAGGAAATTTTGGAAAACGGAAATAAAAAGGAATAAAGCAAAATAAAAATAATTTCTAAAAGATAAATAACTAAAGAAATAAATAGGAAAGAAATGGAACTAAAACTGAATAAAAGAGATTTTGTTTTAAGCCATTTCAGAGCAAATCAGAAATAAAAGTGTCACTTTTTGCAAATTTTTCTAAGACATTGATCATTTTGGGAGCAAGACCAAGATTTCACAGATATATTAAGGTTTTTGTGTTTGCTTAAGGTAAAAAAAAAAAAGCAAAAACAACCTCTGAGTTTGTTTGTATCAGATGATCCTGCAGAAAAGAAAGTTTTAAAATCACGATAAAGATCTTATTTTTCCGTTTTGTGTTGTGTGCTAACGTGCACGGCTATATGCATCTCTGATACTCTGATGCTCGTTTCATGGATCTGTGTCTCTCTGAGCCGCTTCTTGGTTCTGTTTGAAGGGAAACCTCTGCTTCTTTTCTTTGGCCGAGTCAGAATGCCACAGTAGGAAGTCTGAACTTTGCTGGGAAGTTGATGACAGATCAATCCTGGAAGTCAGTTTCAGTGTGAAACAGTTTGAGGACACGCGCTGCACCAGCATAGCCCCCCCCCCCGACTGCTGTCGCCTGTCACAAATTGAAAGTGGAGACCTTCCAGAAACTCTCCCAGATAATCACACATAAATTAATTAGAAAATGTTTCTTGACATTCTCTCCGCACAGATGACGAGAGGAAAAAAAGACTGAGGCGAAGCCGCAAAATTAATTGTACGGTATGTGACTCTGATAATTAATTCAATCATTAATTCATGTCTGCTTTAACGACTCCTTCTGGCTCCTGCAGAAAAAGGACGTTTCAATCAGGATGGTATCGGGGAGCAGACGCTGCAGCGCCGCACGCTCCGGGTCACGCGGAGGTGGGATGCGAAGCAGAACTTCTGTGACCGTTAGGCCACTTTGAACCTTTTCCAAATGTTTGACTCAAGTGATCAGCACAGAATCAAGACCTCAAGGGGCAGGAATGGCGTTTTCCTCAGCACACCTCTCCGGGTTTTCAGTTTAAACTCCTGAATGATTTTCATGTTTGCCTGTTGCTGAAGCGGGGAACAGCGTCACTCATGAGCTGGAAAAAATAACAGAACTTTGCCTAATAAAAGAAAGAAACTGGCAAGTGAGAGATACTGAGGAGAAGGAGATAGGACAGCAATGAGGAGAATGAGCAGAGGCCTGCAGAGTGACGTCTGAGGTCCGTTTCTGCACAACACATTAAAGTCAGTTTATGACAGTCACACGCTGCCAGAGTGTGAGCTCAGATCAGACAGTACAGATCTCTGCAGCTTCTCTGACACAGATGGAAATGGACAGCCGTCTTCTGTGTGAGAGGGAGGTGAGCAGGATGCAGAGCCGCGGCTGCAGGAGAGGCCAGGAATCTGATAGGCCGGTAATCAAGCGTGCCAGAGTCCTGTCCCGCCACAGACTCAACACTCTGAGCTGCTGGGCTGATAGCAGCCGGACAGCACGGAGAAATGTTCCTTTAGATTAGAGCCTTGTGCCTATCAATCATCAGGGATGGAGGCAGGCTGCAGGGATGGGGGAGGCGGGTGACAGTCACAGGATGCTGTGAAGATCCTGGGAGGATGATACTTCACACCATTTCACCAAAGTTTCCAGGTACGATCATTTGCCTGGAATTTTGTTCAAGAGCAATCCCAAATTATTTCAGCTTGACTTCAAAAAAATACAAAGCCTTCCGCACCCAACCACCTGGAAACTCTTGCTGACAGGTGGAGGTGGGGTGCCTCCAGGATCCCCCCCCCCCCCCATGGAGTCTGCCGGCTGCAGATATGGAGGGAGGTCACAAAGAGACAAAGAGGACAGAGGGATGATGGAGGGTAAGACCCACAACTCCAACCAAACAAATCTGCAGGAAGCCCAGGTCCTCTCCGTCTTTATAGCGGGTAACTTTGTAAAAGAATGTTTTATGGATTTATCGGAGAAGGCATGAAGTGCTGCAAATCACCAAATGAGATCCAAAATCTAAAAATTAAAGAGATCAAAACTTCAACTGATATGATTCCAGCTTCACCAAAAAAGACATTTAAAACCCAAAATGTAAACAGTATTGTGGTGAGTGCAGAATTATATTTCAATGTTATAAAAAAGAGAAGGGGAGGCTTAGGGACAGAGCCCTGAGGAGCACTGCACTGTTTCAGGTGATCAGGGTTTATAAAAGTGAGCTGTGGTGCCAACACTAATGAATGCTCAGAGGTCATTTTAAGAATTTGAGTCAAAAGATGTCAGGATATATATATATATATATAGAGAGAGAGAGAGAGAGAGAGAGAGACAGAGAGAGAGATCTAGATATATAGATATAGATATAGATATATAGTTAAACCTCATTTTAGTTCAGCTAAAAAACCTCCTCTGGGATTATTTATTCGTTTACCGCTTTCATCTAAAACCTCCAATTTCACGTTCGGACCTGCATGACTTTAAATCTCTCACTCATGTTGATTCCTCAACCTTCACCCTTCTTTTGCTGTCATCTGCACACTTTATCTCTGAACTTTAAAACTCAGCATGTACTCCCACAACTCAAAAAATGTCTCCTCCGCTCTCATCTCCATCCCATCCGTCCCTCTATCTAACCAGACAGAGATCAGGCCCCATTTGGCCTCCAACCGGTTTATTCAATAAGTAGAAGAAAAAAAAACACTTCAATATTTGGATATGTTCAAACATGATTTGGGATTTTTATCCTTGACTTCTGATTTGAAATCAATGTATTTAAAATAACCTGGTCCTTATTGTCTGCCTGTTTTCCAGCTTTCCCTTGATGCTGGTTAGCAGACTCGGGTGTTTCTGTGTTGTGGTTGACTAAACAGACCCACTCCAGCTGATTAGCAGGAAGCTGCACAGAGGCAGTTGGAAATTCAATCCAATCGAATTCAGTTTTTTTTATATAGCCCAATATCACAACACAGTTGTCTCAACAGGCTTCACTAGTTGTAAAAAACATAAAATCAGTAATAAAATACAATAGCTGATTGATAAACTAAACAGAGCCTGACAAGCAGTTTTCAGACCGACAGGAATATGCTGTGAGAGTTTATAAGGAAAAAAAACTACGTTAAAATATCTTCTAACTGTTGACACAGCAGAGCAGGATGAGAAGCTAGAAGCTGTTGAAGAACCTTTCCACACAAAACAAATGCCATCTATCAGCAAACACAGACAAATATGCAAAAAAGAAAATGGCGATGAAACCATTTTCAAACAGACGGTGAGGAGTTGAAGAAATCACAGACTGAATGGTAAAAGACTCTGAAGCTCCGTAGAAATATGCCTCGGTCATCCAGGGTCAGGTGGATCAAAGTGACGAGTTTGTGTTGCAGCCTTTTTCATTGGTGCAGAATCTCCATGCTCAATATGCTAATGCGACTCTGCCAACATCTCCCATTCCTTAGCAAAGAAATGAGACTGTGAGCGCTGATAATATGCATATAGCACGCCTTCATGCTCCATTATAATTAACTACTGTATGATAACCCAACACCCACACCGCTGAGCACACACACACACACACAGCCTGGTAAATAATAATAACCATTATTACGCATGCCATTACCATGCTTTATTGGAGGTAATTTAAATGACTGACTGTGTGTGTGTGTGGGTTTATGCGGGGGGGTTATGGCAGACAAGCTGTCAGAGGATGGTGCATCTTCATTCATGTCCCACAGGAACAGTGGGAAACTGCAGGACACCATCAGGTAAGTCTAAGGGGGAATTCAGACTGGGAAAATCCTTTGCTCTGTACTAAGTCCGCTTAATTTGGTCTGAACATCGCGTCTGGTCTGAAAAAATACATCGGTCCAAATTGCAATAAAATCTAGAAATAGTCTTTTAGAGGTTACGGGGTAGTGAGTGAATTCAGACATATTATAAGTCTCCCTGTTTCCAGAAGCATCATGGGACAACAAGGGCAGGAGGTGCAGTTTAAATACTTGTGATTACTGACCAACTGAACTTTATTCAAACACTAAAACTCTACGGTCCAGCTGCACACAAAATGATACTTTGTTTTCAGGACAATAAACAGTCATTCATCTCAGATTCTACAGGCCTCAGCCGATAGGATAGGTGTCAACATCTGACCTGAAGCCCCAGATTTTGGTTCCATGAAGAGGAAGATCAGTATGATGATACACAGCAGACCACAAGACATTCCTGTGATGCAGATTTCTGTATCAGGAATTTAGGCAGCCAGGAAGGAACCCTGTCGCTTGCAAAGTCATTCAAAGGAAGCTGTGAATTTAAAGTGGATTATAAAGAAAGGAGTGCCCACCTTCACCTTCTTTATTCTATCTATATCTTTTTATAGATAGAAGTCCTATTTTCATGTCATCAGTTTGGATATTTCTCTCTACAAACAGTCGAAGTGAAGATCTGGATAAATATGTTCCCAAAAGGTTTATTTAAAAGACGGCACAACGAGCAGAACCTGCGAGTCGGGAATTCTTCGGATTCATCGCGATTTTAATAAAAAAAAAAACGCCTCTTCCGATCAGCTGTTATCTGTCCGCAGGAGGAAAAGACAGAAATGGAAATGTTCTGTTGTTGTTTTGTCTCTCTTTTATGTTAATATCAGTCCGTGTGAAGAGCTGTAATGACCGCAACAAAGACTGATTTGAATAAAATATTTGAATAAATTAAAGAGATTACTATCAAGAGGCTGGAACACAAACTGAGCCCAGAAAGGGAAATTAAAAATTTCATATCTAGGAATTAAAGGTTTTCAGACAAGAATAATTCATATTTTTAATCTTCTGAAATATAATTAGCAGATTAACATTCAGTGAATTTAGACAAAAGCCTGCATGAAGTTTAGAAGTCACAGATTTCCTCCAAGCAAAGCGAGGCGGCCTGAATATTTTAACAGCGGAGGCGGATGACGGACAGAAGAAAAGATCTGAGCTGAACTGCAGGCATCAGATTAGAAATCAACATGTGACAGAGAAAAACAGCAGATTAAGTTCTGGACTGGAGGAAAAACAAAGCAGGAAAGTTTAATTCAAACTCAAATCTTTTCTGTTTGACGTAAATCGACTGGCGGGACTTCATTTTTTTTTTAAATATTTGCATACCAGTACGAATTTCTTTTTTTGTAACAGTCAACTAAAAAATAATAGATTTCTTCTGAAGTTTTGACACATATTTCAGATAAAATTATTTAAGCTTGTTGTCACTGCGTCTGTCGAGCGGACATTTTCGTCTCTAACGCGAATTAAAACCTACGTAAAAACACAACTGGACAGTCTGGGCTCTCAGCACTGGCCTTTTTTATTTTTTTTAATACACTGCATTTTATCCCACGAAGGGAAATTCTTTCTCCGCATTTGAGCCATGCCCTTGGGGAGCGGTGAGCTGCAGCTGAGCCCGCGCTAGGGAGGCGGTAGCGTTAAGGGTCTTGCCTAAGGACCCTCACTGGGTGATGTTAGTTGCTCGCCATTGATATGGTAGTTGCCCCCCGTACCATTGCTCATTCCCCTCCGGGAATCAAACCCTGGTTTCCTGCATGGTAGCTTTCCACCTTACCAACCGAGCTACCCAGCCGCCTTCTTTTTTTTTTTTTTTTGTTATACACAACTTCACATCAACACTTGATGGAACAGAAAAGGACTTCTTGACCGAACTGAAGTGCGATAATCTACATGACGGTGATGGTGGAGAAAGATGGATTTTGTCTTCAAATAAACAGATTTTTTGATAAGTGAAATGATAAATATCATAATAAATAGTATTCCAAGCTTATGTGGTTGTTTTCAATGTTTTGTGCTGGCTGTAATAGCATAATGAGATTTGTTTACTGTTGTTTACTATTATATTGACTTTTTTGGACACAATAGATATAAATTTAATAACATGAAATCTGCTTGATTTGCTTTAATTTAATAGATTGTGGAATGTTTGTTTATTTGTTTAGTAAGTTAATTGTTAAGATAATCTTTAAAAAAGTTATTTTCTTCCAAGAGGAATGTAAAATAAATTAAAACTTTTTCATTCAATAAAAATTGGGGTGTACAGATTCTATTGACTGTTTGATTTATAGCGCTTTACAACCTTCTTAGAAGGCCCAAAGCGCTTTACACACTGATGACGGCTCCACTGCAGAACACTGGTGCTAACCAACAATTACCAGGAGGAATGTGGGGTTCAGTGTCTTGTCCAAGGACACTTTGACACATGCTTGAATATTGGGCAGAAACCAAACCTGCCATCTTCCCATCAGCGGTCGACTGCCCTACCTCTGCACCACGGCTGCACATCTTCCAATGATGGAGGAAGCGTAGCTTTCAGAAATCTTTTCAAACTGAAGCCCAAAGACATAAAATCATGTATGTTTGAACATGAGCTCCAAACTCACCCAAACATCATGAAACGCGAATAGAAAACAAGACGAGGCGTTTGTGGGAGATAAGCGAGCTTGTTTGGGCTGCGGGAACTCATGACTAGAGCTGGTTAGCAGGTCACGGCCGTGTTGAGTCACAGACGGGAGGTTGCTGACTCCACATGTGATTACGCTTTTAACAGACCGGTGGAGTCCGAACCATTGATAGTATATGAGAACTGGACTGAGTAACCCCTCCCTTCCCAACGTTCCAAACAGGAAGTACCGGCTGGCGTCAAGAAGCCAAAATCAACAAACTTCTATTGTAACTTAAACAGCTGTTACTTAGTCATTCTATTTGTCCGAATAACCATTGCTGCTCTGATAGCTTTATTTAACATGTTAGTGCTAATCCTCATTTTTCTTTATAATTTTTTCTGTAGTGCCAGTTATAAACTTCCCAATCAGATGCCCCAATACAAGAAGCTGGCGCCTGCTGGCCCCCACGTCACATTGACAGATTTAATGTAACCTGCTTTAAATGTGTAGGGGTGTAGAACTCCAACAAGCCTACTCCTGATTGGCAAAAGACCTAACAATGACATTTTTCCCTGTTTTACACTTTAATAAACACTGTTGGGTTAAGGTTAAGATTAGGGTTAAGGTTTAGGGTTAGGATAAATTGCATAATTTCCACTTCTGGCCAATTACGTCAGGCGTCGTCTTCTCCAATAACCGGTACGAAACCCATAGAGACGACTGTTGTTGTGATTTTGGGCTATATACAGAAAATTGAATTGAATTGAAAATGGAATTGTCTGCAGCCAAGTCCCTCTACAGAAACCTCAACTCAGACCAACTTGGACCAATCACTGCTTACTGATGAAATCTGGTGCCAACATAGGCGTCCGTACTTCCGAAGAAATGGTGACTGAATTTACTTCATTTGGTTGGAGCCAAAACTAAGCCAATGTCTATGGATGACGTCACAATCACTCTGTCTAGTTTTCATACAGTCAATGGTCTGAAAAAAATGGCCAAAGGAAAAAAAACTGTAAGAAGGAGTCATCATTCTCCCAGACGAGGAGAAGCAGGAGAAACTCGGAGAAGGAGGAGACAGGAGGAAGGCAGCAACAGGGAGAAATGAGTGGAATGTCAACACCAGCGGAGGAGATAAAAGCCTCCAACATACGGAGAACACCTGTGATGAGAAGGAGAAACAATGGTAAAAACCAGGAGATGGAGGGAGGGGTGGTTAGTGGTGATGGAGAGACCAGAGGAAAAGATGGAGGGATGGAGGGAGGGAGGGAGGGAGGGCTGGAGGAAGGAGAAAGGAGGAGGAGGTGGAGGGGAGGGGGGGCTTGACGATAAGAGAAAAATTCAGACCGGTCAAAGTTTCCTTTTTGCCAATCGTTCTCCTGATAAAGACAGCGCCTGCTCCGGAGCTGATAGAGGAGCTATCTGCCCCCCCTTGCTCTCACCCCCTCCCCCGTCGCTCTGCCTCCCTCACCCGACAGTTAGTTTGTGAGGAAGGGAGAAAATAAAATAAAAAAAAAGAAGGGAAAAGGGAGGGCTGTATCAGTGCAGCATCATGGTGCTACCATCAACCAGCCACGGCGCAGCAATTAATATCGCTCCAATTACCGTTAAAGGGACGAGGCTGGGACAGGACGATAATGAACACATCCTCTCCTCCGCGGCTCACGCATTAAAGCGCACACACACACACAAAACGAGCGCAGCTTGAAAAGGAAATAATAGAAGATAGTACGGTAATCTCCCTGCATTGTTTAACTCATTGAAGACAACAGACAGAGAGAAATAAATAAGCAAACAAACCTTGATAAGACAGGAAATAAATTATAAAATTATGGCGATTTACTTGTTATCTTTCTTTTTTCGCCGCATGTCCTTTTTGTTGTGCTTTGAAAATATTTTCACTTACAGGCCTGCAGGACAATGCGTGAGCTCAGAAATCCCCTGTAAACCAGAACCAATCCCCTCGTCTTGCAGGTACGAACCCGTAGAACCTGCTGCTCTGTGCAGCACGGATGGAAAACACCCCAAGAAATGTTGTTTTTAAACTAAAAAAATGGGAATTGACATAACCCCATCTGGCTGCTATAGCATCTTCCAATGATTTCGGAAAGAATTACAGCTAAGTTTGAGAGGAGGAGGTTGAAATGTGGAGGTGTGGCGGAAGAAGAGGCCTGATGGAGCAGGGGAGCGGATCTCCAGTTTCTCCTGTGTTCTGAGGCTGAACTCAGGATCTACGTCCCACAATCTTCATATGTCTCAATCAAGCCTTATCTGAGTTTGTAATCTGGCACTAAGTGACTAAAAAATGCTGCTTCAAATGATAATTTACAGCAAAGACTCTTTCAGTGTTATGGTTGTGATCAGGCTGGTTAACATAGAACTTCCTGGGAAGTCTATCTGACTTCAGATCAAGACTTAATCAAACCAAGATTTAACCGACGTGTGCATCTGCTGTTTGAACCCCCCACCCCACCCCCACCCCCCGGCAGAACAGACCTGGGCATTTCCACTGCAGCTCCTCTTCTTCCTCCTCAACTTTCTTATCTTCTTCACCGCCGCCGTGCGTAGGTGATAGCTCCTCCCCCCCATCGCCATCTTCATCTGGTCCTCCACCAGAATCTTGTGTCCGGGTTTCTGGAAACAAAACCAGAGAGTTCATGTGGGCGGATGGCTCGTCTCTCATCCTCAGCCGTCTTCTTAGACTCCACATCCACCCATCCCGGCTCTCTGTACCCAACAGCCCGTCACCTTCAGCCGGCACGGAGGCCGCCTGATCAGCTTCGACATCTCCGCCATTGATGGAGCTGATTACGCAGCCTCCCTGATCAAGACATGGCGACTTTCATCACATGACCTGAGCGTGTTTGCAAAGCGTACATGTATGGACCCTGAACTTTGCCTCTCTGGCTGTTATCTGCGAGCTCATCACGCCGCCGGGCTTCTCGCTATTAGCTGGACTCATGATTAGTCAGATTAGATTAATAGCTGCATCGACCGCGGCCGCCCTTATCCGACCTGTGGATCTGTCTTACACCATCATCAGGCCAAAGGTCAGCCGACTGCGCTGAGCTGGATCACACACGCTTCAGCGAGCAGAGCGTTCACTTCTACATTTCTAACACAGGAAGTCTACAGCACCGAGATCCGGTCCTTTTTGATGCCATCACGACACAGAAGCCTCCACATCTTACAAGACAAATTCTTGGAACCATCCAGCAGCTGGCATCACAGCCATCTGCCAGCAGCAGAGATGCTCACACAAGATTCTGATGAATTCTGACAGATTTCTGTTGCTCCTTCCAGATAAGATGGTGATTCTTAGAAGAACTCATTTCATCAGAACTGGTTTGGCCTAAAGAAACGTTTGCATCAAATACTTAATACACATTAAATGTGAGGAACAGGAACTATCTCCTGAATAAAAGTCTTTAGAGAGGTGGTTTGTGTAGTTAGTCATTAGTGATGGTGGGTGTGGAGACACTCATTAAAGCAGTGGTTTTTCATATTAAACATTCTGGAACATCAGTCCCTAAATCCTTTTTAAAACCATTTCAGAACAGTTTGGAGGTTCAAACATTTAAGAGTCTAAATGAAAAGCATAAAAACAGTTTCTTCTACAAGCCTCATTTCATGCATGTAACCACAGTTAGAAGAATACAGAACAAAATCTGTTTAAACCTTCCCTGAGAAAACCCATTAAAATGTTTCACAAAACTGCATCTGGATGTAAAGAACTCTATGACTATGTCTAACACTTCTTAATTTCCCGTTATCTTAAAATGTATTTTAAAATTAGTCTCAAACAGAAAAAAATGCACATTGGACTTTGATCAGGATTTGAAATTCCAGCCTTGAGGTAAAATCAGGTGAAGGTAGTAATGACCTCCATGTGACCTCTTGTTTTTGTCTACTTCCTGCTTCATCTGAGTGCTGCATTTGACAAATAATCATGAGATTCAAATCAAATCAAAGAAATTTTGAAAGAAATCTAATTTCGAAATCAAAAGATTTCGAAATCAAAAGATTTCGAAATTAGATCTAGAGTACTTAGGAACCATCACCAGTCTTTGGTTTCAGCTGAAGGAGTTCTGCTAGAGTCCTGGACTTGGAACTGGGTTTTCACTCTTGACATGCAGCCCCTAAAAACCATCAGGAAACTAAATTTTATGGTGTCACTCATGAAGCCGATCTTTGCTCATGATTCATACCATTGGAATTTAATGAAATTACAGGCCTGTATTTAAAGATCTAAACAAATTTTACTTTTTCTAGTTTCTATCTTAAACTGAGTTCATTAGCTTAAAACTGGAGACAATTTCACAAAATTTGTAGAGCTTACTTATCCAAAAGAAACTGATTGTTCATAAGTGTTTTTCAGACAGGAAAAAAATCTATTTATAAGTATTAGATTAACTGTCGAGCACAGCGGTGGGAGACTGATGATGTGGGCTGCAGAACCTGGATTCTTTGCAGTCAAACAGGAGTGTGAGCCTTTCAGTGTTTTAGTCATGCATGGATCTAGATGGCGTGACAGAATGATGACAAAAAGTAGCATAACTATGACAATTAAAAGTACTAGCATTTTCCCCAAGATTGTACAAAAGAAAATATTAGCAGGTTTGTGATCAAATACCTCATGTAGCTTCTTCAGTAAACGTCTCCTTTGTCCTAAGTCCTGCCCGCTCCTCAACCTCCTTTCCTTTTTTGGACTTCCTCCTCTTCCCCAAAAGCCCGCCCTGTTTTCAGCACCCGCGGATAAGACCACAGTCATGTGCACAAAGGCCGTGTTTACCCTCACATTCCTGCCTCGATAAACAGCTATAGCGCCCAGTCGATATCTGCCATAAATGCCCGGCGACCACGTGACGCTCCATTATTAACCGCGGCGAGGAGCCTGGATCTCCATCGTAAGATCCATCAGAACACACAGAGGCAGCTGCACGCATCTGGTTTCACGTCACGTCCACCTTTCAGCTGTTACTGTACACACACACATACACACACCTCCCCCTGCCTAAACAGTGCCATTATTTTCAGCTATAAATCACATTGAATGGCACATTGATTTTTATCCTGCAGGGGCTGCAGCATGGAGGGGAGCTGGAGACACAGTTATTGCATTTAATATTATCAATATTATCTCCCATATCATCTCAGACAGGGAGGCAGGTATCAGGAGGAGTCGACAGACACTTTTCTGCCAAACCTCCTCCTCCTCCTCCTCCTCTTTCCCGCTCAGCGAGACAGTCTCCATCAATCTGATAAGCTGAACTTCCCCGTCACACCTGCAGGGCAAAGTCACCCGACATTCCCTCGCCTCCAGACTTTTGGGAGCGTTTTAACGCAGCCTTTTCTTTGCGGACACGTGAGCCTGCAGACTCACCGCGCAGCAGCATGGAATCAGAGGAGAGGGAAGCTGAGGATCCACCTGCAAAGACTCACGATACAAAAAAATGTAGGAGTCAAGCTTCTTTGAGAAATTGCATCTAAAATAATAAGTATCCTTAAAGCTTCCAAAGTCCCCACTAAATGCAAGGTATTTGATAAGAAACTTTCAAGCCCACCCTCCTATCCCCCCTCTCTAACATCCTTCTCTCTTCTTCCTTTCTTTCCTTTTCCGTCCGGTCCAACACAAAAGATTTTCAAATATGATTAAAATGTATAAAGTTTGGCCTCAATTGCAAAAGGGGTTTATTCAGACCTCTGGTTACCCTCTGGTTTGTCTGAAGATTGATAACCCCTGTTGTTAAAGTAAAATATGTCCAACACAAGAAGCCCTCAGCTCTCATCTGTCTGCCCAGCTGTTGGACAGGACAAAAAAAAAGAAACTTTCAAACCCAACAAATCTTTGGAAAACTCTGCATTAAGCAACTCAAGCTGTAATTACGGACTTAAGAGTCATTTCTAAAAAAAACGTTCTTGCATCTTGGGAGGAGAAATAAAAGCACAGAAGTCCACAAAGATGCACCACATAAAAGGTTAGGGATTTTTGTTAGATAAACATAAAGCATTTATAGAGAAACTCTGGGAATATAAGATGGATGGAGTTAAAACGCCACTGAATGCGGCGGCTGCAGACACTAGAGCATCAGACTAGAGCGTCGGCTCTGAATGTCATCATCAGAACCATCCTTTGGTGTTTCTGTCCACACCAACACTGTTTTTAAGTAGAAAACAGGAATCTGTGGGGGGGTGTTTTATCATTAGTCCCGGAAAGGCTCCGCCTCCTAAAGCTTGCACACACACAGAGGTCACTTCTAAAGCTAAAACAGATCTGATGCTCATAAGTGGCTTTATGTGTAAAACAGATCCATTCTGCACTATTTAAGCTTCACTTAAACCCATTTGGCGATTGATCAGACATTTATCTTTTAACTTATGAAGTTTTTTTTTTACTTACCGGTAAATAAATTGTGAAATTAACTAAACATTTCTGAAGTGATGTTTCTGTCCAGACGTGTTTCTTGTTTATAATCCTTTACTGCATTACATTATATTGTATTACAATATAGTAACATTTTGATGGATCAGTCAGGATTCTATCCAAATTTAAGAGATAAGTCACACTTTTAGAAAATACAAATTCAAGAGAATCAGACGATCAAATATGGAGACTTGTAGCTTTAAATGTCCAGTAAAGTGAATCAAAACCTTTGAGTTAGAAATAAATGTTGTGGTTCTGGTTCTCATCCAGAGGACAATCGGAGACAACGTTAGTGGTTCTGGTGGTCCAGCTGCATCTCAGGGTTGTTAATTGGTGGTTTCATTGTAGTTATGATGCTTGTTAGACCTTCATTTACTCATCTTTTCATTTTGTTTTGGGTTAAGAATGAGTTCTGTTACTGATGTAAACCTGATCATTTACAAAAACAGATTTTTGATCTATCTTCTCGTAAGCTGATAGATAAAATCAGCACAGGGCTGAGGTCCTCCGGGGAAATCTGAGGTCAAATTATTCACTTCTGACACCATAAATTCTCTACAACTAAATGGAAAACATGCTGTTCTTTTTTCTCTTTTTTTTTTAAACTTTGTTCAAGATTCATCTCAGATCCCATCAGTCTGAAACTGTTGCAGCTTCGGAGGAATGTGCAGTTTTTTATCAAAGCTCAGTTGAAGGCCTAGAAAGATCTGACGGGCTGTAAGCCATTATAGGGCTGGAAGACGTGATCTGAAGATTTATCTCTGCATCCTGTCGATGACTTTTCCTCTGATTGACTCAGAAGAGAACATGTACATCCAGCTAAGACGTGATCAACACAAGGGTCAAAGGTTTATGTGGGGCTCCACCACCAGCAGAGGAAGACAAAAGTTCAGCAGAACCTGCTGCTAATCCTGCCTTCTGTCCAAGGAAACCTCAGATTACTGCCTCTCACGCGCCCCGTCTCTTCTCCTGCTAATCTGATTCTGATGAAAGGAAAAGAAAGACCAAAAAAAAAAAAAAAAGCTGCTCTGATTGGCTCAAATGAGAGAGTGACAATAGCAGGTCAGGAGGAGTTAACTTATGGGCGCAGACGTGGATTTTATCAGGTTTCCTGTGATGAATAAAAGTGATTGTTTAAAAGAAGAAAAAAGCCTTGCTCGTTTCTGCAGGTTGCTGCAAAACTGCACAGCGATTCTGAGAAGAACCCCCGAGTGAGGAGAAAAATCACCTGACAGATGCTCCTCCGTGATGCAGCGCATGCGTGTGCGCCAGCGTTCATGCAGCAGCTGTGGGTCACGGCGAAGTGCTCGGTTCGGTTTCTGGGAGAATGTGGTTTTCTTGCACAACTTATCAGGCTGGTTATCACTCTTGTGTGTGCTTGTGTGTTGGTGTGTGTGTCTTCCAGATGGTGGATAAGAGGCCCTGCCTTTATTAGCCAGCGCCGGTCAGATAAAGACCAGTATTGATCCCAGGTTGAAAGAGCAGGTTCGTCAAACATGGCTGATTTACAGAGAGCTGATAATGGCAGCACTGGGCAACCGAGGAACCCCAAGGATGAGGAAGAGGAGTAAATCAACAGTGATGTGCATGTGTGTGTGTGAGTGTGTGTGTGTGCGTATGTGGTGGGTTTAAAAACATGCACATCCAGAGATGGGGAGGACCGTTCACCATCCATGGATTTGCACACGTGCAGCACGGCTGACTTCTTTCATCCTCTTCCTCTGCAAGCTAACACACAACCCGACCTCGGCCTCAAACCCTCACACACACACACACACACACACACATATATATATATATACACAACTAATCTCTAATCTTGTCTCGATTAGCACCTGACAGAATTTCCATGGGTTTATCAAACCGAGCCAACCAGCAGACGCTTATCACCCTCAGCCCCCAAATTTCACAAGAGCAGGAATTTTCGAGATTAAAAGAAAACGCACACACACACACACACACACACAGCTGGTGAAATCTTGAATAAGTCAAAAGAATATGAGTGAAAAGTGTGCTATCACACGGAGCGCTGTGGTTCGGGATAAGAGGCGCAGGAAATGGGGGGGGGGGGACGGGCTTGCCGAGGCCCACAGAAATGTTTTTGTTTGTTTTTTTGCCTTCAGACACATTGGAGATTAAAAAAAAAAAAAGAGCCGCAGCCTCATAAACTTCATGATTCTAGCGAGTGCGGTTCTGGGTGACGTTAACCGTCTCCTCTCTCATAACAGGTAGACGTCAGTTGATTAAACAAAGTTCTGATGTGCAGATAAGGCGGGTAATAACCACTAATAACTGACAGTGAGGCAGACATCTGGATGGGTTAGGGACGTGACGCAGATGCAGCTTGTAATTGTGAAGGTTGCCTTCAGGTACACCTGCTCCAAACTCCACACTCGGGACATACGGGGGGGGGATGCTTCCACCTGTTGATTCTAAATCCAACAGCTTTAGCGTCATTCACAAAGGTGTCATTTCTTCTTTCACGCCCGCTCAGGTGTGGACTAAAAGGAGACGCAGAACAGAAACCTCTCTTTTGGTTTGCGTCCACATGGAGCAGAAAAACAGCTCATGGCCGCTTTAAACGTTCCGTAAATGATGTAGATGTAAACTATAGATATGAGTGGAGAAAAAAAAGCAGAGAGAGACAAAGATTGAAGTCGTTAACACTCTAGAAACACAATAAAACGTTCCTTCGTCAAATATTTATGCTCTAGGTTTCTTTTTTTAAAACAACTTCTACATGCTAGTGTATTGCTAACATTTTTGGTCATAAAATTGCTCATTTTCAAAATCAATCAGAGGGGGGGGGTGCTTGTGAGCAAAGATTCTCTTTTTCCATCTTGACTAATGAGGACATTTTTGTCAGAGTAAATCAAAGACTGGTGTGATGTGGACACGGAATGGTGAAAATCTGCTCCGACTGCAGCTGCAGGGATCTCTGAGCCTGAAGCATTGACCGTATATGAGAACTGGACCGAGTCAGTGTGATGTCACCCATGGAAAACGCTTTTCTTCCAGCTCCAATGAAATGAAATGAAATCAATTCAGTCGCCATGTTCTTCTATATGTCGTGTTTGAACCAGAAATCTTCAGTAAGCAGTGATTGGTTTTAATCGGCCTGAGTGAACACTTCTATGGCAACCACTCTCACCAATCAGGAGTGAGCTTGTAGGAAGTCCACACCCCTACCATTAGAAAGCGGGCTACAAGCAATCAAACATTATGAACGTTGGACGTGGGGGCCAGCTGGCTCCACCTAACTTTATTGAGGCATCTGATTGGTCAGTTTATGGCTTGAATAACTTGCAGTACAGAAAAAATATCATTAAAAAAATACGATTATCGAGAACATGTAAAAAAAAAAAAAGGTAGCAGAGCAAGAATGATTATTCCAACAAATATGAGGACTAAGTAATAGCTGTTTATTTTTACATAGAAGTCTATAGGATTTTGCATTTATTTGCATTTAGTCCAGTTCTCATACAGTACAGTCTATGGCTTGAAAGTTATAAAAAAGCGATGGCTCTAGGAACATGGGAGGAGAAAATCCTACCCCTGTCAATGCTCCCAAGGAAGAGTAAAAAACAATACATGCTTCAGGCTACCTACTTCTCCCGTATGGTCTACCATGTGGGAGGGGTTTCACCCACAACTGCCCAGTTGGGGTGGCTGCTTCAAGTGAAATGTAGCAGGTTACATGTTAAAAAACTGTATCAGAACAAGAACGGTTATTCTGTCCAATAGAATGACTGAGTAACAGCTGGTTAATTATCTATTGAAGTCTATTGGATATTGGCTTCTTGGAACCACTGGGTACTTCCTGTTTGGAGCACCAAGGGGAGGGGTCACTCAATCCAGTTCTCATATGAAGTCAGTGTTCTGACTGGACCAAAATAGACTTTTCCCAGACTTGAACAGGTATTTGTTCCCCCTCACCTTCACTGTAGAGAGGCGTGTACGGCGGAGGGGTGGAGCTGTCGCCCTCAGCAGA
Organism: Oryzias sinensis; assembly: GCA_037389245.1. Taxonomy (NCBI): domain Eukaryota; kingdom Metazoa; phylum Chordata; class Actinopteri; order Beloniformes; family Adrianichthyidae; genus Oryzias; species Oryzias sinensis. The sequence goes on from CM074499.1 coordinate 4,811,278, forward strand.
GTCTTCCGGGTCGGAGGCTCCGCCCTCCTCTCCTGATAGGCTCATGGTGTCAGCTGTGTTCTCCTCGCCGCCGTCGAGGTCGCCAAGGGAACCTGCAGAGGAGAGCGCAAAATAAAGATTACACCTGGGAAAGGAGGGGCAGCAGGTGTGCATTTAAAGTCAGACTTTGAACATCTTCTGATCTAATGCAAAAGCCTTCCCAGTGGTCTTTCAGTTATGATTATGATGTAGAAAACCCAAAATAAAGATAAAAACCAGTGTCATTTTCTAGGACATAGTCTCTGCAGAAGTTTATTAGAAATTTGCCACTCAGTTGTCCAAAATATGTGTAAATAGGGCCAAATTTGATGAGGTAAAAAATCTTTGAGAGTCAGCCATTTGGCCTGACCGTCTTTGAACTATTTTAATAACATTAAATGCAAATGACCTATTTAATTAACATTTTATTGCAACTACATAACTTGGATTTCTTCCAAATAGAAAATCAATGCATTAAGATCCAGTTTGATCACAATTGTCAGTTTTTTGTACTCTTCTTAGTTAGCTTGTTGTGGATAGCCCATCTTGTCTAGTAGTGTCTTCTGATAGTGAACTCCTTGAAAACAACTCTGTCTTTAGGCCTATTAGGCAGAGTCGTTTCATATTTCCCAAATAATTTAGCCAGTTTCCACTTGTCCTGAAGTAGAGGCCCTCACGGTCAACTTTTTGCATTTATTTACTGTAGACATTTTAGAAATAAGCTAGAAAGTTTCACAGCAAGGTTGACAGAAGTTTTAGCACAGCTTAAAACGTAATGTAGTCAAACACTAGGCCTAAACAATAAATCGCAAACGTATCAATACTGCGATATCAAGCTGCGCAATACGCATGTTGCAAAAGACTATGAAAATTGCAAAAAAATAGTTACCTTAAATGTGCTAAAACAATCTTATGGCAGCTTGAAATATTTCTCGAATCAAATAAATCCCTTTATGCATTTGACCAATCAGATGGAGGCCTTTACATTGTTGTCTTTAATGTTAGATGTTGCTGTGTTTGCTATTTGTTCATGTACCGCAAATTATACCGTTATCGCAATATTGATCACTAATATTGCTTATGGCGAGCTTTCCGTGCAGCCCTACCAACCACAATCAACTAATCGCATAGAAAGTTTATAGAAAATGGTTCTTCCATAAAATTTGGTCCACAGTCCTAACTTTAGAAATGCCGGGTTGACACTGTTTCTATGTCTGCAGGTGGATGCATCAGAATGGAGCGTCGCAAGGCCTTGTTAAAAGCAACATTTTCATCAAGAGTGGGTCTTTAATGGAAGTGGGGAGCGCAGAAACAAAAGGATTTTCAATCATTTTCACAGTAAAAACATGAAAATCACAGATGACTGCGTGTGCCGTTGGAAAAAAAAAGACTATTTAAAAAAAAAAGAGTTATTGAAAAAAAAATGGTAGAAGTGGACACGCTGAACGAACTAATCCAGAAGATTAATAGCAAGAAGCCGAGAGGGACCTTCAAGCCAAATTACAGGATACCTAAAAGTGCAGCTAAAAGAGTGATTAGTGCAGGGCTGATCGCTATCGATTACAGTCTCATAATCCCTGCTGACCAGAGTAATTATACAGTACTTTTGATCTGTTCCAGCCCGTTTGAAGATTACATCCAGAAATGGAAGTCACTTAATATGGATTTAATGCCACTTTTTTTCCCTTTTTTTTTTTTTTAAAGAGCGTTCCATTAATAATACTTTTTTTCCCTTTCTGTAAATGAAATTCTCACTGGTGCGTAAAAAAAACCTCGAAGCTTTCTCCACCGTGAGGAGCGCGTGCCTCCTCATCCTCCTCCTCCTCAGTCAGGATCTTCATCACCCTTCACTTTAACAGGATTAGGGCGCAGAGACGGTTAACAGTCAGCTGAGGCAGACTCACGATGAAAATTTATTGGAAAGGCACATTGTTTTTTTAGGTTGTAAATTAATTTTCACGAGGATGCGCAGAACGAACATGGAGATGTGGGATGGGGGGGCTGTTGCTGCGCCGCAGCCGTGACTGGGGGGCGTATATATTTACAATACTGGAACAATGGGAGTCTATAATCTATACAAAGCGCACAACAATACCCGTGAATAAAGCGGCTTGTAGAAAAAGGGAGAGGCAATTTTTCTAATTCTGTTAATTTCACTTCCAAAGCAATTAAAAGCAGGCAGAGATAATGCTGGGAAACAATCGACTGCTTCTGTCTTTGTAAATGAAACATCTTTAGGCTAATTTCTGCTTCCACGCCCGCCTGCTTCACTCTCATTTCAGATAAAATGAAACAGCCAGATTTGGACCTTGGCGCGCAGGAAATCATCGATCCTGTACACAATATATTTTTAGACTGTTTCTGCGCTGCGCCTGATCTCATTTCCAGTATCTGGGAGGACATTTTTCATACAATTAATTTCCCTTTAATCACAGTCGTACAAAGGCACTTCTGTGTGTAAAATTCCAATTATGTTTCCGGTTGAAAATGTCGGAGTCTGGATTTCTTTCCTCATTACGGCTCCGCTTTAATGGATCCATCTCCGCATCGCCGCTGTCGGACATGAAAAGGCGCAGAAAACTTTCAGCTCCACTTCTCCTCCGCTTTCATGATCCGGCAGCAGCGCCAAACTTAGCCTGGATGGATGCTTGGCGGCGAGGATTGCGTGATAAGTTGGTCGCACGTTTTTAGGCTTTAATTGTTGAAGCCTGATATGCCACATAAAAAAATTGCACATATCACCAGGAGCCACGCCCAGCTTTCCAGGAGGAACAGAAAGTTTCCCAAAAGAAGCCTGCAGCTCCCTTTGGTCCAACTTAAGCTTCTGAAAACCCAGATTTAAAACAAATCAGAGCATTTCTTCATGTTCTAGCAGCTCATGATGAGTCCTGAGGGGCACCAATGAAGATCTGCCACATCAAGTCTGTCACATACACACCATCATTAGCCCAGAACTTCCTTTAAAAACGCTCAAACGATTAGTTTTAACAACAATTCAATTCAAATCATAATTTGTGGCTGCCGATCCCATTCCTAATCGGTATTGGTTCATTTTGAACAATCCTATTCACTGGAATCAGGAAACCAGTGTGACTCATAAATACCTGCACTGAACGGAGCAGGACAGGGTTTCCAGATTCTTTGTATTTCTTGCAAGATAATCAAGTGTAAATTAGATATGTGTACTAACAAACAAGTAAAAAAGAATTAAGGGCAAATCCATTCACATTTTAGTTTCATAAAGTGCAGCCCACTGTTATATTTTCTCTTTAAAATAATCAAATAAAAAAACATTCTTAGGACATTCTAGCACACGGTCTTTTCTACATTCAAAGTGTTTCCACATGGACGGATCATCACATGTGTGTTGTCCGTTGTGATGCATTTGCTCGATACCAAAGACTACTGTGCCTTAAAAAATAACTTTTTTTAATGGATTAGGTCAATTTGATTAACAACTGGCTTAGACAGATCGATCAGGTTGCAGGAAAATCAATCGATTCATCAATTAAGTCCATTAATTGTTACACGTCTAAAAAAAAAAAAAAAACACTTTTTTCTGTTTTTGGGTGTTCGTGTAAACAGAATCTGTTCTCTCTGATCATTTTGCTATAGATCCTCACCATAAACAGGAACTTCCCATCATCAAAGAAATCTTGCCCAAGTGAGCCCCTTTCTCTCCCGAGCCAGCGCTGATACATGTTGTACGTGTGCACCTCTCAACCAGGACCACAAAGAAGAAGCCCATCACTGTAACTTTGAAATCTTTGGCCCAGCTCCCAGTCATCTTTAGGATCGACCTTAAGGTTGTTTTATTAATTTATTAATTCTTAGTGTTTTTAACATGTTTTTGTGGCATTTTTCTGATGATTAAGCTTTCAAACTGCCTGAGTATTTATTTAATCAAATCGTTGTGAATCAGGAGCAGATGAAAAAATGCTTTAAAAAAAGATAATATTTGTCACATAAAAAATATAGGTAAATTTAGGTTGTTAGGATATTTGTTTCTATTCAATAATACGCCAATAAAGCCATGTTCAGTTTATCAGCAAGTAAGTAAGGAAAGAATGACAGTCCACCAAAGCAGACCTAAGAAATAAGAGAAAACGCCATTTCTGCCTTGTGCTGTTTAAAACCTTTCGTAGGAGTGCATTAGCGTCAGTGAAATGATCCTGTGTGGCACAGGATGTCTTATTCTGAAAGGACTTCATAGGACCCTCCATCAAACAGTAACAGTTATTTCACATGTAGAAAAAACTGCTTTCTGTTTCTATACATACAAAAATACGGAATTATAACTATATTTTTAAAAGAACACCAACATACATGCAGAGCATAATTAGCATTCTTGAAAAGGTAAAGTTACACTTAGTGGCCCCGTCAGGCTCTGATCGGTGAGAAACGGACCCCAAATGGCTCCTTCAGCGTTATTGGCTGCAGACCACTGCTCTATCTGCTCTTCAGGGGCAACGTATTTAAAGAATAGAATTGTTTCTACATGTACAGATTTAAAAAAAGAATTCTTCACCAACGTATTCATGTTTACATTTGATAGTATAAGGGGGAAAAGGAGTCATAATGAGAGAAAACGGCATGTTTGACTTTGCTTTCTTACATTTTTAATTCAAGTAAATCTGCTGCAGCAGAAGGATCCTGTTTGACACAGGATGCATTTTATTTTGAAAGGAACTTGTTTGTGCCGCTGTCAAGAATATGAAATTTAAGATTTTTATATAGATAGAGATATAACATTGTTATGATTCAATGACTGTGAATATTTGAAAGCTACATTTTATAAATGAATGCCTTAATGGCCTCAAAAATATAGATAAAAGTTTTTTTTCTCTTTTAAAGGGGAAGTTGGTCGATAAGGAATTGGCCTAACTGGCTCTTTATGTAACAGGTTGCAGACTCTGGACTAAATCCTCAGACCTAACAGGAACTTTACTAAAACAGAAACAAATAAAGTTTAGGTCAGAAAATAAACACAAAATTTTGCAAATGTTTGTAAAAAAAATAATTTAAAAGAATAAAGCAACTTAGCACGAATATAGAAATGTGTGAGGAAAACGATCCAATTGAAAGAAAACTTTTTCACACAAAGTTGGTTTTGTTCATATGAATAAATCTATGCAGCTTTTTCATCTTTCTCCAGCTTTTTTGATGAATAAAAGCAGCACAGATCTGGAGTTGTTGATCCCGGCTGAAGACGAACAACAAGACCGATCAAACGGCAGCGTTTCCTCACAACAGCTTCATCATAGACGCCCGTGTTTAATGCACAACTCCACCGCTGTTTCACTTGGAACAGATAATAGCTGATTAATAATCAGCAGAAAGAAAGAAGGAGGAACGATTAGAAATACTTTGAGTCTGCTCATTTATCCAACGGCAGGGAAGGCGGGTGAGATCAGACGGAGCCGTGGAGCAACAGGAGCAGCGAGGAGCTGGAAAGCAGCTGTCAGTCTGCGAGGCAGAACAAAGTGCTGCAGCTGATGAAGGCGCTGAAGATACTGCTTTATTAACTCTGCGTCCACATCAAACCTGCGGCTCCAGGCTCGCTGATTCCTCCCAAAGACAACGCACATCAAACCTGCATGCTCAACAAGCTGATTAAACGGGCGCGCCGCTCTCACACTAATAGCCCGCCGCACAAAAAAAAAAACTGAAAAAAACATCAGACCTGAAAGCAGGAGGAGAAGAGGCAGAGGAGGAGGAGGAGTGCCTGTATCAGACAATCACAGAGTGGGAAAACATTCAAAGAGGATGTTCAGAGGAGGAGGCGAGGATGGAAGGGAGAGGAGGAAACCGAGGCACCTGACATGGAGTCAGGCTCTGGAGAGGAGCCACTTATTGATCAGAGCCAAGACAATTACCCGCCGCCGAGGAAGTACTCTTCATCAACTTTGCACTTTAAGCATCTCTGTCTAATCGGCGACGAGAGCAGGAAGGCCTCGGTGTTCTCCGCCTTCATTCAGCGGTGGTGGCACTCGGTTCTGCTCCTCAGAACTGATGTCAGAAAACCTTCCCATGTGAAAATAAGGATTTTAAAAATGCTTCCACATTCAAGACAGACGAGCCCATCGGCCAATCAGGAGCTCATACGCTCCCTGTGCAGGGAGTCAGATTGATCGTCCCACTGTGGTCCTTGAGCTTCAGACTCCAAACCCCCAAAAAGACAGACAGCGTCCGCCTTGTCTGGGCCGAGTCATTTAAAAATGGGTCCCTGAGCTTAACACTCAGCATTATGCCACTAAATGGTTCCTAAAAAAAGGGATGCAGAGAACAAATCTGACACACATAGGTGTGTGACAACTAACAGGACTTTAAGTGTCTGAACGTTCCTATGCAGCCTTTCAAGAGTTTGTTTTCCCTCCCAAACTGTTCTGAAGTCCTTTTCTTGGCTGAATGTAAACTTTACCATCATTTGCATCTTTTTTAGCGTCCTAACCTCACTGTTTCCTCCTGGTGAAACAAGACTAAAGATTTACCCCAAAACAAGTGGTGCATTTTGGGAAAGAAATGTGAATATGTGGACAGTTGAGTTGCAGAAAGCCAAAGACAGCCTGCAACAAGGCTCCATGTCTGGTATTGTGATGGTTTTATTAGGTTTGATGCAGAAAAAAAGATCTGCAGAAGGAAAGTTTAATTTAGATTCTCTGCTGTTCAGAAGCTAACTCGTGTTTGACTTTAGTGCTCCCTCTGGGATTGTCTTCACACTGGCTGCTTGACTGCAAACGATTTGATCCCTGCAAAGATTTAAAACCTTGTTCTAAGACATTCAAGGTATTTTTCCAGGTTTTAAGTTGTCTAAACTCATCTTTGCTCTACAGCTTTCTAACGTTTATCAAAATCAGCAAAGTTTTTTTTCTCATCAAGAGCCAGGATATATAAATAAGAAAATTATCATTCAAATCCTTTTGCTACAAACTCTTGACAATAGAAAAACTTAATTTTAGGCAGGAAAAAAAATCATTCCAATTTTTGGTTGTATTTTAAGGAAGTCATTTTAAAGTTAAGTAAATGTTGACTAGCTAGACTGGCATTCACTGCCATTGTTTTGGACGCTAAAAATGTAGATTCTATTTTCTAAGAATATCAGAATTTATGAGGATTTATTAAGATAGACCAACTTGTACTAAGACCGTTTTCTTATTGTGTTCTAAAATAAGTCATTTCCATCTACTACACTGTTTTTTTTGGTGAAAAATTACAAACCATTTGCTTAGAAGTAGCAAAACATCCGTATCATTGGGCTGCAAAACACTAAATCTGAAGTTATTCCATCTAACAGCTTGTTTTCACCTTTTTGAATTTGATAACTCATCAAAAGATGTTTTTAGTCATTTTTTACTCAATATTACTGTTCTTTTCCCTTTTTGAGGGTAGCAGTGATAGAAAAAATGCCACAAAGTTTGACCAAAGAGGTCATATTTTGGCTGAGAAGTCCCCCTCCACAGATGAAGGCGCCGGAACATCCTTCGCCGCCGCCGCCGCTGCTGCTCCTGCGAGTGTGATGGCGTGCCTAAAAGCCGGCAGAAATGAAAGCAAAGCGCCTGCAGGAAGACAGCCATGGAGGAAATGTGATGCCTGGAGACAGGGGGTGATAAACTGAAGAACGCAGCAGGACGCCTGACATCAAAGCTCAGAAAGCGGTTCACCTCCACTCTTCCTCCTCTCTCTGGCCTCTTTCAGTATCACTTGCTTTTCTCTGCCTCCCCTTCTCCTTCTCCTCCCCCCCCCCTTTTTTTTTTTCTCTGGTGAAAAAGCGCAGTGACTGGGAGCGTCACTCCGTGCGGATAGCTGGGAGCCGTTGGCGGTTATCGGCTCCTGCAGACTCTCTCTGCCGGTCTGATCTGTCTCCTCTTCATTAAGCAAATACGCCGACGTGGAAATGAAAACATAATAGCTATTTGATTTCCACAGAGATATTTTGCATATTGGTTCGGAGCTGATAGCGGAATTTCATCAAGTCGTTTCCCCCCCCCTTCCTCCTCTCCTTCTCCTGCCACCTCCCCACCACCACTCCCTCCCTCCCTCCCTCCCTCCATCCTCGTGCTTTAAAAACGGAATTACTGAGCCGGCCGGCTTTCAGCACAGATTTCTTTACATTTGCTGGGAAGAAGGAAAAAAAATCTGGTTCCTCAGGAAGACTACTTAAATGATTAAATACCCCCCCCCCCCCATTCCCATCTTTTTCTGCTCTCCTTTTTGATAACAAGCAGGGACATTTAAAGAATCTGCAGCTTTAGGTTGGCTGTACTAATCACAGATAGCAGGGAGAAAATTAACTCCTTAATGAGCAGAGCGGTTTGCATGATAAAGGTCCTGTGGAGACCAAGGGAGGGGGAGACACCGGCCGGGCCCGGAGAGAAGGGCGGATGGAGGGGTGGAAACGAGGAGCCACATGGGGCTGAAGATCAACCTCCTCTTCATCCTCCCAGGAGCAGATATTTGTGGGGCGATAACAGGTGAGGTCTGTAGTGAAATACCACCACTGCTGCTGGAGGCTGAATGTTTGACAAACCGTGAGGGAAACAACAGAAATATGACCGCAGCCGTTCCCAGGATGGACAATCCTGACCGAATATGATGAAAAAATGAACAAATTATATAAAAAAAACAGCTAAAACTGAGATGATGGAGGCCTCTGAGTCCAAAACAGCAGAACTGCAGCTGCCTTAAAAAATAGTTTTCAGATGGTTGATCATCCAAATAGAAAACCTCTTTAAGCTTTTTAGAGGTTGAAGACCCTAAATTGTTAAAAGAAAATGGGGGAAAAAATACAGCCAAGAAAGCAAAAAAAAAGATTTCCAAAAGATAAATGTATTAGGTTAATAAACTTATTTTGATCTTTACCATTTCATTTGGATTTCTGGAAATTACCTTTGTGTTTGAAAAGTTTTTTTCTTACATTTTAGAATTTGAAAATTCTTGTCTTGATTTCTAAAATGTCATGTTTTTTTGCTAATTTAATTGTTGTGATCTTTAAAATGTTGTTTTGTTGAGTAGTTTGTTGACGTGAGATCACTTTAGGGCCATCATTAGAAAAAATCATCTGCAAAAATCAAATGACTCTTTTTGGTCTTCACACGAAAAAGATTTTTAGGAATTCCAAGAAGGCAGCAAAATTTTGTTTTGAGAAATTTTATATTTAAAATCCAAATCTGTTCTTTCTACCCAAATTGTTGGTAAGATCTGTTCTGCTTTCTGGTTCCATCACAGTCCTCAAACCTCATTAACTTATCATTTATAATCAGATCTAAATTTCCTTGAGAACTGTTCTGGGGAACAAACATTCAGAACCTTCAAAGTTTCTGTAATCCGCCTCAGAAGAAGGCTTAAAGCTGCTGAGCAGACGACTGAGATGCTGCATTTCAGCAGATTTATCGGCAAAACAGTTTTCCTGCAGGGGAGCTTTCTCCAGCGCACCAGGATAAAGTTCTCAGGAGCATCTGCTGAGAGTTTGGGAGATCTGGCTGACGGGGAGGGAAACTTTTCCACGGCTGGAATGACGAATCCACCTCTGAACGGAGCGACGGAGGCGGTGGAGCTGCAGCGTCGTGTTCCGTTTCACAACCGTTTCTTCTCTGGCATCACTTCAGACAGCCGCTCTGACAGGCTGTTTCATTTTCCTCAAGGACGCCTCGCTCCCACAGGCATCACAGAGGAGGCACATCTGCGGCCGAGAGAAACCGCATTCTTCTGGCAGATAAATGTGGGAGCTCCCCTTCAGAACATTTCCAAGTTTCTGCATTTGATCAAAACATCTGATCTTCCGTTTTCCGTCTGAAGCCATTTGGATTTGAGCCAAACTGCAAACAAACGGAGGCGCGCTTCCGATTCATGAGACGCTCTCATCAAAGAGAGCCACAGATAGCTGGAGCCTCCCGATACCGGCTGATCCGGGTCAGACAAGAACCCAGCATGGAACCCAGCGGTGGAAAACATCCCGCCTCTTCAAACCTGCAGTTTAGTTTCAGATTTGTTTTTGAATTTTCTCAGATGTTTCCCTTAAAGAGGGTTAAACATTTGTCTGGGGCTGCACAATGGTTAGCTAGAAGGCCCCCTGTTCAAGTCCCGGCTGGGGGGGACCTGAAACAGAACCTCAATGGGGGACCTTTCTGTGTGGAGTTTGCATGTTCTCCCCGTGCATGCGTGGGTTCTCTCCGGGGTCTCCGGCTTCCTCCCACCGTCCAAAAACATGCTTCATAGGTCAATTGGCAACTCTAAATTGTCCCTAGGTGTGAGTGTGAATGGGTGTGTGAGTGCGGCCCTGTGACAGACAGGCGAACTGTCCAGGATGTCCTGCCTTCGCCCACAAGAGGTCAGGGATAGGCTCCGGCAGCTCCGTGACCCCCAAAGGGATAAAACGGAAGATGAATGAACATTTGTGCGTTTAAAATCGCTGATTTTTTTTATACCCAAATAATTTGATTTTTAGAAAGAAAAACTAAAACATGAACTTTTGAATCTTAAATGAATCAGCTTTAAGGACCCACTCTTATAAAATATCCTGTTTTTGTTGCATTTTTCTGATGAAAGATGTTTGTAAAGAATATTTAATATTAAAATTACATTTTATATATATTTCTTTATTCAAATCCGTGTGAATCAGGAGCTAACAATAGTGCATTTGTTACGTAAAAAATACTATGGGCAGACTACAAACTTCCCGCTCTCCTTCATTCTGATGCATCCACTTGCAGACAAATAGATCCACGAACGTCTTTGAATTTCCTCGTCTGAACTGGAATCTGGATCCAAACTGTACGGCTGGATAGCTCCAATATTGCTCGCCATTTTTGTTGCACTGCTAATGCTAGGTTGTGGGTGTGAGGGGCAGTAAACTAGTGGAGGAGCATGTAAACAGAGAACTCTCAGAAACGGGGAGAGGAAGAGGAGCGGGGTTGCTTTGGGTCAACAGGCTCACCCACATCTCACAGGTGAATGTCTAATGAACTCTTGCCGCTCTGCAGAAACAATGTCCTAGAAAACAACACAGGGTTTTTTTTAATCATAATTAAAAGACCACTGGCTTTTACAACACATCAAATGATGATCTAGAAGGGTCTTTAAACATTTGTTTAAATAATCTATTTTCATAACTGACGTTTGTCATCATGGCTGTTAGAGAAAGACCATAAGTGAAGACGAAAGAGCGTACTTCTAAATGTGGTTTCCCTCCAGAGGAAAAAAAAATCCTGCTTCTCATCACACAAGCTACTCAAAGAAACTTGAAGGCCACAAATATGTTCAGACATGGAGTGCTTAGTCTTTGTGGGACGCACCACATACATTTATCTGCTTGTCTTCACTGGTTTGGAGTTAAACGGGGAGAAAAATGGAATAAAAACAGGTGGTGTTTCAGAAAAAGGGACTGGGAGGTGAGGAGAGAGGCAGAGCGCGGTTACCATGCCGCCCGAGCTGAAACCCTGGACTATTGAAGCCAGGCATGCAGACGAGAAAGCCAGCCGATAAGCCTGACTGATAAAAGATAGAAAATAGCAGCAGATTTGAACTTTCCCACCGTCCTAAGATCCACAGGGGGAGGAAAGGGGAGTGGGGGGGGGGGGATGATTCAACTACTTATTGAATCCCCTCCTATCTACAGCAGCTGAGCAAGGCCAGTAAGCGGAGCGGCAAAACGAGGATGAAACAGAGGGAAGCACTGACGGCCGGCAGGGTTCCCACTGCGGAACAATTCCACGGTTATTCCAGAAAACGCAGCGAGCTTGTGACGACGTGGGAATGTCACGACCGGTGGGAGCGACGGGCTCACGCGCTGAACGACGGCGCAGCATCGTCAAGGGAGACAATCACCACACTGCAGGGTCTGATTTAATGAAAGCTTTCCCAAAGAAGTCATGGAAAGGTCAGACAATGCTAGCTGCTGTGCACACACACACACACACACACACACACACACACAGACAAGGTCATCCAGTATGTGAAGCATACCCATCATACTCTTTATCCTCACATCATTTCTCAGACACTGTTTCTTTCCATATCTGAGCTGCACTGAGCTGATAGAAACACACCCGGCCTTGAGTAAAACGGTGAGAACGAACACACACATGCGCACACACTGACAAAAACACACGCCCCGCACAGGTAGCACAAAGCTGTTTCAGTGTAGTTTCAACTCCCAAACAAACACATCATCCATTAAGCGAGCATGAGAAGCAGAGAAGGCCAACTTAAAAAAGAAAAAACAACCACCTCTATTGTTAAAAGTTCTACTTTGACTGGGGCTGCTGACCTTTGTGAATGTGATGGTCCATAGCAACCATTCACTTTTCTTCTCCTCTTCAGCTCATAATTACTTTCTCTCAGTTTTGTGTTTGTGTCCTTTAATACATTTTTTCATTTTCCTGAGCAACCAATATCTGGACCAAACCCCTAAATTAAAAATTAACAAAGACTCGGTCATCTTGGGACAGGCTTTTAATCTGCAAGTTTGTGCGATTGTTAAGGTTTTTGTCCAACAATATAAACCTTTTTTACAAGATTACAACACAAACCCCCCTATTTAAACACTACCTAATAATATTTTTAGTAGCGCTTCTCATCCAGACGGCTGAACAACTCTGGAGCCGTTCTCCCAAACTATGACTCTGCGAAAGTTTAAAGAAGAAAATACTTTTTTATGCTTATGTAGGAAAAAAAATCCACTCTTTTAAAGTTTGTGCAGTTACTATGACAACAATTTATGAGGGTCACGGCCAATCAAGGTGATGATTTTATACATTGAGGGAGGGGGAGGGGGGATCTGAAACCTTCCCATGCTTTCCTCGGATCATCTTGAAGTTACAAGAAGCATCTGCCGGACTCGTTGCTGACAAACAGGCTTTGAGATAAAAATGTGATAACAAGGTAATCAACATGGAAGCTGGTGGCAGAGGAACGAGTTGCTTCTCCTCCAAAGTGGGCGGAGCTTCAGGCGGAGTTAGCTTCTGGTCTTTGACCTCTTGCCAGATGTATGGCTGGGATGGTGACAGGAAGCATCTGACCGTTCCCTGAGTGTCTCTCTGCCTACCTGTGACCTGGAGCTCACCTCTAACCTTAATTTTTCATCCTCACCAACTTTTTTTTTTTTTTTTTTAAGCTTAAATCCTCCTTCAGCTTTAGAATCATCCGTTTGCTGTGTCATACTCAGACTGAACCCAGACAAAGAGCGAGAAAGAAACATGACTTGAGCAGAAATTTCCCTGGTGGTGTCTGCAGTCATCGTAGAGGAGGGGGTTGGGTCACAGACGACTGGAACAGCCCACTGTTCCGAACATCCTGTCATTTTTGAGTCAAACTAAGACTGAAGCTGTGGTTAAACTCGCCAACTTTAAACTAAACCCTGTTTTGGACAAAACCTCCTAGAAATGATCCAGCAGATTCAGAGGAGCTTCAGCTTCTCTTCATTCTCACACTTTTGTTTATGGTACTGAAATAATCCAAAACAACGATTTTAACTTTTCCAATTCAACATTTATTTTCCAAATTCCTAATTTCACTGCAAGAACAGCTGAGCCACAATCACCCGCACCACAAATGAAAGGCATGAACGACAAAGGACCTAAGACATTTGATTCAAACGATTTGAATTTGCTTTTTTAAAAGCGCCCGAAGTTTATCAGTCAGTTTTGGATGAAGGATTTAGAATCATGTAGTTTTGTGATCCTTCATTTTGTTATTTTTAGACAATACAATGCATTTCTGCCTTGTTTTTCTGAAAATCTTGCCTAATTTCGGACCTCTTTAATTAATTTCCAAAACAAAATGTAAAAAGATCAGTCTGCTCATTTGACATTTTAAGTTTCTGGGGCATTTGTATTACCATTTACCATTTTTAAAACACACTTGGACCGTCTTTTTTGTCCTTTCTCCCCTTCACTTGCCACTTTTTGCAGAAAGGGACAAGTTTTGAATTTCTTGATGGGTTTTTAAACCTTCTAACTCTCTTTGAACAGGTAATGCAAACAATTTGTTCAGCCCTGTTCCTTCATGCTTCATTAAACTGACTCCCTAATGCACTTTCTGAGGGAATGTAATACTTTTCCTGTTTTTTATTGTGATTTCTCTGCAGTTGGTCATATTTAGGTTTCATCATATTTATAGTCAGTGATCAACAAACATTGGGATTCAATTTTTAATAATCCAAAATGTTAAGGGTGACCCACGGGTCGGACTGCAAATCAAGTTTCATTCCAAACTGAAAGTGGACCGACTTAGTATAATTAGTTTGCGTCAATGGAGCTTCCAGGTTCAGTGCTTTTTTAAAAACTGCTTTAAAGACGGACTCCAACCATCCAACCTCTGATCTCTTTTCAAAGTGTTTCCCTAAATGATGATTAGTTCGTTTTTTTAGGCAAAATCAAGAAACCTGCAGCAGTCGCTCATTAGAAATCCGCCTCCGAGTTGTGAGCGGCACCACAAGCATGAAGCAACTCCGCCTCCACTTCCCATCACTCATAACTGAGCCCTCTGTTTATGCGCTCTCCCGTTGCAACAAAAATGGTGAGCAATATCAGAGCTATCCAACCGTTCAGTTTCACGGATCTATTTGTCTGCAAGCGGATGTGTCAGGATGGAGCGGAGCAGGGAGCTTGTGACCCGCCCATTGTAGCATCACAGGCTTTTCCAATGGCATTTTCATCTGCTTTTGTATAAAGAGATAACCAGAAATGCGATTTTTAGCCCAATTTTCTTTACATATGTCCTCCATCATCAGAAAAATGCTACAAGAACATGTCAAAAACACCATTTTCCTTGGAGAGGGTGTTTAACTCCACCGATCTCAGAGCTGCAACCTTCAGCTGTGAATCAAACAGGTCCCCTCATTAAGAGAAGCGCCTCTGTGCAGGTAAGTCATTTGTAGAACTGCTTCAGCCCTTTCATCAGATTGTTGTCTTTGCCCTGAGAAACCACTCGGTCCTATTAAAACACAACTGCAAGCAAACACCTGCGAGAGGAAACTCCTAATCACACTCCACTCCTCCTCAGATGTCTTTTGTAATTACTTTTTTCAGCTCATTAAAAGGATCTAAATTTTCTTCATTTGTATAATCGCTTAAAAGCATCATCTGTGAGACAAGATTGTCTATCCGGTGAGTAAAGACAGATGTAAATTTTCCATTTTGAACCTCCAGGGGAAGATGGAGCTGTTGAGATGTTGCATTTGAGGTCTCTGCATACAGTAAAACAAGAACAGATCAAGCCAGGGCAGAAAAAATGCAATATGCAACCGTTCCACATGACAGAGTCGTGGTGATGCACATCTGCACCATCCGTCTCCGCCGCAGCCCAGAAGAGGAAGCCTCCACCAGCCGAGGAGCCGAGAGAAAAGCCAGAGAGGGAGAGGAGACGCGCTGGGGGAGATAAAAGGGCCGAGAAATGATGAAGATAAAGGAGGAGACAAGAGGGGCAAAAAGAGAAAACAAGAGGGACGAGATGGAGAGATGGAGGAGGGCAGTGTTTTTGTCAGAGAGAGCAGAAATGGAGAAGCAGAAGGGTGGCATGCCACTCACAAGTTGGCTTTGCGTCTGTTATCTCCGCCTCCTGTCACGCGGCTTAAAATAAAAATAAAAATAAAGTGCGATGGTGGCAGCAGAGCCGGAGCGATAGCCCCGCGGAGCATGGAGGGAGGATGTAAAGGAGATAACTGGTTAAATATAACCCGCTGCACGGCTGGCAGCAGAGAAGAAAGGGGGTACGTTCAAGAGGCAGGGCATCAGCGGAGCCCTCAGCCCCCAGATAAGAGCAAAGTTAAGATCAGGGCGCGCGTTTGTGCAAAAAGACGGATCCATAATTACGCTGCAGACGAGCCATCCACACAACAAGCGAAGGGCGAGGGTTCGCCTGAATCTGACGATCCCCGTCTCTGCTGAGGAACTGTCAACACACACACACACACAAACCCACAACAGGCTCTCTGATGGGGGGGGAAAAAGCGCCTCCCTCAGATGATGGCCAGATAGAGAGGGGGGGGGGGGGGACAGCCAAATGTCAAAGATGATAAATGTAAAGGTGCTGAGACAAGATCACACAGTACAACACACCCAGGTGCAGAAATCCTCTTCTTTCCTTCACAAAAGTCACACACACACACTTCAAAACACAGACTTGTGACTGTGAAGCTGAAAAGCTGCAGCTGCGGGGCCCCGAAAAGTATCTGCCCCCTGATTTAGGTTTGTGTCTTTGATACAAGGATTTCCATTTCAGGTAGTCAAAGTCATTTTAATCAGTCCTGACGACAACCAAGAAAAACTCTTTTTACTTTTCAAAAACGGTGTGACACATTTTCCTGCATTCAGCGGCGGCTAAGGATGCTGGGATGCTTCTTTGGTGTTTGTGATGCTACGTTCACACTGGGCTTGGAAACGCTCGTTCCAGCGACCACCAATGAAAGTCCTATGTAACGGGCTTCTACGTTCAAAACTCTCACAGTACGCACGTTTTTAACTAATTTTTTCAATAAAAGTCTATGGGATTTTGGCTTTTTGGAGCCAGCCGGTACTTCCTGTTTGAAAGGCTTGGGGGGGGGGTCACTCAGTCCACTTCTCATATACAGTCAATGGTCTGACCTAAAGTGAGTCGGCGCCACTTATGTTTGATTTGAATTGTTATAGTTATCCAAATCGAATAGGAAGAAGTTTGCAAACTAAGGAAGTTAGCACTTTTTTGACTGTTCATATTGTTCAGTGGGTGTGATCTTTATTTCCAGCAGCAGAGCCGCAGTTCCTGAGCATCCAGCTGCATCACACTTAGACACCGAGCTCTGACAGCACAGAAATTGGGATGTTAAAGTTGACTGTTTTTACTGCAACATTCACAGAAATGCTGCAGCTCCTCATTTCAGATTGATTGTGGATCTTCGTTTTGGTGCTCCTGCGTAAACCTTAAGGGCTGGACGTTTGCAGACGGAGCACAGCAGCCAGATCAGGTCTGCTCTGAATGGATCAAAACACATCAGTCATAAGAAAAGTAGAATTCAGGCACTCCTGCCCCCTCTTTTTTAGTTACCGACGGAAACATTTTCATTTTCATGGTTGTACTGACTGTGGCTCCACCTTTACGCATCACCCCTGGCTGCATGTTTCTGAGCATCTGTTCCTTCAACAGTGATGAAGCTGCTCATTCAACCCACTCAAAACGGAGAAGATGACTGTGAACGTCAGGAAAAGCCCCCCCCTTTACCCACTCCACTTACAATCCTCAACAGAACAGCCCCCTCAATAGACTCACACAGGTTCCTGGGGTCCACCATATCACAGGACCAGGCCCAGCAGACGTCTTACTCAAGAAGCTCAACCTGCCTCAGGAGCTGCTGACTAACTTTAATTCCGCAATAATCCAGTCTGTCCTCACCACATCCATCACTGTTTGGTTTGCAACCAGACATGGCAGGGACAGACTTCACAGAACCATCAGATCTGGATGGGATCTAGGGTCCAATCTTCGCTCCATACTGGACCTATTAGGAAGCAGGCTGGTAAAATCTCCACAGACACCAGATTTCTTTTCAACTCTTTTAAAGTCCCACTCCGATCCTTTTTTGATCGATTTTCAAAGCATTTCCAGTGGTCTTTTAATAATAATTAAGCCAAATTCCAAAAACCTGTGTGGTTTTCTAGATCATAGCTCCTGCAGAGCGGCAGGAGTTCATTAGAAATTCACCCGAGGACCCCAAATCCCCTCCCCATTGCTGAGAGCTTGGAGCAGGGAGCTAGTGGCTCAACCGAGCATTTTTTCTGGCACAAATAAGCTTTTTTTCAATTAGCCTTTTTTTTATCTGCTCCTGAGTCATAACTTGAATGAAGACATACTCAGAAATGCAATTTTAATCTTAATGTTCTTAATGTATGCCCTCTATCATCAGAAAAACCCCAGAAGAACATGTTTAAAACACATTTTCTATCTGAATGGGTCTTTGGCAGGTTCTGTAAGCTTCAGTCTGGTCTTTGTGTCTGGCATGTCGGTTTCTGGTTTTGTTTTGTCGTTCTAACTTATTCACAGGTTGTGTTTCATATTTTCCACTAAAAGGCAGAGGCTTGAAGAAGTATCAGGAAGAACCAAGAAAGCCCAGCTGCCAGGAAGCAAAACATAGTATGAGAGAGGTGACAAAGACTCCTACGCAAAAAAAGAAAATAAGATCAGACATTTTCTCCAAAAACCCCCACAGACACAGGAACGCTCCTGAGATGGGTTTCCCCACCAGCATCCGGTCTGTGTTTTGCTGACACTCCTGCAGGGTTTGAACCAGCAGTGACCGTCTGGGCAGGAGGTCATGTCCCTGACAGCATTGGGGCGTGTCTTCTCTGGCCTGGCTGACCTCCCTGCGCTGGCTGAGGTGTGTTTTGGACAGCCCTGCAGCCTGTGTGTGTGTGTGGGTGTGTGTGCTTCCTCAGAGATTATTTTAATATCAGGCTGGTGTGGATTGCTGATAGTGTTTTAAGGCAGGGCCCGGTGGATCGAGCTCTGTTAGTAGCTATCTGTAATTAGTAACCATTCCCCATCGCTGATAAGATAAACTACACCTGACCTTTTCCATTTGGTCACCATGGCAACCTGAAAGCCCCCACCCCAGCGCCACCGCCCTCCCTCTCATATTATTTTAGTGATTAAACAGCAAATAGTGCCAAAGATGTGAGGAGCTGATAGGGGTGTGATTAATAATAGTCCTCCACGCGGCGCTGTGAAGTGGGCTGAAGAGGAGGAGCCCGCGTGTCAAAGAGTCACGCCGAGACGCCTCGGCTTGGCTTTTTGTGGTGAATAATGGAAATTTAAGATGAGCTGAAAGTGAAATAAAAGCAGCGGGGCCGGGGCGATAGCTGTCTGCCTCCCGGGGTCGCCCTGCGAGGACGGGAATATTAGCGTTACCCTCTCACACACCCACTCGGCTCCACTGTGGCCCTTTCATTCGGGGGAAGTGCTATCTGCGTATGAATAATGAATGCTGGACTCCCGGGTTACCGCGTCCCCACTTTAAAACAACGCGCTGCGGTTTTGGAGAGCCGGCCAGGAGAAGCATCGCCTCCATCTGAGAAGCACAAAGTGAAGCTTTCAATTAGCGTTTGAGGCAACCGTCCCTCCCCATGGAGAACCACACGGTCCGAGGAAACGTGCAGATGTGATGAAGAGCCACCATCAGGCAGGTCTTCAGCAGAAAACATCAATACTAACAAAGGACAAGTTTTCGTTTGTTTTAATCTGTGAGGTTGAACCGTCTTTACTTCTAAATAGATAAACAGATTTAAATAAATATAAAAAAGCATTTCAATTTCAGTTGTAAAATGAAGAACGGCTTACAGGAGGTTCCTCTTTTGGTCACTTTTTAGGCAATTCAATCATTTTTTTGTTTGTTTCTTTTAAGGTGTCACATCAGGATCAGCTTAAAGTGACTGAAAAACCTGATTGTAAATTTAAAAACAGTTTTAAACTTGTAAGAAGGCCCCACAAATTGTAATCTTAAAAGAAATATTAAAACTATATATATATATAAAAATTTGGAGAAAAAAAAAACTAAACGTACCAAATGGAAAATAATGTTCATTTGTAACAGCTGTTGTTTTGTATTTTCAACTTTTGTTTTTTCATTTCCCTCCTTTTTAGTTCTCAATTTACAGTTTCAATTCAGACTTTTTTTTCCGGAGTTGATCTTAACTTCACGAAGAGGGATGACGCAGGCGACGCCATGAACAGACAATGTTCTGGAGTGGAAAATTGAGGACTAAAAAGGGAGAGAAATTTAAAAAAAAAAAAGGACAATCCAAAACGACAGCTGTTACAAATAAAAAAAAATTTATTTGGTAAAAGTTCTAGGTTTATAGTTTTTTTTTAAGTTAAGTTACAAGTATTTTTTTTTTATTTAAAATATTTCTATTTTCAAATGTTCCATATTTAAGTTTCAAGTTTGCAAACAGTTTTCAAACATTTAAATTAATAATCAGATTATTCATTCACTACAAGCTGATCCTAATTTGAACACTTAGTTTTTTATTTTAGAAATGGAAGTTCCAGCTTTGTTTAGCTAAGTAAATATGTTAAAACTCATATTTTTAAAACAGACTGAGGTGAGGCCGTTCTGAGGCCGTTCAAGCCTGCAGATTTTAAACATGAATAAGACACAAAGAAGTGAGCTAACTTCATAACTGCTGATAGGAGCGACAATAACAAATTTGGATGAAATGAGATTGAATGGAAAACAGAAGTTTGGCCTCGCAAAAGCCTTAGAGGCTGAGGGTTCACTGTGATTTAGAGCTCCGGATTAGCTGCTGACGTCCAAGTCAGCATTGAAGACCAAAACCAAACTCAGCTCTTCATTCTTTGAGTTAAAGGATGACTTCCTGTCCCTCAACAGCACCTACAAAAACTAGCCATTTAAAAGGGAGGTAATAAGGCTCGGGGCTCATTCTCTGACCTCATCCGGTGATTTTTTTTTTTGCAGCTTTCGGGTGTTTTATGGAGACAATTTGACCCCAAACCGTAGATCCACTTCCCCACAACTTCAGCATCAACCTTTGTTGATCAGAAGAGCTTCCACCAGATCAGGTCCTCGCCGTGAGGAAGTCCTCGCTCTTTATCTGCCTGCGTTTGCATACAGGCGAAACGGCGGGTAGCTATGCAAAACAGAACCAGTTGACTGAAAGGTCAGAGAGGCAGGCCGGCAAGAGCAGCAGAACCTGGTTTAACGATATCAGTCAGATCATTTGGCTGATACTGGCTGGGGGGGGGGGGGGGGGGGGTCCCCCTTACATGAAAAGGGGAAAAGGCTTGTAACTTCACCTGAGGACGGTTCTACTGCAGGAAGTGCACGTCTCCGCCAAACCAACCACGGATAGAAGCTGCTTAGCCTTCATGAAATGAAAACATCCAAATTCCAATTTTTTTTTGAGGACAGTGAAGTTCACACTACAGCAGATCAAACCAAAACAGAAAGGAGGAGAAATCCTGAACAAGAATAAATAAAAGCTCTTTTCCTGAAACTTGATCAGTTCATCCAACCAGTTTGTTGTTTTTGGTTCGATCCCTGATCAAGATCAACAGGTCCCCTCAGCTGTTTAACTAAATGTAAACAATTAGTAAATATGTTTTAATAAAACATACATGAATAAGGTGAACATATATCTGGAGTTTATGCAGGTTTGCTCCATAGGAAGTCCCTGTTTAAGTTACTTTTATGCATTAATGCTTTTAAACTTCTTTGCAAACATCCACACTAATTTACTGAGCATTAACCACATTTGACTTCTTCTTCCTCTTTCGGCTTTTCCCATCAGGGATCGCCACAGCGAACAAGTCGCATGGTAAACTTGGCAATGTTTTACGCCGGATGCCCTTCCTGACGCAACCTTCTTCCCTTCACAGAAGTAGAGAAGGGAACAGGGAGCAGCCCGGATTCGAACCCTGGTTTCACGGACGGAAGGCGCCGCAAACCAGCACGAGCTAAACCGGCTCCCTTATTAACCACATTTGACAATAAGGACAAATAAGATTTTGTGCTGGTGTGTGACTACATAAAAAAAAAAAAAAAACAATGTGGTTTATGTTACACATCATCACATCATTTTATGTTCTATGTTAGCAATGTCCTTTTTAATGTGTAAACAAATTAAATCAAATTAAAATAAATTCCAAAACAATTCATTTGATTCACTTCAAACTTTGATTTTTGGGACAAAGTTTAGTTTTGGTTCTATATGATTTATGTATTTGCAAAACAACAACAACAAAACTACAAATTCGGAAAAATATATATTTTTTATTTGCTAATAGGCGAGTTATAATGACGAAGAACCTTTTCAATTGTCTCATACTAAGGCTGAATCCAAATTGCTTCCCTGGTCTTCAGTCAGAGGGCGGAGCCACCCTATCGCACCAACTTAAGTGACATTTGAAGGTGTAGTGGTGTCCAAAAGTGTTTTTTTTTTTAAAGAGGACCCGTAGCGACTCAGAGCTGTCTGTTCCTCCGGCGGTAAAGTGATGAGGAGAAACTCGCATGAAACTCATCGAGCGGTAAAAACGTCCAAATTTAAAGACACTGACTTTTCCAAATCTCTCTGCTTGGAGGGATAAATGTAGGGATAGGGAGAAGCGTAGGGGACGGAAAGCAATACGGATTCGGCATAACAAGGCTGGTGCAATGCAATAACACAATAAATAATAAATCATTCTTAAATTTAGCGGGTGTTAGACACTTTGGTTCAATGGTGCAGTAATTGTTTTGCTTTTTGCTAATTCAATTGGGTTTTAAATGAAGACTTGTGGCAACGCTAGTTCTTATAACCATTTACTGCAGCCTCTGCTCCACCAATCAATGTTAGCACAGAGGCAAAGAAACTGTTTAGGTGAACTGCTTCTTTACTTCACACCCCAGCGGATTATTTTAAGTTTTGGGGAAATCGAATTTAAAATCTCCTCCGCGTGCCGTCTCCGGGGGGAGGATGACCGGATTATCACGGCCACCATTCTGTTTTTGTTTCTTAGGTTTGAGCTGCAGAATGAGGACAGAGGGGGGGTCTCTGGGGGGGGGGTTAAAGGAATGTTGCTGCCCGGGCGGATTTAGCCAATCAGATGAGTGTCAGCCGTCCACAGATGTTTCAGATAACAGGGATTCGGGTATATCTGTGGAGAATTCTTCTCCTTACAGTGGAGCAGATAATGTATGCTGTCCGCTGCTGAGTGATGTGGATGAGGGAGCATCACACACACACACACACATATGAAAGTTTATATACTGCTGCTGGTATAAGCACTTCTCGGCTGCTCTTTGAAGGCCGTGCGACTCTCAAACACAAACGCAGGGACGCTGTGTGCCCACATGATTGCTTGAGTAAGCGAATTAGCTTCGGCGATGGCTGAGGAGGCAATAAGTTGGCAGAAAAGAGGGATAATCTTTTATCTTTCAGCCTCTCAAATGATTTCTTAAAGTCTGTATCACTTCCCTGACAGTTGACGTTCCACTTTTTCCCCCCCTTTCATTATTTATTTATCTATTTCTGCTTTGTGTGAATTCAGCTAAAATACTTCTAAAGCGCTTAATGGCTCTATCGCCGTCTCAGATCTGCTGCCACATGCTGCCTTCTCTGTGCCCCTCCCACCCCCACCCCACTCATTTCTGGAGATATTCCCCATTCCGGCCCCAGAAGAGCTGCTACTTTATCAAACTGTCTTGACGAGAATGACACGGCCAATTATTGACAAATTATTCCTTCACAGAATGACGGTAAGACAAGGAGAGGACCCCCCCCCCTCTTTCCACCCCCCATCCCCACACAGGCCTGGGGAGATGGGCGTCTGTCTATCAGATTCTATTAGGAGCTCGGCACTTTGGTGAACAAAGCTGCTCGCACCCCGCCACGCATTAACTGCCATTATATGCTCCTAAACTTTGTAGCGATCACATTTGTTCCCTTTCTTTCGCTTTCTTTTTTGCACATTTTTCATCTCCCTTAGAGCTGAGCTGAGAAGCACAGATGAGGTGGTGGGGGGTTACGGGGGGGTGATGGAGGACGATATGTCTGCATGAATGACAGGCGTCACCCCTAGCCTTAAAGTTTAAATTGAAGCCACATTAGTTGTCACAATCGGGAAATTTGTTCTCCGCGTTTGCCCCCTTAACCTGGGGGAGCGGTGAGCTGCAGACACAGCCGCACTCGGAATCCATTTAGTGGTTTAACCCCCCAATCCAACCCTAAATGTCGGGTGTCAAGCTGGGAGGCAGTTTTAAGTGTCTTTGGTATGACTTGATTCTGGATTTGAACTTATAACTGACTAAGAACGCACACTCTACCATAGAGCCGCTGAGTCGGAGGAGTCAGAACTCACGATTTTAAATTAGAACTCAGTTAAGACGATTGTGTATTCACTAGTTTTATAGGGGAGAATTTTTGCCATTTAAAAAAAGAAAATGTAAAAAAAAATATTTTATAAAACAAAATTAAACAATAAGTACTGCAGATTTTTATCTACCACCTGAAGCGCATAAGCTGGTCTGGACCATTAAATGGACCATTGATGTATTTTCAGTGTTCCCAGCTGTCTTTTAATTATAATTATGACGTTTTTAGCCAAAAATCAAAGAACTTGTCGCTTTCAAGGACATACAGTGTAGTTTCTGCAGAGCGGCTTTACTTTATTACTTACTTCATTAGTAATTTGCCTCCGAGTTGTGGGCGGGATTGTTGGGGCGAAGTAAACCCGCCCATACTTCCTGTTATCCATCTGTTTCAAAACTCTCCCACAAGCTTACAGACCCCTCACACCCCCCCATTTAACATTAGTGTTGAACAAAAATGGCGAGCAACATCTGAGCAATCCAGCCGTTCAGTTAGGATCCAGATTCCAGCTCAGATGAGGAAAACTCCGACGTACATGGATCTATTGGTCTGCAGGTGGATGTATCGGAATGGAATGAAGAAGGGAGCCTGTGCCCCACCCAGCGTGTCTTCATCATCACAAATAAGCTAAGCTTAATTTTTTTATAAATGTCCTCGATCATCAGGGAAAGGCTTTTGAGAGCATGATAAAAACACAATTTTCATGTTAGTGGGTCATATATGTTTCTGAAGCCATATCCGTTCAGAAACATCAGAATCCAAGCTCGATGTCGACCATCTGAAGAGGGTAAAGTCTGAAGAAGGCGGAGCTGAAATGCTTTCGGGTCACTCCCGCACTTTCAGGGGAGGGAGCGGCTGGAAAGCTTCAGTCCTGCGGCAGCTTCGTTTCTGTCTTTGCTCCTCAAATCTCCAACAGCCCTTTCCCTCAAACAAAAAGCCATTTCTAAAGAGCACTGGTGTAAAAAGATATGGCCTCTGTAAACTGGCCCAGCAGTCTTTGGTCAGCCAACTAATCAATTCTTTATCTGGGACTTCATTGCTTTTGTGAAGCGCCTTTCTTATCTTCTGGATCATAATCTGAGGGACTTTGAGGCCCGATGGTCTGATGAAGATAAAAAGCTGTCGATGAGCTCCACAAAATGTTGAAATACGTTGTTTTCTTTAAAGTTTAACTGTTGGAACTCTTCAGCAAACATGAAAAGCACCTAATTATTCCACCCCAACCAGAGGAGTGTGAGCAGAAACGTGCAGATGTCCAACCTCAGAACTTCAAACACGGCTTTTTTGGGGGGGAATAAAAGGAGGAGAAAGAAAAAAAAGGAGAAGTTTGGAGGTTAAAGTCCAGACAAGAGCAGACCTAATGGGAAAAGAGGGAAACAAAACACCCACCAGCACTTTTATTTCCCTCCCTTTCCTCCAGCCCCCCCTCCCTCCCACACAAGTCCACATCGTCGGTAACGAGGGTGCAGCTTCTTAACATTCATCATCGGTGAACTCTGAAACTTTATCAGCTCCGGAGAGCGGCGCCACGGCCCCGGCCCCGGCTTTCTCAGCTCTCAGATAGGGCCGATAAGGCACTGATAGATTACAGCAGATTGTTTTACTTCAGGGGACACTGCTGCTGCTAATACTAATACAGAGACGAGAGGACCTGATGGAGGGGGCGGTGCAGGGATGGTGCAGAGGTGAGGCTGGCAAAGCCGCGGCGGGATGGAGGAAACTACAGTCCGACACGTCCCTTGCCTTTTTTTTAGTTGCACAAGCTTGATTAAAACGAGACGCAAATACTTTATTCTAATATTCCTGCTGAATGTCTAACAAAGTCCCAAGTTTACGGCTTATTAAATCCCTTTTTTCTCCCTTCATGTGATCTTAATCTCAGCTCATAAAAATCTAACCTCAGAAAATAAAACTAGAACCTCGCACAATCTCTTTGCAGAAGCATTAAATTAACGGTTTATCATATTTTCTTTCACTTCATTAATCTTCCAACGGTTTCCTTTGATTTCAGTTATGGATTTCTGCAGGTACCCTCTCCATCCCGATAAAGCCAGCGGCCCATTATTGAATAAAATTGCTATTAAAAATGCAGCCGTACTCCTCCAGAAGAGCTTTCACGGTTCAGAGTTTAAGTGTAAAACACATGACGGTAGCAGGAAGCATTTACACCCTCCCCACCCTGTCTGAAGCTTCTACAAGCCCAACTCTGTAAATACCATAAAAAAATATTATGCACTAATATGAGCTCTGAAATCCTCTGGTTTAGTTCAAAGGTAAGCTGGCTGCTTGTTATTTGGATAAAAATGACTCTAAAGATTCAAAAATGACACCAGTTTCTGTGCCACTTTAAAAAATTTGGGGATTTTTAACCTTTTAAAGTTGTCAGCTTTCAAAATAAAAGCCCCACAAACAAAAGGACGGTTTCTATTTATTTATGTAACCTCATCAGGTGCAGGAAAAAAGCAGATCCCAAACAAGTTACATTTTCTACATTTATGAAAGGTAAATTCTTATTAGGGAGCAACAAAAAAAATCCAAAGTGGCAGGAAAAACTAATGTTCAGCGGGTGGTGGTGCAGAAATCCAAACTTCTTCATAAGAATCCTAACAGTAGAAACATGTACAAATAAATATTTATATACAGATCACTGTACTAAATGCCCTGACAATGGACTTCTCTTTTAACTGATCATCATATTTTATAATAAGGACATTATTACAATTAGAAATGCTTAAGAAAACTCAGATTTTTAAGGGTATGAACAGGTTGCAATGGCATCATCAGTAATCGCCCACTGGCCACGCTGGAGGACAATGGTGGAACAAAGAGCAAGTGAACATGAAATTAGGGGAATATTACAGGCCTAAAGATCCTGTAACCTGTCAGCAAGAAATAACAAAACATTGACCGGATAGATCCTTAGTGTCTTAAGCAGGGGTCTGCTACCGTCAACATTTAAGGAGCCATTAGGATCCATTTCACACTGACCAAAGCCCAGCAGGAGCCACAAAGTCTTAGTTCATTCTTGACAATAATAAAACATAGATTTGTGTTCATGCTATGTTACTATATAAATGAACTGTTGCTTTTATGGCATAAATGAAACAAAGAGAAAATAGTCCACACGTCAATGCTTTTGACAGAGGTTCACATGACTCCCTTTCAAAATAAAACACGCATAGGTTCATCTCAATGTAGTCGTATGCCGTGTGATGTAAGCAGTGATTTTAAAAAGTTATTTTTACCATTTGTGGTGACGAATATGACTTACGAAAATGAAATCAGTCACTTTAAGTCCTTTAACTTGTTCAAAAATAGAAAATTTGCCTTATAATCCAGTCCGCCTTAATTTTGGTTGCGTTTTCTGACCTTTAAATGATATTCTTTAGTACATGGCACAGAAAAATCTATGAAAATATTTTAGTCTGACTTGTGATAGATACTGTCTTTACCTTTCATTTCCCTGTGTATTAGACCTTGTGCAATATCTAGTTTTTGTTGATTTGTGAAAAAAAAAATAAAGAAATTGAAGAAAAAAAGTGAAAGGTACTGTCCTTTAACTGTTTGTGAATGATTAGAATAAAGTTATAGCTATTTATCCTTTTTTATAACTTCCGTTTTACTTTACAGTCATTTTCTAAAATGAAAAAAACTTTTTTTTAACCAGAGAGCCACAATGGAGGGGTGTAGCTCATGAGACTCAGGTTGCAGACCCCTGGTCTAAAGAAAGACCAATTTAAGGTGGAACCAGCTGCTTCTGTCACCTGGATAATACAATGCAGGAGAACAGAGGCACAAAATCAGACCACGTCAGGATCCAGACGCACAAAATTAGTCTACGTCAGGATGGGTTGGTGACGTTGAGACACTAGTGTTCCCCAAAACCAGACGTTGCAGTAATCACATCCAGGGTTTTGCATATTTGTACACACAAAGGGATACAAATAACTCACTGCTGCTCACTGTAACACTATACCATCCAGCACACATATGTACACACACATGCAGCAGCCTCACTCACATGACTATGGCCTAGCAGATAAAGCAAACAATAATAATCACATTTATAACATAAAAATCATAAGATTCACTTCCCAAAATAATTACACCATCAACTTTTTAAATGCATAAACGAGAGTGTATTTAGCTCAATTTTACAGATTCTAATTAACCTTTGACTAAATGATGCGAGCAAACCTATAGATTAGCCTGGATCATTTTAGTCCTTCTGATTTGGTCTCACCAGTCATTCCTCCCGTCGCTCAATCAACAAGTTTTTGGTTGTTTCTCCCCAATGACTGCAAGCGATCTAAAATATCCATGATCTGGTTCACGATCTGGTTTTCCGGTGGTGGCACCAGAATCACCGCAGGTATTGACCATATTGTGCCTCAGATTTAAATGAATTAACTCGGCGTACAGCGTAGTGATGCCTTGCTAGCGATCATGAAAGTTCGCTTGCCCTCTGGTATGACACACAAAAAGTTCTGTGATGTCATTAAAAATCAGTCTATGCTGATGACAATCAGCTTCACATTTCTAAAATTAGAAGCTCAATTTAAAAAAACAATTAAAGCTGGTACTTTGTCAATTCTTTTTTCAAGATTGAAGCAAAATGCCAAGAAGCTGCTAAACCTTTGAGTGAGGTTTTTTTTTTTTTCCACAGCGGTATTACTGCCATTCCCACAGCGACCTTGGAAAACTGGTTCATGCATTCATCACAAGCCAGCTGAATCACTGCAGCTCTTTTCTTACTCAAGATATTCCCAGAAGGTTCTTCATCTGATCCACACGGCTGCAGCCAGATTACTGACTGGACTGTTACCATGATTCCATCTCTGCAGAGCCGTCCTCCTTCTCATATATAGAAACCTGGCTGTTATCTTGAAGGTGTTACTGTTACGTCCAACAGAAGCTGAAGGCTGATGATCCACAGTGGGAAAGGCTCCTTTTGTTTTCAAACTCTATAGCTTAATCTTTGGCAATTGACTCAAGTTCGTGAAACATTAGAAGATCATAAGCAGTGCTTTATTTTCTATCCGATAAGAATGGTGTTTTGTGATGTTTTTAGCATGTTCTTGTGACCAAGGATATATATAAAGAAAGCACCCTGCTCTGCTCCATTCTGATGCATCCACTTGCCGACATAGATCCATGTCCTGTACGTCTTTGTTTTCTTATGAGCTGGCCTCTGGGTCAAAACTGTACAACTGGATTGCTCCGATATCGCTCACCATTTTTGTTAGGTTGGGCATGTGTGAAGGGCTGTAAGCTAGCAGGAGAGGGTGTAAATAGACGGAGGATAGGAACAACAACTGCACCAACAATTTCACCCACAATTCATGGTGGAATTTCTAATGAACTCCTGCCACTCTGGAGAAAATATGTCCTAGAAAATTGCAAAAAATTGCATAATCATGATTAAAAGACCACTTTTAGAGGGACTTTCGAATTACAACATGTGGAATTTAGATGTGATTGGGGTGGGGAGGTCTGCTGAGCCACCTGTCATCTTGTGCACTGCCGGTCTTTGGCGTGAGGTGACCGTCGGGGCGCCTGGCTCCCTCCTCAGCTGTCGGCGGTGACGTTGGGGTCCGTCACTGTGGAAACCCAGACCTGTGCCGCTCCGCTTCTGACAGACGGAGGCCGGCTTATCTGAGCTCGCCAGGATGTGAGCGTGCACGCCGGTGTGTGCATGTAATGAAATGGTGTCAGGGTGTCATAAAGAGTTAAATGAGCTCTAATCTGCTAACAGCAAACAACGGCTAAAAATTATCAACACTCCGTTGGCACGCCGTGCAAAAACCTTTATGTAAGAATGACAAAATGCACCACACAAAACCATTAGTGTGTGTGTTTGTGCGTGTGTGGGGGGGTCCTATGTACTGGTCTTAATTTCTGCGTCAACATTTTATCAGCCAACCCCCATGAATAATCTGCACGGTAATTTCTTTCTTTCTCCCCTTTTTGTTCCTGGCATTTTGCTGGAGCAAGATAAGGCCTAAAAAACAACAGAAGGGCTCGCAGAGTGAAAAAACGACAGATAGATAACATTGATATAAACTCCTACACAAGGCAGCCACTCTCCTATCTCGGCTTTTTATCACTGTTGCGCTTTTTTTCTTCTCTTTCTTTCTCAGGCTTCCACTCCCCGCTCTTTGTGGACTCTCAGGACAAAAAAACAAAACAAAATCTGCCCTTAAAAAAACCCAAAGAAGGACTCTGGTATCAAATTAACCTTTATGGGGATTTTTCCGCATCCTCTGCCTGTTTAAAGTGTAAAACTCAGCGGTGTTAGAAGTGGTTACACATAAGCTAAAGACTCTGTGGCCAGAGAAAGAAAATATATTTAGATAAGTGATCTGGTGAGGTGGGAGGGGAGCTGCTTATTAGCAGACACAGACAGGAAGATTAACTGGTGGAGGCACACACACACACACACACACACACGCACAAACACACACCATCTAGTCCCAGCCTACACTGCAGCCATATTTCTGAGAAAAGGGAAAAACTATTTTGCTCGCAGACTT
The DNA here is from genome assembly GCA_037389245.1 of Oryzias sinensis. Lineage (NCBI taxonomy): Eukaryota > Metazoa > Chordata > Actinopteri > Beloniformes > Adrianichthyidae > Oryzias > Oryzias sinensis. The sequence goes on from CM074499.1 coordinate 4,841,663, forward strand.
ATCGTTGCTGTGTGTCAGACAGAAAAAGTCTCTCTGGCTGTAATCTATCAAGGTCAGCGAGTGTGGCCCCGGCAAACGTGCCGTTCCATCCCGCCGCTTCCCGCCGGAGAGCGCAGCGTCTGAGCGAGCCGGATGACCAGAACACGAGCTGGCCTGCTTCTCGTGTGGCCACGGGAGCGAGGGTGGGGTTACAATCCGCGAGCTGAGACAAAGGCGCTGTGTGGTCGGGGCACACCTGCACTCACCTGTACCGCTCACAGGGGTCCAGCCCTGGGAAATCAGGTACCTTCATCTACGGTCTGAGAGAAACCAGATTTAGGATCGTGCTCCCATCAAAATTAATTTTACTTATTTAGGTCTGGGATTTCTTCTCAAATGTTCAAAACAAACTATTTTTTTCAAAAAGTCCAAAGAGGAGACCATGCTTACCATAACAAAGATCTTTCTCTTTCCTTTGACCTCTGACCTCTCTGACTGAGTTTCCACTCCACTATGAAGCTTTTTTCCTGTGATAACTTTTTTACAGAAAGTACTGCGCTTCAAAAACCTTGTTCTCTATTCATCTAACCCATGAATGAATGTCCTTTAAACCGACTTCCTGCTCTCTTTTTCAGGGAAACCAGGATTTATATAGGTTGTTTTAAAAGTCAAGTTCAAAAGGTTTTTAGAAAAAATGATTGATTTCTAGTTAAATTGTTAATCAAATTCGGTCACATTTTCTCCTCTGGTCTACACATCAAGACATCGGTTAACTTTCAGGGTCGAGACATGCTTTGATTTCTGCTTCAACGTTTAACTTCAAGCATCTTGAACACACAAAACGTGGAATTTAGGTTGGTAAGTCAGTCAAGGACAATTAATTCAATTCAATTTTATTTATATTCCCAAATATTTACGACAATAGTCATCTCAATGGGCTTCGGTAACTGTGTAATAAACATGAATCATAAAAAGCATAAAGTCATAGAATTCAAAAGGTAACAGCTAAACTAAACTAGACCCTCCTTCTCTGTAAGGAAAAACTAGTAGTGTATGCAAATGAAACTCCATCCATTTAAACTCCACAGCCCTAAAACATTAAAGCCCCACTCCGATCATCTTTTCATCTAGTTTCAAAGCGTTCCCTGTGATCTTTTAATATTGATTATGCTGTTTTTTTGCCAAAATAAAAAAAAAAAACGTTGGATTTTCTAGGACATAGTTTCTGCAGAGCAGCAGTAGTGATTCATTAGAAATTAACCTCTGAGGGAGGTGTGGGAGGAACTGATGGAGCAGAGTAAGCCCGCCCCCATTTCCCATCATCTGTTTACACTCTCTCTCGCTAGCTTACACATGCCCAACCCAACAAAAATGGTAAGCAGTATTGGAGCTATCCAGCCGTACGGTTTGAATCCAGATTCCAGCTCAGACGAGGAAAACAAAGACATAAATGGATCTATTTGTCTGCAAGGATGCATCAGAATGGAGCGGAGCAGGAAGCTTGTGGCCCGCCGACTGGAGCACCTACATCACAAATATGTCTGCTTCTTTTTTTTTCTCCTTCATGAGAAAAATGCTTCAAGAACATGTCAAAAACACCCAAAGCACCATTTTAATTGGAGTTGGTCTTTAAAGCAGCAAGTTTGAAGAAAAAAAACACGAATTAAAATAAACGATTTAACTGTGAGCAGTGCTGCCATCATTTCCCAGATATTTGAGCTTTTAACATGGACATCAGACGCAGCGCTAACCCTCTGTCCTGCTTTTTTTTCTTGAAGGGGGGGGCTACAGCTGATTTTCATAATAAAAGCGCTTTAGAAAAGGCTGCAGGTGAATCACAGGTCAGCTAAACTTGAACCCGGTCCTCCTCCCCCAGGAGTGTGAGCTCAGCAGAGGAGGTCTTTGTGGAAACCGTTTTCACCAGCAGCATCAGTGAGGAGCCAACATCAGCGTTCACCTAAAAAAAAGGGCCCAAAGTTACTTGTTGATGCCCTAACCCCCCCCCCCCCCTCCCTTACAGCTGCCGGACTCATCCACCAATCCTGACAAAGACTCAGTGGGGGGGGGGGGGGAGGAGGAGGAGGTGAGAGGAATAAGAAGGACAGAAGTTCAGTTGGACAGAAAGAGAGCTGGAGAGCTGAAGATAAGAGAGGGGGGAGATAGGGCTGGTTTGTGTGCGTTAGGGGGGGGCTGTACTTTGCTTGTGTGTGTGACATTTTGTTAAGGGGGGGTTAAGAGCAAATGGGTTGGAGGATTTGGATGCAGGGATCCACTCCGTCTGGGATCTGTGGTAAAAAGGTCCACCTGCGTACAGCTGAGGGGACTTTTCCGGCCCTGAGAACGGACCGTCTGGATCTCCTCATCTCTACCCCCCCATTTGACCCACCTACGTCTCCTACCACCACCACTTTTGTTGCTTTTATAGCAGCTCAAAGGGCTGTTATACAAGTTTCCTTTCTTCTGCCTCTGGTCCAGACAGCCGCCCTGTTATGATCTTTGTGTCTGTGCCGATTTAACACAACTGTGGCGTTTCACAGGATCTGCAAATGTAACACAATCTGACCGCTACACAATCTTTCAAGCCGTCCTTTCTGCACTTCGTCTCCCTCCTCCAATAAAAAAAAAAGCTTTACAAAGGAATAAAGAAATGAAAAGAAGGTTTTCTTCTTTCTGCTGTGCCCCACCCTTTTCTAGACAGAAAGAGCGAGGGAGAAGGGGAAGAAAAAAAACATAATTTATCTGTGTATTATCAAGAAAGGCAGACACTTTAATCAGTCAGCTATGAAGTCAGTATTTCCATTCTTATCTGTCGCAGGAGTGGAAATGGAGAGGAGATAGCGTTCTGGGAGCCCATCGGTGGGCAGGAATGATAATGGGGGGGTTGGCGATGGTGGGGGAGGCAGGGCTATGCTATTGGACCGCTGTGTCAGCGCTATCTGCACCCATTATCAACAGCGCTATCGGGCCCAGCATCAGCCTCGCTGTAATGGGGCCAGTTCAACTTTCCACATTATCATAGCGCCAGGACCTGGTTGGCCGAGGCCAGGGGTCCGGCTGGAGACGAGGGGGAGAGGGGGAGAGGCGGGCGCACAGATAGAACGAAAGAAGGGGCGATAGGGGAGCAGGAGGGAGAGGAGGTTAAAGGGAAAAAAAAGGGAGCAGAGGGTCGAGAGGAATTTAAGGAGAAATGAGATTAAAAGCACAAAAACCTTCATAAACCCAACCGCCACACTCCAGACAGACCTCATGGTTCCACCACCAGTCCAGGTCAACACACTCAGGAGCCACAACCATCACACAATCCTGCAAGATTCCCTTCACATCCTCACTTTTTTTGGTTTCTGTGCAGACGGTTAAACAAAATGAACTAATTTTAATCTCAATCTCAGTTTCGACCATAACAAGGACGTGACAGAGATTTGGGAAACGGTTAAAGAGGTGTTATGCCCCCCCACCCCCCCACCCCACCCCACAGTCGCCTCAGGCTGCTGACAACGATGGACTGCAGCTGAAATGATTGCAGATTTAATCCATCAATTCCTTGGCTAGTCTGGTGTGAACTTTTTATAGTAAATAAAACTTAACAGCTCATAAAAAAAAATTCCGTAACTGATCCTTATTGAGGCAAAAAACTGGATTCTGGAACAGAAATTTAAGGAGTTCATTTAAAGATGGTCATATGGGGTCAGCCTGCCAACCAACTTAAAACGACACAAACAGGAAGACGAATCCATTGAAGTCCCACTTCGATCATCTTCTGATCTATTTTCAAAGAGTTCCCAGTGGTCTTTTAATTACGATTTTGCCATTTTTAGCCCAAATCAAAAAGCCTGTGTCGCTTTCTAGGACATAGTTTCTGCAGAGCAACAGCAGTTCATTAGAAATTTGCCTCTGGGTTGTGGGATTGGGTTTCAAAATAAAGATATGAGTTAAATTAGTGGCAAAAAAGCAAAGGATGTGGTGAATTATGCTACAAGAATTGAGTGTTTTGATCATAATTCAACACATCCTTCTCTTTTTTTCAGCCAACATATTACGTTAAGAAGCTGACAAATGTTTTTTTTCATGATGAATGTGCTTGTGCCAAATGGTATTTTAAATAACAAATTAAAAGCCCCAGTTATGCACATTTCAACTAATCGCTAATAAAATGATGAAAGGGTATAAAAGTAACGAAACATCTTTTTAAATGAAAAGTTACTGTTATTATTATCCATCGGATTGGATCTGTAAGGTAAATAAACACTAATCAGTGCAGAAAAGTGAGTCTACAAAGATCCCAGAAATGAACAAATCTTGGATAGTCCCATAGATTAAAAGAGGGAATAACATTTTTCTAATATCTGCCTCTTAAACATTTATTTCTTTTATTAAAGATGTAATAAAGTTGTGACTAAATATTTCAGCTGCCACACCTCCATGCAGACAGAAAGTCTCGGGCATCTGAAAACACGAAGCGTTTGCTGCAGGCACACCGCTGCGTTCATCACAGATGTGCAGAGTAAAGCCGCATCCACAACTAGAGGTGAGAAAATGATGTCTCAATACACGATTACTTTTTTGATCAGTCATCTCCCAAACGTGTGAGTGAATGTTCTTGAGTGACTTGAGTCATGGCAGCTGGACTTCAAACCTCCTTCCATGAAACATTTCACACGTGGCGAATTTCCCACCATTGACGTTGTGCATCAACGTCACGCATCGCACAATAAGAATGAAGAGAAACAAACAGCTTCACATCATCACCTGATGCCTTGAACCAACTCCATCTCTAACGTTATGAGTCTCAACATGGAGACAAGTTATTTTAAAAAGATTTTGACATCATCAACAAAAAATGTTAATCAAAATACCTAAAGCGCTTCATATTATATAAAAGCACGTTACTACCATCTTTCAAGTGCTTCAATCAAAAGTTAAGCCTCATTTCAAAAGGTTCCGTTAGAGTTAAATTGAAAGAGTCGGCTGCATTTCCTCCAAACCTTCAAAGTAAGAGTGTGTACTCTTTTTGATATGTTTCTAAAAAAAATAAAAGTTTTACCTTCTATTCACAATGCACGTATGGTAGGTAGTCTTTATTTGGGAACGTGAAGTTGTAGTAGAAATTGTAACAAAAATGATGGCCTAACACGTTTAAATGTTTTAGTACACTGAACTAATAAATATTAAAAGGGTAGGCTATGAAGGAGTAATTATTTCATAAATCAAGGTTTAAATAATGACACTATAACAATCTAAGAGAAATATCTATTATAGCAAAAATCTTTACTACAATGTCATGTTCCCCAACTAGTATTTTGGATATTTATCTGCCTTGAGAAATAACTGGATCTGCAACGTGTAGCAATGATTATGGTTTAATGTGTTCTAATTATAATCAATGATTTTTACATATTGGTTACCTCCTAAAGTGTGAATCATTCATGTTTACTGAAGAGATGTAAGAATTCTTTCTGAGGGATAATCAATAAGCCCTTGATTTTGTTAATTGATAACTTGATTTGCAATGAGTAGCAATGACATTTGGATTTAATGAAATTGTATTCTGATGATAATTAATGAGTATTACATATCTGTTAGATTACGTGGGATTCACATGACTGATTAATGAAATCATGAATGAATGGTTTCTAATCAATAAGCATTTGATTTTGTTACTTGAAAAGAATTGATCTGATCAGAACCGGATTACGAAAACTATGCAAAACTATAAAATGAAATAACTCATTAAGGGTGGGATTATATAAACTCACTTCTGTCCACTCCTTTTCAAGCAATAAATCAAACTACATGTTTACTATATTTAATCGAGCAAATTTGACTTAAATGTGTCTGTTTTTGTTTCTTTGTTTTTTTATTTTTGCATTTCTTTATTTCTGCTAAATCGTGTGATATTTTTTTTAATTGTATTGACTACAATTAATGTATAAGGTCCAATAAGACCCAATTACAGAAAAATATAGTTGTATCTAAATTCCTTCACTACTTAGTGCACTATATAGTGCGTTTGCATTTTGTAGGGCTGTTCGAATCTACAATTCTAGAATCCAGTGGCCTAGAAATCTCCCAGAAGTCTCAGTAAATATAAAAAAACAGCGCCTATCGAAGCTCATTAGATTGGTGAAAATGGACCACAATGCCTTGCGTTTGAACCATTTTTCATGTCGGGAGGATTCAGACATAGCTTATGTCTTATGTCATTAAAATGTAACCTTAGGCAGACAATCCTGTTGAGTGAGTCCAGAATTCTGTCTTTCACAAGAACACTCATGTTCGTTCATTAATGTCCAACCGACACTGGTAGTTAGAGGCCACGCCCCCTCCCCGTTTTCAGGAGCCCGCCCCCGTTTGACCTTCACACTGTGGTGTTTGGTAGACTTGTCTTTTCCCAGCCACATTATTACCGCGTCACTTTATGGGCTGTAGTCGTGAAAGTTACCCAGTAATACCTGATGGTAGAACAGTGGCATTTCTGAGCAGCCATGGGGTTAAAACATATTTTAAAGGATTTTCCGAAATATTTCCCATCATTCTGCTTTTAAAAGCAATTTGACTCCAAAATTTGCTTCTATTTTTGCTCCTTTTTCTCAGTTTTTCTGTCTGGCTGAACTGGAGCCAATCCTCCAGCCCGGTCAGTCGTGTTCAGGAGAAGAACAGAGGAGACCAATTCATCTCTGTGTCAACAGACTCAGTGGACAAAGTTTATTTTGAATTTGCGTATGACGTTCCGAGTGATAAAAGTTAACTGTCTGTTTTTAAGCTGGAGGAGCGCAGACCTGTGGGCAGCAGGTGGTGTCAGCAAAAACACTCAATTTCCTGTTAGGAGTGAAATATTCCGTCACTTTTGCTTTGCAGATGGTGATACCAGGAGGCGTTTCTGCACCTGACGATGGCCTGCAGGGTCACAAATCACAGCCTGAATGTGAGAGAATTTCTTCATCCTGCAGGAGTCTCTGACCTGAAACACCCCAACTCTGCATTTAGCGAAGAAATAAAGACGTGGAAAGCTGGAACCAGCTTCAAGCTTCAGTGGCATTTATCATTTCTATTGTGTGTGTGTGCGCGGCTGTAAAAGCAGGTCAGGTGGGGTTGTTTGTCCAGGTTGCCTTAACACCCAGAACAGTGCGCTCAGAACAGTAGGAGTAAATGGCTGGTCTTATCAGCGCCGCCGTGGAGGTTCGTCATAACACTGAATGACTCCTAAAGACACACTGAGACGCATGAATCCTCAGAGTCCAGAGTCATCCTGACCGGAGGAGCTGGAGTTTCCCTGCATTCATGGGGTCGTGAATAAGGAGGAGGAGGAAGAGAAGGAGGAGGAGGTCTGCTTTCTTTGGTTAAACATACACTAACACAACTGTGAGCGCAGGTTATTACTGCTTAAGTAAACAGTTTGGACACAGATTTCGCTACCGTGGCTCTGCGTCTGTCCCCATCCACAGAGCCGCCGCTCGGGTCGAGGGTCAAAGCGTTTACGACCGCACCGGGCCCAGGAACCGTAAATCCACCGCCCGGCTGTCCACTGGGTAAACAGCAGGAAAGGGCAATAACTTATCCACACACCAAACACAAACCGGGTTTCCTCTGACAACTTCCCCCTTTTTTCGGACTCCGACCGCACACCAACTCATGCACACTCATGCAGAGAGACAGACACCTCCAACCAGAGCAGAAAACCACTCAAATCAGTAGTTCCTGCTTTCCCCAAACAATTTTCACACTCTCAAACTGCCGACAACAACAGAAATGTGCAAGTCACATGACCAACATAACGGCCACAGCTTAGAATGTTAAAAACTAGAATATTCCCAAAACTTTTTCCCGACTGACAGTTCCCTGCAATTTGCTGCACTTGTTGACGTGAGCGCCGCCATCACATCTTGAAGCGTGAGATCTCCACACGAAGCTGGACGAGCAGACGGGGTCCCAGAGGTGGCGATGCCCACTTATCTCATCCATGAACAAACACAGTCGCTCTCAGCTTCAAACGTCTCAGATCTAAACATCCAAAATGTCTTCCACAGCAGCAGACAGGAAAGAGACCCAAATACAAAACTCTACAAACACCTTCTTATTTTAGGGTTACTACAAAGTTTCTTTTTTGCTCTTAAAGACCCATTCTGATCATCTTTTCATCTATTTTTAAAGCGTGGCCTTTAAAAATATGATTATGCCATTTTTAGCAAAAATCAAACAAACTGTGTCGTTTTCTAGGACTTAGTTTCTGCAGAGCAGCATTAGTTCATTAGAATTTTGCCTCTGAGTTGTTGCCGTGCAGTAATTTCCCATCATCCCTTTGTTTACGCTCCTGCTCTTGAATAAAATTTGGGTTTTAAACTTAATTTCCTCATAAATGTCCTCCATCATGAGAAAAATGCTACAGCATGTTAAAAAAACACCAAAAATACAATTTCGGGTCTTTAAAGACTTCCATTTTCACGCAGGTGGCATCTGGAACCTTGAAGGCAACCACACCTGCAAACATCTTCACATCATGCAAAGTCAAAGGATGCACATATGAAAGTATGTGAGACAGATACCTGCTGTCTCATCCTAAGACACGTTTGTCTGAAGACCAGAGTTTATGCACAAAAGCCTCTTTTTTTTTTGCAGCTTAGATGAGTGTATCTGATCGTCGGCACGAGAATCATCACCCGTGAGACCCAATCAGTCACCATCTGCACTCGCTAATATCTGTCAGCAACATCACTGCGCTGCGAGTCGTCCTGCTGATGGCGCCACTTTCTGTAGCTTCTTCTTCCTCTCCCGTTTCCTGAAAACTCTTCGCGCCTCTTGCAGAAGAATTTCACACAAAAAAAAAAAAAAAAAACTCTGAGATAGTCATCAACTAACAGCAATATTTCCCAACATGTCAGCACAATCTCGTACAAAATCTGGAGCCGGTGATTATTATTTTTTAATTAAATTAATCAATGATGACGCTTGTTAGGGAGGAGAGCAAGTAGGGAGGGGGTAACAGGCGGGGAGAGGGGAGAAAAATGCATTCACACCTATCATCTAATTATACAACAACATTAATCCCATTAGGGCTGGAACTGATTGCCGGGCCTGGACCCGGCTGCTCCTGCGTGGGCCTGCTGTTGTTGCAGGGGAGCCTCTGCTGCTGCCTGATAACAACTCCAATCACGCTCTGCCATCTCTATCTGCGCCTGAGATCGGGCCCCGCGGCTTATCCAAAGTTCACATCAAGCTAAAAGCAGAACAAAGGAAGAGTTTAAAAAAAAAAAAAAAAGGTGGGAAACAAACAGGGGAGAGCCACCAAGGCGCTGCGCGAGTCCTCAGCGTGTGCAGATTTTAGACCTTTCAGCTCACAAAGAACACATTAATCTCTCTGCTGAGCAGCCATGAAAACCCTCCTTCCGCACAGACATCCTTTCAAAATAAAAGGCGGTTCCTTTACAAAGTTTTAGAGAGAGTTTGTTTTGTGGAAAGCAAAGGAGGAGGCGGTCATGGTGATTTCCTCCCCCTGGCCTCTACAGGCGCCCTGCTTTGCTTTCAGCTGCGTGTTATTCATGCTGACCTCCGGCTGATGTCACAGAAGCCCAGCTCGCACACACAAACACACACACAGAGACCCAATCAGCAGCGGGGATCTGCAGGCGCTTATCTATCTATCATCAGCAGGCCTCCTTATCAGCCTCGAACATCTCAGCGTGGGGCGGGGGAGCAGCAGAGCCGGCTGCTCTGCAGCTGAAAGCACCAAACGCACTCCTTCACTCCCTTTCCTCCTCTGCTTTTAATTATCTTCTATCCAAATAAAAGCATATGACACGCACACATTCAGAATAGCAGCAGTGACATGTAATTACATCCCGCCCCCCCTCCCTGCACTGTTCTCCACATCTCCTTCCATCTGCCCACCTCCCTCTTTTTTTTCTTCCCCTTTTTCTTTCCTTCTTATCAGCAGCTGCCATCATTCCCGACTTTTATCGTGTCTCCCATCTTAACCGCCAAAATATAAGCCCAGGGATCCAGGCTCAGCTGGGCCGCCGGCCCGGTATCTCCCCATCAAAGAGAGGAGCCGCATCAGGCTGGAAGATCAACAACCGTTGGGAGGATGACGCACAAAAGAGACATAGACAAATATCTATTTGCTGCACAAAACAACCACTTCTCCTCCCTACTAATGGCCTCTAGAAAGGCCTGGAATTAATCCATTGTTGGTGAAGTAAAAAAGAAGAAGCACTGTGGAGGTTTTAGGTTCTTCTGATCTGTCTTACATTTTTTACTAAACTTTTCTAACTTAAGAAAATCTATTTTCAGAATTTACCAGAGAGATGGATCTGCAGCAGGAGGAAGAGTAAAAAAAACTCAGATGATGAAGAACCAACACAGGCAGATCTTCCGAAAGCCACTAGAGGCAGAAATAAAAAAATATATATGAAAATGGAAAGCTTTACTTTATTTAATTCTACTTTAACAGCTCGGTTTTTGCTTCCAAGATGCTTATAAGTAGATTTTATTACATTAAGGATGATGCAAGAAAAGTCAAGCATATTTTTAAGTTAGACTCAAAAGATTCTTCACACCAAAAATTCATAAAAATACGACCATTTTGAGCTTGAAAAAGGTTGATAAAAGTGTACATTTTTCATTTACGGCAAAATTCTGTCATTTCTCTTTCATCTTTTTGTAACTAAACAAAAAAATTCAAATTCTGTTGCTCAAAAAAAAGATAGAAAAATATTATTTTTTTCCTATTCCTTATATACCTTGAAAGAATATTCTCAGCAGGAACATCACTGGCTTCACGCTGACGTTTGCTTGCATGAATTCATCTCTCAGCCTCACCATCAGTTCTGTTTCCCACACCAGTCAGCAGAGAACAGGCTAGGCTCACAAACGTTTGGTTTTTGTGCGCCTCAGAGGTCACGTGTGGCAAAACCGGATCGCGGCGTCCGTCTTCATAGACATAGGTGTTAGCCTGTGGCGCCAAAACTCAACCAGACAACACTGACCCGGCTGGAATTCTTTATATCAGTCAGCGTGGAAAAAACAACGCAGTGGCTCCTCGGCAACATGGTGGAGGTCAGAGAGTGGCCCCCGCCTCCCCTGAAAGCTCAACAAACTCCTTATCGCTCCGCACTCTCCTATCAAAATGTCTGCCAAATCACAAGAGAGTCACGGGGCTGAGAGGCTGCACCCCAGGCCGGTGTGCTGGGGGTGCACGGCGGACCAGGAGTGCTGATAAAGTCGGCCATGACACCCCTGAGACACATGCGCACAGTCTACACACCCGTTTGGTCCGAGCTTATCAGCCTCTAGGTCTGGAACGCATCGCAGAGCATTGATGCCAGCTGAACAAATGTGCATGCTGGGAGTTCACAGCCTCTTTGAAAGGAGACACGAGGCAGCAGGAAGTGACGGACCATGAAGTCAGAGCAACATCAACAGAGAGCTTTGACGGACACCCAGCAGGTACAACCACCGTCTCCCAGCAGCACGCCATCATCTGCATAGAGTCGGTCCAGACAAGCGGACAGACTTAACGTCAATCCTGCGCTTCTGAAACAGCAGCCAACAAAATTCAAACTCTTGTCAAGAACTGAAAAGTCATCAAAGTTCTGGCGGATTTATTGATTTTATTGATTAATTTAAATGCTGCACTCTGCGAGATGCCCAAGCTAGCTGCGTTAATTTAACAGCATTTTTACAGCTTGTTGGTGAACTTTGAACTCGGGTCACCTCCTAAAAGAGATTTTTAAATAACAGTTTGTGCAAAATATAGAAAGTAAAGAAAATAAAGGGAAGAAGATAAAAAACAGATTAAAACCAGAAACCAAATTTGGTATAAAAGTACATACATTTTATTTTTAGGCCCATATCGCCGAGCCTAATTCAGCCTATCATTATGTATGTATATTCTTATAATGCAATACCACTACTGGACTCTAGCTAAGGTTCCAGGTAACTATAAAAATTTCTCCAAGCTTGATTTTAACCTTTAAGTGTAAACAAAACGTTTCGTAGCTAGCATAGGAGTGAAATCTGTCTCTCCTGTGGTTTTAAGGCCCAGAGCGGTTTACAGTCACAGTTCCGTTCACCCACGCACACACTCATTCACACTCTGATAAATGAGTACTTCTGGCACCAACCCATAACCACCAGGAGCAATGCAGGGTTCAGTGTCATTCCAATTGACTGTATGTGAGAACTGGACTCAGTGATCCCTCCCACCCAGCTGCTACAACTGTTGACCAGTTGGTTGGACAAGTGTTCAAATCCCAGGCAGTCAAAGATTCCAAATTTACAACGTTGATAAATGTCTCCTGTGACAAACCTAAAGTTTCAGACGGTTTGGTTCTGTTTTTTGGACTTCAAAGAAGAAAACATAAGGAAGATTGGGGGGAGGGAGGTACTTTTTAGCAGTTTTAGTCCATTTTTGTTAAACGATTTCATCCAAGGTCAGATGAGTGTGGGGGGGTTTTTCACACCAATGACAGAAATAAACAACATCTGTCGAGTTTGGACAGTACCGCATACTAAAGTCGATTTTTGACAGAAAGAGGATTTGACAAAGTAGCAAAACAGCCCAAAACAGGTTTTCTAAGCTCATGGGGAGTGCGACCAATCTTGTTTTTAAAGCATAAATAAGACATGCACCTGCTGCAGTCTGGATCTGATCTGGTCACAGCTCCTCGATCGCACACAGAAGTTCATTTCTGTAAAGTGATACCATGCAGACTAAACTTCCAAATGTTGCTTTCAGACAGCAGGTTTCTGAGGACACGGTGACACAATCAAAGATGAAACAACCAAACAAAGAGATAAGGCGTCTTCCAGCTGCAGATTGCAAACTTTCCTCTCTGAGATCTTCACTGTTCAGCACATTTTCTTCAAGTCTGAGGGTCTTCATCAGCTCAGGAGTGGAACCGGAAGTCCCAGAGCACCGGGAGAGGTTAATCACAACATCGTTTTTATGCTTTCATATCGACTTTGAACATCAGTTACCACCTGATTAAGCCACACACGTTCTATAAACAGGAAAGGCTCGTCAAGCTCGGAGAGCAGCCGAGCGCCAGACCAAGAAAACACCTTTAAAGATGCTAAACTAAAAGGACAAGATGAGGGGAAAAAATAGATCCAACTGTGAGCAGCTATCAGCAGCTGAGATCAGCAGCCATGGGGGCTTATCTGACGCCCCATCTCTGGGAAAGAGAAGTGAAAAGCCGGGGGGTGGTGGTGGTGGAGAGGGGAGCAGCCGCGGCCTTGGCGCAGCCTCAGTCAGACAGAAAACAAATAAAAATGAAAAGAAAAAGATCCAATTTTCGCTCTTATCTCGGTTCAGATCGGATCGCAGCCTTATCTCAGTTCAGATCGGCTGTTTCAGAGAACACATGACGTTTCCACAACAGAATTAGACAGGAAGCTGCGCTCCGAGAATGGACGGAACCTGTTTACGCGCGGATAAATGAGCTTTTCTCAGAAAGACACTTTCATCCAACGGTAACGGAGAACGTGTGGGCGTCGTTCGTGCACAGAAACAAAAAGAAATGCGCTAATTATGGCGAAACTAAGTTGTTTTCATGTGTACTCAAGTGTATCTCCAGGTTTTCAACTCCAGCCAGGTGCGCGCGGAGGAGCAAACCAACAGACACGCGGGGGACAGCGGAACGAAGAGGGACTTTCTTACGCTTGATCTGCCGTGGTTTGCTCTGCTTCCTCCGGGACATGCTGCCTCCACGCCTCCTGTTGGACTCGCTCACGGGGCGGCGGGGAAGCCGTCTGGCTGCTGCTCCTCCCGGGCTGCTGCTGTAGCTGCTGCGTCTGCGGCTCCTCGTTCACAGCTGCGGCGCGGCGCTCCGAGTCCGACCGGCAGCCGCAGGAATCCTCATGACCCGCCGGCGCTACTGCCGCTGCGGCTGACCGGACACTGAGTCCTACCTGTGGCCGCTCACTACTTCACTTCTGCGAATTTTTCCGACCTTTTCCCCCCTGACGACGTTCCTCCGCTGGCGGACACGCTTCCACGTAGGTAGGTCGTAGCGGGCGTCCCGGCGACACCCCCGGTGAGTCGTGCGGAAAGCCTCGCGCTGGTTGAACCTCTCAGCCCTGAGGAGGTCAGCGGAGCTCTGCTTTTGGTTTCTGTCAAGTTTCCTCTGGCCGGTCCGCCCCCCCCTGGTCCGCCCCGGTCCGCCAGTCCTGCCTCAGAGCCTCGAAGCCGCTGTCGACGAGGGCGGAGCATGACGACGTAAGACACGCCCACTGCATCTGACGAAAGGAGCCGCACTGACATGTGATTGGTCCAGACACACACACACACACACACACACACACACACACACACACACACAAACACTGTCAAACCTATTTAGACTGTAAATATATTGATTGTAGCTTAAATTAATACCCCTTTCTGATGTTTTTTTTATTCTTTAAAGACCCATACCAATGTAATTTGTGCTTTTAACATGTTCTTGTAGCATGTGTCACATGATGGAGGACACATATAAAGCTAATTAAGATCAAAATTGCATTTCTGAGTGCTTTTTAATTCAAATCGTTGTGAATCAGGAGCACTTAAAAAATCAGTCTATAAAAATCGTAGTTGTGATGTAAAAAAATACCCTGGGCAGCCACAAGATCCCTGCTCCGCCTTAATTTAAATTCTCTTGTAGACGACTAAATTTTTATACGTCTTTGTTTTCCTCGCCTGAGCTGACATCTGGCTCAGAACTGCTCCAATACTGCTCGTCGTTTTTGTTGCACTGGTAATGTTAGGTTAGGGTTGTGAGGGGCTGTAAGATAGCAGGAGAGAGCGTAAACAAAACGATGATGGGAAGTCAGGGCAGGCTTACTCCATGCCCACAACTAAGAGGCAAATTTCTAATGAACTACTGCCGCAACATAATCATATTTTTTTCAATATAAACAATAAAGGCAACTCATCTAACAAAAAGGTGTAAAAAACTGTCAAAATATGTACAAATGATGGTTTTCTTGCCACCCTGGCTCTGTTTAAATGTGATAATATTTCATACTGACTGAATACTTTTTCCAAAAGAAAAAAATGTAAAAAGAAAAAAGGTGTAAATAAATGTAAAATAAATATATTATAAAGAAATACTGATAGAAATAAGAGTTTCAGTCAAACTAATCGATTTAAGGACATACAATAACATTCCACCTTACATCCAGGAATAATTGTCTGCACTATTTTCTTTACCCTACAGAAAGTCAGGGGCAAATAAAACAAAATGTTTATTTTAACTGACACACACGGAAGGCCAATGTCTTTAACCTCATGACTATTCATGCTAATTTGTCCTCTGGAGAGGACATTTCTAAACCTAAATATCTCCCAACCACTGCATTCTACTAAATGATCTTTTTTTGGAAGAACAGAGAACATTATGCATTTTGCCTAAAAGAGAGGGGGTTTTGCTTTTTCATTTTATACATTTTACGGGTAATACATTTTTTTTTTGTTCATTTTTTGCAATTTCCAAATCGACATTTTCTGAGCGATTTTGACATTTTAAATATCTAGAAGATCTCAGCATTACCAGAACAACAATTTCCTTATAGAGAAATATGGAACTGACATCACATCCTGATCCTAAAATATTATTCAGATGTAGTGTTTTATCAAGCGTGCAGTGTTATTACTTTTACTGCAGTATGCTTTGATTCTTTTAAATGTGATACAGACGTGAGATTAGCCAGGATTTCCTTCTGGGCTGATGGCCGGCTGCTGCAGTTTCCTGTATGGATGACTCAGATTAAAGTTATTGAATTACAAAGGTAGCAGGACAAGAGCACAGGAGTGGTAAAAACTGATGAAAGTGGATTCGATGTAGGTCTGAGGACACGTGGATGTGACTGAATTACCCATTTAAACCAAAATGAGCTCAAGTTGCTTTCATTTAACATGGGGGGGGGGTAGATTTTACAAGGTGATTGAGTGGTTTATTTAGTGTTTATGTTAAAGTTCAACATTGCCTTGGCCTCTAAAACAAAAAAGTTTAATTTCAATGAGATGTTAACGAAGCAAATTTAGCCTCAGTTTGAAGGGGAGGATGGTATGGCAGCGAAGAAAACCCTATAATGCAGAGGCAGAGGTTGGGTTCTTCCATCAGATTTAATTACTGGCGCTATCTAGTGGAAACTCGAGAAAATAATACTGAGGCTTTAACCTTGTGTTATTTTAGATGACCCAACTCCACATTGACGTGTTCTCCCTACCATGATAAAGGTGGAAAGATTTCATGTAATCATGGACACCAGTGAAGATCACAAATCATTGAAGAAAAAAGGTTCAGAGCACTGTCTAGTGGTGTTATATTCTGGTTTTCCTCCAAGAAACGTAGAACACAGAATATTTCACCTCTACCCAACAGGCAGCATTTTTAATTAACTCCAGGCAGGGTAACTCTTACATTGTAGCTCAGGTGCACGCCTCTCATTCATTCAGCCCAGTAACGTCCGACTAGCAACCACAACACACAACAATGGTTTCTTTATTGTTACAAGTGGGTCTAGATGACCCAACTCCTAATGTTAACGTGCCTAGGATAGCACAAGGTTAGCAAAAAAACCTTCAAAGATCAGATTTTCATTAAATGGCTGGTGAACTCCGGACTGGACATTCAAAAAATATTAAATTACTTAAAATTAATTTGTGACAAGTTTTTCATGCACACAAATTAGCAGTTTTGGCCAAAATTTAGTGGTCACAAATTAGCATTTTATCATTTTGTGTGTACAAACTAATCTAGTAACTTCAATTCCTAATTTGTGCCCAAAAATTCCACTAGTGGCTACAAAATACATTTGTCCACAAAATGCTAATTTATGGCCACTAAAATACAAAAAAAAAAAATGCTGATTTGCGCACAATACAGTAATGGCCAAAAAGTATTAATAGTCATGGCCAGGGCTTTGTTAAAGACCTTAAAAAATCAAGATTATTCTATGCTGAAAACCTTTTAAACAATCTTAGAAAAACTGGCATTCCCCACAAGCAAAAATGAGTCAGAAAGCTCATCTGCTTTGCAATTTCAGGTTTCAGGGTTACATGAACATTAAGCCAAGTCTTGGATTGTTAAAGTGCCAATCAAGTTGTAATCTGAGATTCTCATTTTATTTAGATCCCTGGCTAGTTGACAGTTGCCCCTTTTTAAATCAGCTATATTTAAATTTAACTGTTCAGTAAACTTCTCTTTACTTTCACTCCATACATGTACTTCAGTGCAACTCAGAAACCACAGCAGATTTTGCATTACACCTGCATTAAAGCTGAATGTCTGTTTTCCTTTAGCTCCAAACAGCAAAGTGGTGCCAGAGCAGCAGAGGGAAGTTGAACATTTACAAGTTCAAGGAGCTATGAGTGTTTGACTTGATAACCATTTTAAAATCAATGCAAAAGAGTAAACAGCGCTTGAAACTTTACCTCAAAGGGAATTTGCCTAGTTCCTGTAAACAGAGTCATTTGAAGCTACTGGTCTAAACGCAGTAGTAAAAGTAAAGATGCCTTAGTTTTTGCATTAAAACCCAAACATTTTAATGTGCAGAACCAAGTTTAGGCCAACTGAGTGATAATTTTAAACAGAGTGAACACAAGATTTTTTCTTTTTTTTTAATTTTCAGCAGATCAACATCAGAACCAAAACACCAAATGTCACCCATGAGTGACGCTCAAGATCTCAACGGGCCTTTAGCTGGAACTCCTTTGCCCTGATGAGACTTGCTGGGGATGGGAACACTGGTTCTTGAGGAACACGGGTTCTGTTAGTGTAGCGGAACTGACTGGAACAGCAGCTGCTTCTGGCTGTAGCGAGAGCGAGACTTGAAGCGCATACTTGATCCTCCGCCACTGGAGTGGAACTTGCCCTCCTCGCTGCCAGAGCGAGGAGCTCCATTCTGTTCAACCTGGTGCTGACTGCCTGAGCTCCAGACTGAGCCTGGGAACTAGACTGTTGAGATCCAGAACCAGAGTAGATGCTGTCAACACCGGGCCAGAAGCTGCCATGACCACTGGACTGTGTGGTGCCCTGATAAGTTGGCTTGGCTGGTTCTTGGTCAGGATAGGAAGCAGTATACCACATGCGAGGACTTTCACTGCCTGGAGAGGTAAAGGTCACTAATATTTCCAAGAATTTGATCATTATTAAAAAGACACATTACCTCCTGTGTAGGTTCCACTGGTAAAATATCTCGGAGCGCCACTATAACCCGACTGTCCGGAAGGCCTTTCATAAACTGGCTCAGACTGAAGTTGTCCAGAGAATGGAGGAGGCCCTCTGGGCTGATAAGCTCCACCTCCTAAAAAGTTAGGTTTATTTATATTTTTAAAATAAATTAAGAAAAACTCAATAGTGGAAAGTGAAAACTTACCTTGAGGAACGCAGGTAACAGTTCCAACAAACAGACAAACCAACAGCACCCTGAGAAGAATCAATTAGTTTGAAAGTTAATCAACAAATTACAGCCAAAGAGACTCACACTGCATGTATTATTAGTTAATGATTATAGACTCAAACATTGGAATCACCCCCAGAAACGTTTGCCTCACTTCATTCTGCTCACTTGCCGCCGCCGCTGCTGCTGCTGTTGCTGTTGCTGTTGCTGTTGCTGTTGCTGTTGCTGTTGCTGTTGCTGTTGCTGTTGCTGTTGCTGTTGCTGTTGCTGTTGCTGTTGCTGTTGCTGTTGCTGCGTCTGCTCAAAAGAAAGTTCAAAAAGCTGAGATGATGCCTCCAACCTGGAGCAGTGGCTTTTATCTGAGAGGAGCTGATTGCTGAGTGGAAACAGCTGCTACTGCTGAATGAATCCTGTCTGACTTTGACTTTCATCAAAGAAAAAAGAAATTAAAACATAAATGTCTAATCAAAAAGTAATTCTGCTATTGCAGAACTAATTGCTTTAAAACTCAGACTTATTAAAATGTTGTCATTTTGTATGTATCCATATCTGCAGAACGGTTGTTTCATCTCAAACCGATGTTTTGGTGAGAGGGCTAGCAGAAAATCATCCATGTGTTTTCTATAATCATATGCGCATGGCTCCTGAAGAGCTCCAGATAGTTTTCCAGCTAATTATTGGTATCATAATCTGAATCTGGAATTACCTGATCCTGATGACCAACAGCAAGTAGGGCGAGGATGGATGGATGGACGGACGGACGGACGGGTGGATGGACGGATGGATGGATGGATGGATGTGCATGGATGGATGGATGGATGGATGGATGGATGGATGGATGGATGATGGATGGATGGATGGATGGATGGATGGATGGATGGATGGATGGATGGATGGATGGATGGATGGATGGATGGCAGAAGCTCACAAAACTCATGGTTTGGTGCCCTGGACGTCCTGAAGACAAGTTTCTATTGACAGTGAAAATGTACTTTTGTTGTGATTTCACTGTGGTACTTAAGGTTGAGCAGTCTTCAGAGATATTTAAATTTGATCAAATGTTGTTTGTTTCAAGTCTCAATTTGAGAAACATCAGGTTTCTAAATGAGGCCTCTTCTTTGACTCAAACCTTTCAGGGTCACCATAGCAACAAGATGAGAGTAAACAGGGTCACTGAGCTATTCCAAACTGTTTTTTCTTGTACCGAGCTGAGGCCTAATTCAGGAGCTTCCCCAAATACTTTTGTCTTTGATGGTGATAACTAACAAGCCTCACTGGTCAGAGTTCAGAAACATCATTTCTGAACTCAGATGTTTTAAGTCATTATGTCAGCATGGTGTCAGCTGTACCAAACAACACAGCTGTAGGTTTGGTAGACTGCTTCCTTAATGCAGGCCACAATGACGGATTGTTCGAAAATGTATATTTGGCAAGCCCTGTGGGTTGTGTTGAAGTCGGTCGGTATGGTGAGCAAGCAACATCGGAGAAAGAATCAGGCCTTGAAGCACTCCCCATTAATGCTGCAAAGCTGCCCAGATAAGCTGGCCCCTTCTGACCGGCAACTGGGGTCTGTCATTCAGGTAGTTCATAATCCAGCCTTTAACTACAGCTCAACTGACATATTCCTGAGTTTTTCCTGCAGTATAAGGCGTTGGATTGTGTCAAATGCGCTGGAAAAATTGAAAAACAGCATTCTCACACACCCTCCTTTATTAAGGTATGACAAGGTACAGCGAAGGAGAGGCAGGACAGCATCCTCCACTACCACCCTCTCCCTATATGCAAACTGCAGTGGGTCCTGCATAATTCTAGGTTTTCAGCAACTGCAGCAATAACCTCTCCAAAGTTTTCATTATGTGAGAGGTCAGTGCAATTGGTATATAGTCCTTATTATCCCTAGGCCTTGGGCAGATGAACGACGCATGAGGTCTTCCAGAGTGTTGGTATTATACCAAGGCGCAAGCTCAGGTTAACCCTTGTGCTATCCTAGGACTTTAACATTGGGAGTTGCGTCATCTAGACCAACTAGACAGTGGTCTGAACCTTTTTTCTTCAATGAGCCTAGGATCTTCTCTGGTGTCCATGGATTACATGAAATCTTTCCACCTTTGTCATGATAGGGAGAACACGTTAATGTAAGGGTGGGGTCATGAAAGTTAGCACAAGGGTTACAGAGGTGCTGAAAAGGACCTCTAAGCTCATCTGCACATGTCCTTAAGAGCCTGGGGCACACCCCACCCGGGCCGGCTGCTGTCCTGGTCTTAAGTTTCTTCAGCTTTCTTCTTACCTGATGTTCAAGAGAGTAATGTAATGAGTGAAAGCTGATACCAACAGTGCAGGTTCATTTGTAGAATGAGGAGGAAATAAAGGGGGACAGGATGAAGTAGGTGGGGGGTTTGCTGATGAATTATGCTGATGAAGCTATTGAAATGATGGTTTAAATCATTGGCTCGCTCCACACTAGCTCCTCCCAATGCAGCCCCCTTTTTACACCCTGCGATTGCTTTCATTCCTTTCCAGACTTCATTTAAATTGTTTGTTCTCAATTCCCCTCTTTCATTTGTACTTTTCTCTTGAGCTTCTCAGACACAGAGAGCCTCCAACAGTCTCTCTTCACCAAGGGTGTGTACCTGGGTTGTACAGAGATCAGTATGTGGTCAGATTTGCCAAGAGGAGGAAAGGGCACAGCTTTGTATGCCTCCTCAATGTTGGCATAGAGTAGGTCAATTGTGTTGTCACATGTAATACAATCCACGTATTGAAACATAGATGGCAGTGATGTGATTAAAGTCCCCAGATATCACCAAAAGTGCCTGTTTCTTTTCAAAGTAAATTCACCTGTATTTTATGGAAAATGTACATATTTAATGCTTTTGTCACATGTGCCATATGTGTTTATAGACCCACTCCGGGTGAGGTGTCTAACTTGTTTGTGGCATTTCTGATTGAAAAAGAAAATTAAAACTGCATTTAAGTATTTTATTCAAACCACAGTGAATCAGACAAAACCTTTTACAATTGTCTGGACAAGCATCCTGATGCATCCACTATTTTCATCCGAGCTGTCCCATGTCAAGTTATTTTTGATGAACCGCTAAGGTTACCTTGGGGATATAGGCTAGTGAGGGAGAAAACGAAGGACTGATAGGAAGGCCCCACAAATTCCTGATCTGAAACTCCACAGAATCAGATGTCAGGTGATTTTACCTGAGACAGCAGTGGAAACACTTCAAGACTGGAATGGGTCAAGAAATTAGACTGCAGTTTTAAGACTGCCAAACTGAATCAGTATTGATTGCAAAGCAATTATTGAACTAGAGCCACCAAAAGTAAGCAGCCCATTTCATCTCACTGATAAAAAAAAGAATTTTGAAATCTCAGGTTTCTCTCAACTTACCTCTGCATAACTGACCAATCCCATTGGTGAGAAGTGAACTGTAAAAATTAGTTTAGCCTTGAATTTCAGCTTCTGTAGACGTTTTAGGACATGTATGCCCTAACAGAGTTAAACCCATACCTTTCAAACCTCAAGGGTGAAGCCAGGAGTTGCAGGTCAAAAAAAAAGAAAAAAAATTATGGAAAGCTATGGACAGCGCATGAGGGAAACGACGTTGAAGGTTATAGGTGACAAGTCAAATCAGGTGATCTTCTGTGGCCCTCAGATCTCAGCGGCTTCCTTTGGCTGAGCCTTTGCCCTGATGAGACTTGCTGGGGTATGGGAACACTGGTTCTGAGGAACACGTGGGTCTGTTGGGGGTGTAGTGAACTGACTCGAACAGCAGCCGCGCTTTCTGGTTGTAGCGAGAACGAGACTTGAAGCGAGACATTGATCCCTCCTCGCCACTGGAGTGAACCCCGGCTCCTCCTCACATCAGATGAGGAGCCTCCAGCCTCCTGTTCAACCTGTGCTGGCTGCCTGGAGCTCCAGACTGAGAGCCCTGGTAACCAGACTGTTGAGATCCAGAACCAGAGTAGCTGCTGTCAACACCGCCGTAGCTGCCATGACCACTGGACTGTGCAGGTCTCTGATAAGTTGGCTTGGCTGGCTCTTGTTCAGGATAGGATGCAGTATACCACATGGGAGGACTTCCACTGCCTGGAGGATACAGGGCTTAGCAATAGCTGGACATTGACTCAGGAGAACTCCACCTCCAATTACTCACCTAGCTACACCATGTCAGCTACAAACACCAGGAAAGCCGCCAGGCCAGACTGTGTCAATGGTTTTTCATAGGATGGAACCTGACCTTGGTATGGGAGAAGATGACCTTCATTACCTAAAGGAGAAAAAGCAAATTGCATCCATTAACATTCAGATTATTTTTTTAGAGGAACCTTTTACCTTGTTGAGATAGCAGGTGACACTTCCAAGGAAGAAACATGAAAGCAAATAAAACTTGAAGAACACAAGAGTCACTGGCAAAATTAGTACCAGTTTTCAAATCATACCTACAATGAAAAACTCTTTAAAACACACATTACCTCATCATGATGTGGGAATGATGCTAGACATACAAGAGACAGCTCTGAACCCAGTGATACTGACTGCAACCTAAAGGAGCTGCTTTTATCTGATCCTGTATGAAGCTGGTCGCAGCTGATTGTTGAATGGAAACAGCTGCAGCTGATCAAGGTTACTTCAGTACCAAAAGGAGTGAATAATCTTTATTAAACTGACATAATTGTTTCCTTTATTTATTGTTTCTAGCATTGTTTTTTTGTCTTTGTGGTGACAAATCTGGAAGCAAAGACTTGAACGCTGGTTCAGGCCCGAGCTTCTTATTAATTTTGGAGACATGTTTTGTAGAAATTCGGATCTCATTGTGTTTATGCCAGAGATGAGAACACGGACTTGAGACTCTGACTGCATTTACACTGCAGGTCTTGATGCCCATATCCGATTTTCTGACTATATTCGATGGATTCCACCCTGGCTACATCATCTTTTTGCGACCAGATCCTATTTTTTGCATTTACACTCGTACAATGCTGGAACTATCAAACGACATTCTGAGGACTATTTAGCAGCATTTCCGCCTTCCGCGGACCTCATTCGGACTTTTTGTGATTAAGTGTTGTCATGGAGGCAAGGTAGCGACGGAAGGAGGCGCTTGCCTGGCTCTCCTGAGGGATGCTGGAGAGGAAAAGGTGGGTTGCTAGGCCGCCATGTGCTCTCTCTCTGAGTTTTTTTTTTTTTTTTTTTTTTATTCTGTCCTGTTGTCCAACAGCTGGGCAGACAGAGATGAGAGGGTGAGGGCCTTTGTGCTGGACAGATTTTACTTAACAAGAGGGGGAAGAGACCAGACAACCAAGCAGATGTCTGGATAAACCCCTTTGTAATTGAGGCCAAACTTTATTAATTTCAATCATGTCTGAAAATCTTTTGTGTTGGACCGGACGGAAAAGGAAAGAGGGGAAGAAGAGAGAGGGACGATAGAGATGGGGGGGTAGGTAGGATGGTGATAATAGGAGGGGAAGGGGGATAAGACCATGAAGCAGCATAAAGCAACAAGTTTACTGGTTGTTAATCATTATGGTAAGGTTCAAATGTAGTACAAAAGGGCGGAGCCTGTCCACAATAACACCTTCAAAATGTTATAAACACACCTGCTAGCTGCAAAATGTCCACCCGTCGACATGTACACAAAACAGATAGTGTTCACACGCATACTTATGCCTTAAAACCAACTAGTGTGAAATATTTCAATATTCAGTCATGCAAACTGTTAGTAAAGGTGAGCTAACACCTGTGCTCAGGTGGAGGCGTTTATAAGTTCTTCTAAAATGGACAGAACGTGAAAAGAAGGAGTGGAGAGTGCCCAGCCATCCCCACCCCAAGACCCCCATCGCAGCAGCAGTTGCAGCCGGAACTCTAACGCCACGGAACCGCAGGGAATGGGTCCGGCCGCCTCGGCGACTCAAGCCCGCCACTCCAGGCCAGGGGCCAGCAGGACTGCAAGGCCCCCAGGAGCCAAGGAGCAGGAGGCACGGGAGGGAGAGAGAGAGCGCCGCCCAGCCCAACCAGGAGAGCAGCTCCGCCGAGAACCCAACGCAGGGCCCCACCGGAGAAGGACGCCCACAGCCCCAGACGAGCACCCCACCACCACCCAGGAGTTCTGTCCCTGCCCCTGCAACCCCAGGTACGAGCCATCTCTAAAGGAGACCCGCCTCACCCAGGTAGCCATCCTCGCCCACGGGTTGGTCCAGGGAGGAGCGAGGCAGGGGCCCGCCGCCCCCGCCCAAGAGGGGGGAACCCCGGGGAAAAAAAGAGGGCCCACAAGGGGTGTTGTAAATATGGCCCGACCAGGCTCGGCCACAGTTGAAATTTGGCGTGGCCCAGCGCCAGGAGCAAGGACCAGAACCCACCCCCAGGGACACTTAACACTCCTGCCTGATGTAATGTGAATCCCGCTGCCATGTGGAGAGCACCGCCGGGCCCAGGAAGCCTTTTATTCAAAACTCTCTGAGTTTTGAATAAAGAAGTGTTTGCAGACATTGGGCTGTACTAACAGTTTGATCCAAGTGTTGCACCTTTCCTGTGCGATGACTTTCTCTTTTTCCGACCGTGGTCAGAAACGCACGGGAGATTTTCTCCAGGGCTGAACGGATTCTCTCCTTCGGGGTTCACTTTCCCATTTGGAACCCTCAGCCTCCAGAGCGGGTTAAGAAAGACTCCAAAACTGTTCTTTTGGGGGAGACACCTTCTTTTTACATGGCTCTCCGACATCGTCCTGCACCGCGCCACACCCCCTTCTCCTCTCCCTTACACACACACACAGCACGCGTCCACATCATACACGCCACACCCGCAAATACAAGCTAAGAAATAAACGCTTAGCCTGTTCCAGCAACGGGTGTCCAGCTTGATTAGTTACCGTTTGCGTCCCGACCAAATCACAAGCGAAATCACAGCGGTTGCCAACTACGGTCTGAAGCCTGAGGCTGAAAGGTAACAGCTGATGGGGCTCCAGCTGTCCTCGAACAGCAAAATCAGCGCACAAAAGCACCTATAATAAGTCATGTGATCTCAGTTGGTGGTATCCTGAGTTGACGTCACTGACGACGACTCACCTTTTACTGGGGAATATCCGATTTTTTCTGCTTACATGCGCACGCAATTGTACGACGCCCGATTCATAATCCGGCCGAGCCCACATATGAATGAGGCCTGTATCCGATCTGAGAAAATCGGAATCAATGCGCTTTTGTCCTGCTTACACATTCAACGGTCATATCCGATCTGTGCCACATGAGAGGAAGAAATCAGAATTGGGTCACTTGAAACACGCAGTGTAACTGCGGCCTCTGACTTGTTGAGTAGCATTCAGGTCCCGTGTGTGTGTGACCTCGGTCTAGGACTTGTGAATACGTTTTTTTTTCCACTTTTTCATCTGACATACCTATCAGGTCTGATGTTAAAAACATGAAGTAAAAAAAAAAAAAAAAAAAAAAAACATGAAGTACAATGTTTTACAATGGGAATGCGGAAAAACCAACTGCCTGACGATCACTTTTCTTAATTTGAAGACCCATCCTGATAAAAAATTATGTTTCTGTTGTTTTTAACACAGTTTTTGTAGCATTTTTCTGATGATGGATATAAAGAAAATTAAGTTCAAAAATGTATTTCTGTGTTAATCTGTATTCAAATCAGAATCACACTAAAAATAACGTATCAGAAAGTAAAAAGAAAAATTTCTTTCCAGGAAAAACTATCATGATGTTTGTCAAAAGTGAAAGTAGGATAATATGCAGAAAACACATGAAAGTGAAAAGATTTTTTTCCCTTAAAATAAGAATTCTTGGTAAGACCATTATTCTTTCGACTTGGACAGAATTTTTTGCTTATTTACAGAATTTGTAAGAATTATTAACGTGTCTCTAGGTGGCCTGTTTTTGCTGTGCAGGAGCAGAGGAAAAAAATGTAGTTTGAAAAAAGAACTATTTGTGATGTAGAAAATACACTGGGAGGGCCACAAGCTCCCTGCTCGATTTTGCAAAGGGGAGGGGAAGGGGAGCGGGGTTGCTGCATGCCACTGGTCCTGCCTACAACTGCCGCTCTGCAGAAACCATGTCCTATTAAAACACGAGTTCCATCCATCCATCCACTTATCCTGACCTCAGGCTGCAGCAGTCTAAGCAGAGATGCCCTTGACTCGCCTCAGCCACTTCCTCCAGCTTCCTTCTGGGGGACCACGAGGCATTCCTAGGCCAGCCAAGAGACGTAATCTCTCCAGCGTGTTCTGGGTCTTCCCGGGCCCGCCCAGGACATGCCTCGAACACCTCCAGGGAGGCGTCCGACCAGATGCCTAACTGTCTCGCTCAATGTGGGAGGAGAAGCGGTTCTACTCCGAAGCCACACCCCATTCTCTAAGGGAGTACCCAGCCACTCTGCGGAGCAAGCTCTGCCCCTCTCTTCATAAAACACCGGTGTTTTATTTAGGCTAAACTGCATAATCATAAAAACACTGGGAACACCAACAATAGATTAAAAGAGGATCGGAGTACCAGTAGGTCTCTAATCTGACCATGTCTGGTTGTCTTTGCATACTCCTTACTGCATGAAGCCTTGTCAATTTTCAAACTGAAATAGAACACCTTGCAAATATTTTGCCGGAGCAACTGGAAAGGTTAAAAGAAACCAAGAAATGCTTAATCTATTCCCAAAGTTACTGCAATCCTTTAGTTGTAAATTCAGTCAACCCAGCCTACCTTGAGCCCATTTAATATTTACTCCAATAAAAACATGTGGGTTTAAAAGCTAAATTTTTCAGGTAAGACTATTTAAAATTTTTGTAAAATAAGACCCACTACAAAGTGTTTCTCAAATCTCATCTTTTACAAAGGCCTAGAAATGCATTTAAAGGGTCAATTTTAAATGATGCACAGCCTCATTTAAAATTGGCATCTTGCTCAAAACTGCTTGCTCCACTATTGGTGACATCTCACCAGTGGTAAACCTAGTTGGACGTAAAGGGATGGCTGGAAATGAACCTGATTAGCCTGCCAATACTCCTGGCCACATTTCAGACAAGTTGCTACCTTTACAGAAATTCTCTACAATTTTGCTCGAATGTGGCAGTTGAAAGTTTACATGTACCAGTTTTAAAATGTGAGTTAAGTGGATCATTCAATTGTGCATTCACAAAAATTCTGGTCTTATAGACTGAGTTGTAAATCAACTGCAAAAACGGTTAAGTCCCAAGTTCTTTATTGAAGCAAACTGTAGAAAAACCACAAGCTGATTTAGAAGACATTTGTTCTCCAAGTAGCTCCAAAGAGCACGACTGGCCCTCACAGATCTCAGTGGCTTCCTTTGGCTGAACCTTTGCCCTGATGAGACTTGCTGGGGTATGGGAACACTGGTTCTGAGGAACACGGGGTTCTGTCGGGGTGTAGCGGAACTGACTGAACAGCAGCCGCTTCTGCTGTAGCGAGAACGATTCTTGAAGCTGCATACTTGATCCTCCTCACTGGAGTGAACTCTGGCTCCTCCTCGTCATCAGATGAGGAGCTCCAGCTCTCCTGTTCAACCTGATGCTGGCTGCCTGGACCTCCAGAAGGAGCACCCTGGGAACCATGTTGAGATCCAGAACCAGAGTAGATGCTGCCAACACCTACAGCTGCCATGACCACTGGACTGTGCAGGTCTCTGGATGTTGGCTTGGCTGGCTTGGTCAGGATAGGAAGCAGTATACCACATGGGAGGACTTCCACTGCCTGGAGGATAAAGGGCTTAGCAATACCTGGACATTGACTCAGGAGAACTACTCCCCAATTACTCACCTCCAGCTGGGAAATTATGCCGCTGCTGTAAACACCAGGAAAGACGCCAGCCAGACTGGCCAATGCTTTTTCTACAGGGGATGAACCTGACCTTGGTATGGGAGAGAAGATGACTTTCACTACTCTAAAGGAGAAAAGCAAATTGCATTCATTGCTATCTGTGATTATTTTTGTAGGGAATCTTTACCTTGTTGAGGATAGCAGGTGACACTTCCAAGGAAGAAACACGAAAGCAACAAAATCCTGAAGAACACAAGAGTCATAAAATTAGTACCAGTTTTCATAAATCATACCTACAAAGAACAACTTTAAACACACATTGTAAGACACCATAAACCACCACATTACCTCATCATGATGGGAATGATGCTAGACATACACAAGAGACAGCTCTGAACCCAGTGATGCTGACTGCAACCTAAAGGAGCTGCTTTTATATGATCCTGTATGAAGCTGGTCGCAGCTGATTGTTGAATGGAAACAGCTTTGTGCCGATCAAGCTGCTACTCAGTACCAAAAGGCGAATAATCTTTTATTTAAACTGATATACTGTTTTTTATTTTTGTTCTAGGATGTTTTTTTTTTTTGTTTCGTGTGACAAATCTGGAGCAAAGACTTGAACGCTGGTTCAGGTCTGAGCATTTTGACACTTGGAGACATGTTTTGTAGAAATTTGGGTCTCATTGTGTTTATGCCAGAGATGAGAACACGGACTTGAGACTCTGGCTTGAGTCGCATTTAGGTCCTGTGTGTGTGTGGACCTCGGTCTAGGACTTATGAACAATGTTTTTTTTCTTCTTCCACTTTTTCATCTGACATACCTATCAGGTCTGATGTTAAAACATGATGTACAATGTTTTACAATGGGAATGCGGAAAAACCACCTGCCTGACACTGGGAGGGCCACAAGCTCCCTGCTCCATTTTGCAAAGGGGAGGGGAAGGGGGAGTGGGGTTGCTCCATGCCAGTGGTCCTGCCTACAACTCAGATGCACCTTTCTGCCACTCTGCAGAAACCATGTCCTATTAAAACACGGGTCGATCCTTCCATTCATCCATCTTCCTCCGCTTATCCTTGACCGGGTTGCGGTGGCAGCAGTCTGGAGAGATGCCCCTGACTTCCCTCACCCCAGCCACTTCCTCTGGGGGGACACCGAGGCATTCCCAGGCCAGCCAAGAGACGTAGTCTCTCCAGCATGTCCTGGCCTCCCAGGCTCTCCCAGTGACATGCCCGAACAGGACTAGATGCCTCAACCTTCCGCTCCAATGTGGAGGAGAAGGGTTCTACCCGAGCCTCCGCTGGGTGACCGAAGCCTTACCAAGCTCTAAGGGAGCGCCCAGCCACCCCATGGAGGAAGCTCTGCCCCTCTCTTCATAAAACACGGGTGTTTTAATTATTTAGGCTAAACTTCATAATCATAAAAACACTGGGAACACTAACAATAGATTAAAAGATGATCGGAGTACCAGTAGGTCTAAAAAATCTGACCATGTCTGGTTGCCTTTGCATACTCCTTACTGCATGAAGCCTTGTGTCAATTGTTAAACTGAAATAGAACATCCTTGCAAATATTTTGCCGAAGCAACTGGAAGGGTTAAAAGGAACCAACAAGAAATGTTTAATCTTATTCCCAGTTAATACAACTTTAGTTGTAGTCAACCCAGCTCACTTTGAGCCTATTTAATTTTTACTCCAATAAAAACGTGGGTTTCATAGTATTTCAAAGCTAATTTTTTATTAAAGATTTTGTAAATAGGACCCACTTTAAAGTGTTCGTCTCAATATAATCTCATATTTTACAAAAGCCTAGAAATGCATTTAAATGGTCAATTTGGTGACAAGTCAGACAAGCTATTGGGGGTGAATATTTGGTGACATTGAAACTACAATGACATGTCATTGTCGCCTCTGCTCAGATGCACATGAATCCCTCTACATCCTCATTTGAACTAACTTAAAACTGCTTGCTCCACTATTAAGACATCTTACCAGTGGTAAACCTAGTTGATCTAAAGTGATGGCTGGAAATAAACCCCATTAGGCCTGCCAATATGAGGGGTCAGATAAGACATTATTTATTCTGAACCATTCACATTCATACATTCTGCTCTCACATTCATATATACTCTCTTTCAAAAGATACATATACTCTCTACGCATACATATATTCTCACTTGCACTTACATGTATTCTCATATACTCTCTTACATGTCATCGGTCTGACCAATCAGAAATGGTTAAAGTCTTCACTTCCTTGTTCTGAATTCTGCTGGAAAAGTCTCAGTTCTAACAAAAATACCAGCTAAACCTCGTCTTTAGTGGTGTAGCTTTCACAGAACTGTGTCAGACCGTGGATCAAGGGAATTAAAACAATGAAGCTCAGAGATGCTTGTTTGTCATGGATTATTAAACTACATCTCCCATGATGTCATGGGAGATGTAGTTTAATAATCCGCCGAACGCAGAGAGAGCTCAAGCGTGTGTGAGCTGCCTGGGCGCATTTACCTCTTCCTTAACGTAGTGAAACCACAATGACAACAAATCAAACTGTTTTTAATTCTTTTAACTTAACTTTTATCACATCTTTTAGAAAAAACAGCTGCAGCTTCCAGCTTTTTCTGCCACAATTATCACAAAAATGCATGTGAGATCATGGAGGGACTGTGGATCATCACAGACGGAGTTTCACATTTTTTTTTTTTGAATGCCGTGTCATGATTTTTATCAAGGTTGAAGTGTGCCGTGGCTCAAAAAAAAGGTTGAAAAACACTGCCTAGAGATGCAGACAGATTTGTGACCACTTGAGGTGAAGATAAAATATTTAAGGTTCTGATGGCTCTGCTGCAGGACCTCAGTGGCTCCTTCTGCTAGTTCATGCTAGAGTCTGTTCAAATGGGAGGTGGGCGCATCTCGTCCAGAGCACGAGAAATCATCTGCCTTCCTTTTCATGCATACTCCTCTCTCACACGCACATATACTCGTCTTTCACATACATTTATTTAAGAGTGACAATGAATGTGTAAGGTAATATATATATGCATGCTAGAGAGAGAATATGAATGTAAGTGAGAATATATGTAATGCTGTAGAGTATATATGAATGTAGAGCAAGAACGATGAAAGTGAATGGTTCAGAATAAATAATGTCTTATACGGCCCCTCATATGCCAATACTCCTGGCCACATTTCAGACAAGTTATACCTTTTACAGAAATTTTCATAATTTTGCTCGAACAATGTGGCAGTTAAAGTTTATATGTACCAGTTTTAAATGTGAGTTATGGGATCATTCAATTGTGCATTCACAAAAATTCTGACCTTATAATCGAGTTGTAAATCCAAATCGCAAAACGGTTAAGTCCCAAAGTTCTTATTGAAGCAAACTGTAGAAAAACCACAAGCTGATGTAGAAGACATTTGTTCTCCAAGTAGCTCCAAAGAGCACGACTGGCCCTCACAAATCTCAGTGGCTTCCTTTGGCTGAACCTTTGCCCTGATGAGACTTGATGGGGTATGGGAACACTGGTTCCTGAGGAACACGTGGGGTTCTGGTTAGTGTAGCGGAACTGACTGAACAGCAGCCGCTTTCTGGGTTGTAGCGAGAACCAGGACTTGAAGCTGCACACTGATCCTCCTCGCCTTCACTGGAGTGAACTCTTGGCCTCCTCGTCATCAGATGAGGAGCCCAGCCTCCTGTTCAACCTGGTGCTGGCTGCCTGGAGCTCCAAAAGGAGTGCCCTGGGAACCAGACTGTTGAGATCCAGACCCAGAGTAGATGCTGTCAACACCACCGTAGCTGCCATGACCACTAGACTGTGCTGGTCTCTGATAAGTTGGCTTGGCTGGCTCTTGGTCAGGATAGGAAGCAGAGTACCACATGGGAGGACTTCCACTGCCTGGAGGAGATATGTCACTAAGCCGTGTCAACCAAAAAAGTTTGGATTCTGAAAAAGCGACACATTACCTCAGCAGAGTAGGTTCCACTTTGGAAAATATCCTGAGAGCCAGTATGTCCAGTGGACTGTCCAGAAGAAGTTTTTCATAAGTTGGTGCTTGTCCAGAGGATGAGAACATGGGTGCATAATTTCCCCAGTCTTTTTAAAGGAACACAAGCATCAAGTGTCAGTTGCTAAAGTCACTTTTAGTCTTTTGATCCATTTCATCTTACCTCCTTGAGGAAAACAGGAGATGCTTCCAATGAGCATAAGTAATCCACTGAAACCTGCAGACAAGAACAAATCGAGCCAAAAATTACATCGTCCATCAGGACCAACAAGTTCCCCTTGCCTGTTAATTTTTGTTATTATCATGATCATTACTATTATTATCATTATTATTATTATTAAAAGTCAGGAAAGAAGGCAAAGAAAACAAAACTCCAAAGAAAAGACTCACACTACAGCCAGTCTCACCTCATTCTGCTGCAGCTGACCCAACCAGACAAGCCAAAGCTGGAGAAAAGCTGTAGATAGACACTGAATTGCAGTAGGAGCTTTTATCTGATCCTCAGAGATAATTGCTGAGTGTGAACAGCTGCTCCTGGCCTACAGAAACCTATCACTTCTTCATCTAAATGTTTTCTAAACAAACAGATTTTAAATTTGAAATCTCAGTTTGGTAAAAATCCAGAGTAGAACTTCTCAAAAGCTCAGGCTGCAGTGCTGCAATGGGGGCAAAGAGACTTAAAGTTTCAGGTTCATTCTTTTGGATCCTTTAATGGAATCAGAACTCTGTTGATATGACAAACAGTCTTTTTTTTGTTTGTATACATGTTGTCTCAAGGATTATAAGTTTGTGGGATAGTCTACAACATTTTTGGTTGGGACAGATTTGAGAATCTAACAGCTTGTGTCCAGACTCCTGTGATGAGATCAGATCTTATTCTAATTGAACAGTTTTTTGTTTTTTATTTTGAACTACTGTAGCTTGTGAACCCCTGTTTGGTTTCGGGTTCAGTTGATTGTGAAAAAGACTCCAGCTCAGGTTGGATTCTAAAGTTTAATCCCCTTTTCAGGATGGGTCAAAACTCCAAGAATTAAAAGTGTCTGCAGAAAGGTTGAATAGTTTTGTTTCAGATAAACTAATCTACAAAGTAATGTCCTCAGGTGGTCATTTGTCATTTCAGAATGTTTGCATGGCAGCTAAATGTGACCTGAAGCGTTCAGTGGTGATGGGCGAATGATACTGTGTCGCCCTGCCTGAAGCGGAGGTATTGGAAGCAGTGTACCAGAGCCTGTTGTATCATCACTGTCTAACTGCTTCACTGTATTTCAAACTCTTTGTTGTCTTGTGGTCTGTTGCCGTGTGTCATTCGCTCATGGCACTTTCATGCGTTTTGAAGCAATGATAACTTGACAGATGTCAGCGGTTTGCTGCCATACCAGCCTCATTATGCATAAAAACA
Source organism: Oryzias sinensis (assembly GCA_037389245.1). Classification (NCBI taxonomy): domain Eukaryota; kingdom Metazoa; phylum Chordata; class Actinopteri; order Beloniformes; family Adrianichthyidae; genus Oryzias; species Oryzias sinensis. The sequence continues at coordinate 4,875,213 of CM074499.1, forward strand.
GGGTTTTGAGAAGATAGAGATTTGGTGAGTGAGTGAAAGTATTTTCAAAATACAAAAAAAGTAAAAACTCACGAAGACAAATAAATTGTGTACTTCTGTGAGAATGATCCAAATCAACAATACTCCAAAGTCTCCAAATCACAAACCACTGTCCTTAAAGTTTTTTATTTTCAAAGTCTCACAGAAATATATTTCTTAATCAAGCACCACAATGATTTGCAAAGTAGGAAGGATCTTTAGACCCTTAGAGACTTTTTCGTGCAGTTCTTGAATACAGCTCAAACCTTTAAATAAACCCTTAATCAACATTTAACCCTTAATATAGTTTGCTTTTCTTGTCTGGAAGAGAAAGTCTGACTTTTGTTGTAATGATGGGGAAATCCCTATTTGGTATTGTATGGTGACAGTACAGACTCCTGTGACCTTTATTTCTGTAATGGGATGGAAACTGCTGATGCTTCAGTCCGGCTCTTCAGAGGTTGTCATGGCTTTAGTTGTCCACCAGATGTCAACGTTATTGAAGCTTTGAATCTCACAATTGTTAGCAAATGTGCTTTGTGAAGCTTTACTCACCCACCACTACAATTCAGAAAACCAACAGTTCAAATAAGTTTTAATCCCCAGGTTTAGAAACTTGTGCTGCAAAACAGAAACTCTAAATTTTTGCTTCAAGATTAAAGAATTCAACATTTAAACTTGAGTCCAGAATAACCTGTTTTAATTTAACCTGGTTAAAGAGGTCTGAAAGAAAGTTTTACTACAAAACATTTTAGACATGGATTTTAGAACTCTCTTTTTTGTGCAAATTAAGGAGACAACTAGACTTAAATTATGAAACTTGTTTCCACCCCTTGACTTATAGGGCCAAGTATTTTAGCTTACAACTTTTCCCAGTTTAAGAATCTAAAAACTACAAATTAATGCTTAAATTTCTCAAATCCAAGTAGGTCCAATATTACATGTGCTGCACAAAAACTGGCCTAAATATATTTTTGCTGTATTTATTAATATAATTTACCTTTGTTGTGCTCAAAATGAGAATGTGAGGATATTTAAACCTTTTGCTACAGAATTTAAAGCATATGCATGTTTTCCTTAGAGCTCTGAAGCCCCTCCCACCACCACCACATTGTGTGTCAAAAAAGTACAATACAAAATGTCAAAAGCAGATCCTTTTATTAACTTTGGACAACTGTGATCATCCATAGCCTGTCTTGAAAGGAAAGAGGACAAGAGTTAAGTTTCCGTTGCTGAAGTCACCTTCTGTCCTCTGATCCATGCATTTTACCTACTTGAGGAACACAGGAGATGCTTCCAATAAGCAAACAGATCCACACAAACCTGCAGACAAGAGTTTTAATGAAGCTGAGCCACACAAAATCGACCAAAAGACTATCGTATAGCAAGGCCCCAAATGGAGATAAATGACCTTCTGGATGCATTTGAGAGGTAATGGTAAAAGTTTTACAAATAAATCTTTTTCCATGAGACAACATTTGACCCTGAAGGTGCTCTCCCCTCATTTTTTCATATTTATATATATATTAAGCAGAAGAGTCTAAACAGCCTACTCAAAGCTCAGAAAGCTGTGACACAAACTACAACCTGCAGGGGCTTTTTTTTAATCTGATCCTCATAGTTGATTATTGAACAGGAACAGCTGCTGCTCATCCAGACTACTGTACTGTAGTAGATCTCATCACAATTCCCCCGTGGATCACCGTTAATGGAAACCTTTGAGCTGTTTAAAGGAAAACAATTTGAAAACACAAGGAAGGACCACATTTTATGGTATTTTTCTCAGATGCATTTGTAAATAAGGAAGTGCGGTAAAATGATTACATCTTAGTGCATACAGCGTAACTTTTGGCCATTTTTTTTGCCCTAAATTGCACACAAAAAAACCAAAATAATCAATTCTATGGGGAAATCTGTTTCCAAAAACTCTTAATATGATATTAAAGACATGTATTGACAAGAGAAGATATAATCATAATAGGAGTTACTTGAAATGGAACAAACATCCACACATCAGCTCTCAACAATCCGAATCAAGAAAGATTTCAGTAGCAGCTTTCCATAACTAACAAAAACAAGTAGAAGTATTAGTATGTCCCAGAAATCCCACGAAAGCACTGCAAACTATTTGATACCTCCAAAGATTCAAAATCTTATTTTTAGACATTCAACATATTTAACTAGGATTTACCGTTTATAATACAAAGGGTAATAATTTAAAATATAAAGTTTTATATTGTGTTCGGGTTAAAAATGAACCCATTTTCAAGTATGAAAGCGGGTCAGTTTAACTTGAACACAATAGTTGTTTTATATGAGGTTCGGAACCTCATACTATGATATTTTTGGCACAGATGGAACCTCACAGTTTTAACTTCTCTTTGCCCCAAATCTTTCCAAGCTTTTCTCAAAGTTGAAAATATTTCAAATCTTAATTAAGTTATTAAAATGAGGCTAAATGCGTTTGATTCTTATTCTTGACGATTGAAAAGGTTGACTTGTCTAGCAAAAATTATTTGCCCATTGAACTTTGAAGTTGAAGTAATTTTATCCAACAACTTTTAGGCTTGTTTTTCCCTTTTTAAATGCTTGCATGGAACTCTCTTTTGATACCTTTATATATTTCTTGTAAAGTAAAAATGACTTGCTGCATGGTCACATAGTCTATTTTGTGATTTTCATTTTAAGATTAGTTTTCTTTTTACGGTTTTAGCAGCGTGAAGCTGTTCAATGTTTTGAGGCCTCCACAAGTTTTGGGGCAGAAGCTCCTTTACATGCATCAAAAAATTAAAGTAAACTTGACACAATTTAGACCACCCTACTATTTTATCTAACCTTTTATTTTATTGTTTTAGCAGAGAAAAGCACTTTGCCATGAAATCTTCATCAAGATAACTTTACTTTACGCAGGTTTCACCAATGACTCATCAAACTGGGGAAATAAAACTCAATGAAGTGAAAACAAAATGAAAGATAAATGAAGCACAACCAGAAAAAGCATTTGTTTAAATAACTATTTAAAAAAGGAGTTTCCAAAAATCCAGAAAACACTAAGGAGCTCAGATGTTTACTGGCCCACGTTTGCAGATTAAGGGTCAGAATAATCCGCAGAGGTTTTACCAAACGTTTTAGAGGAAGTAAAAGTGTTTATTGTGAAGGCATCCAGGAAATTCATTTTTGTTTATTAATATGACGAACGTAACGGTTTTATGCTTTCTGCCTCTGGTTGACAAAGCAACTCAGCGAGAAAGAAAAAGTTGGGTTATTTATCCATTTTTTTGGTTTGGTAACAAGTTTTGTGCACATCTAGGATGTTTATTTCTATGAAATAAGATTTTACCAGATGAATTAAGACTTTTTTTTTTTTTTGCTGACAAGCTTTTCTGCATGAGACACAAACATCCCTGGAGAGGTCTGCCAAAATGTGTTTGTGTGAAGCTGAAGAGCTCAAAGATCAGGGTTAGAGTCCTGCCGGAAGATTCAATCAGTGGAGTCTGAGTCATTGACCGTCATGTACTCTCCTTGTTTGATGTTCAGATGTGGGCTGGTGAGAGGTTACATGCACTTGTTTTTTGTTAGAATGTGGGGGAGGTACCACAGGGAGGCTGGTGGTCTGGGATAAAAAGCGATTTCTTTGAAAGCTCGCTGTGATTCCCTCAGTCTTTCTCTGGAGCGTGGTCAGCATGAAAGCGGTGCTGCTGTGTGGTCACTTGCTGCTGGCGCTGACGGCGGAGGTGCTGCTGGCAGCAGGTACAGAACCCTTTCTTCTGATCAGCCAGCCACAGCCACGAAGGCTTCATGGATGAGACTGTGAGGAGCTCAGCTGTGTTTCAGGTTTACTGCTGTTCCTGGGCCGTGGGAAAGTAGTGGACCCACATCGGGCTGCAGAATCAACCCCTGTCAAAAAGCTGGATGCTCTTAAAGCCAGAAAAACTGTCTGAATTAATAGTTAAAGATTTCAATCTTGTTAGAAATATTTCCTAAAATTATTATTTTGACAATAATCATAGAAGAATCATTTGGGATCCCAAAACTAATCTAAATTTACCAATATTAGCAAGATACTAGGCTAAAAAAAATTAGTTTTTTATTTATTAAGAGGTTGTGCTAGTGTTTCTATGCTTAATATAAATAACTCAGATATCATTTATTTGGTTTACAAAATAATATGACAGTTAAGCTTTTTACCAGCTAAGTCTTGGGTTGAATCGGCAGGAGTATCTCCAAAAAAAACAAAAACCCTTTACATATTTATTAAAATAAAAATGCTTTTGCAAAACACTTTTAATGAGATCTTCTTTTTTTAAAGACAGAAAACAGGAATTTTTCTTGTTTTATTTACTCACACTACTTCTCTGTCTTTGCAGTGTAGAGTTGGTTGGTTTGTTTGTTTGTTTTAGTTTATTTGTTTGTTTGCATAGGAAAAGGGTCTCATGATCAAATTAGTAGCCACTAGAGAAAGCCCACATTACCATTCTCTCACCACCGAGCAAATCTGTTGAATTTGCAATCAGTTTTGTTTTGGTGTCACCTGGAGGAGTTACCTGGTGTTTGGTTCAGAGATTTCTGAGCCTCAGTCATACTTGTACGTTAGAAGGATAAAAGCAAGACATAAATTATTTAATTAAATCTTTATTGCCCCAAAATGTACATTTTCTACACCTTAAGAGCAAAAACAATCAAACAAAAAAACATCCAAGACACTCTCATGACTGCTCTGACAGAAATGCTCGGAGTTTGTTTAGAAGGATGCTGGGATGTTACTCTAACAGGTATTTTTTCAACACTGTCTCGGTTACATGGCTGCTGTGAAATGTATTTATCAGTGTACAGTGTGTTTTTGGTTACATTCATAAAATGTATCAAATTTGCAAAGCAACTGTGCTCTGTTGAGTTTCCGCTCATTTTTAATTTTAGTTTGTTACTTCATATTAATAACGATTTTTTTTAATCCATATCGACTAATATGTTTTTTATAAATTAATTAATCGAGACCTAATTCAGGAATCCAATCTATGCTGCATGACTGTAAAGGTTTTACAGACGAAGGTCCAAAAAGGTTTCTCTCAGTCCTCTGAGTCTGGTGCCACCAGGAGAAATCTCATTTTTCTTCTTTGTTTTTTTTTTTTTTTTTTTTGGCTCATTACAAAGTTCAAAGTCTCGCTGTTCACATTTTAAACCCCAACAGGCCAGTCTCCATCCTAATCCAGCACCACATTGTTCTTGTCAGCAAAAATGCATCAACATTTCAGGGTGGATTTTTGTGCTCTTTTCTTTCCAACTTTTTTGTTGTTGTTCCTTTGATTGTCAATTATCATAATATTGATTTATCTTCCAGTTTTTACCAGGAAAGCTGAAGGCTTATCTTTTAGTAGAAAAATTTCATTTTTTTTTATACTTTTTTTTCTCTGTGCTGTCAGCAGTTTAAACCAAAACTGACCCACTCCGATCATCTTTTGATCGATTTTAAAAGGGTTGTTTTAATTACGATTATGCAGTTTTGAGCCATAATTGAAACACGTGTTGTTTTCTATGACATAGTTTCTGCAGAGCGGCAGTAGTTCATTCGAAATTCGTCCTTGAGCTGTAAGCCTGTCCTGACTTCCCTTCATTTCTTTGTTTACACTCACTCCCTCTAGCCTACAGTCCCTCACACCCCCAGAACTAACATTAGCGGTTCAACAAAAATGCCAATCAATAAGGTACAGTTTAGAGCCAGATCCCAGCTCAGATGAGGAAAACAAGAATAACATGGAAATATTTGTCCACAAGTGGATGAATCAGAATGGAGCAGAGCAGGGAGTTTGTCGTTTGGTGTAGTAAGTTCTATGTCTCACCTACAACCTTTTTCCAATGCCCTTTATTGATCTGCTCCAGATTTACAACCATTTAAATTAAGAAATACTCTAAAATGCAAATTTGAGCTTAATTTACTTTACATATATTTTCCATCATCAGAAAAATGCCCCAATTTTTATCGGAGTGGGTTTTTAACTCTATATGAGAGTTGGACTGAGTTTCTCACCATGTTCCAGACTGGCTCCACAAATGGCCGGATTACCTCACCTTTTTTGTTTTGTTTTTTATGCTAGTCTGTTTCCACGTCATGTTTCTTTTTTACGTCTGCAGACTGCTCCTCCATTTGAAAAACACACCAAAACCTTCAACTTATTAAGTCAAGTAGATATTTGGAGCTGATTACGGTCAGAGACATTTACAAGCTAAAAGTCTGTAAAAGTTAAAAATTATTATTAAGGGAAAGTGAAACTGGACCCAATATAAACACTTTAACAAACAAGAACTTAATGTGATTTTACAGAGAAGACTTGATCTTAATCTTTGTTTATGGTTATTCATCAAACCTGTGTTGCTGTATGGTGTCAAATTAGCGCCTAAAGCAGGGGTCGGCAACCCATGGTTTCAGAGCCACATGTGGCTCTTTCATCCTTCTGTTGTGGCTCCCTGTGACTTTGGAAAATAATGAGTATTTTATAAAAATTCAAATTTATTTTAGTTCGTTCATTTTTCATGGCAATTCAAAGGCGCTGCTGGCTCCGTGCGAGGCACGTGCCACGTAAAAAACAGCTTCCTTGTTGGGCTCGTGTTTGTCGGCGAGGGCTGCGGAGCTGATAGCAGGAGGAGACACGCGGGGCGGCTTCAATAAACACTCCGGGTCTGGAGTGATTTTCTGCCGGGGGCTTGGCGTGGCGCGGAACGGGGAGCGGCTTTCTGGTGACGGAGAGTTTGCGCCGGTGTTTTGGACTCCCGTGTGCGGTGATGTGTGTTTCAGAGCAGGGGAGCTTGACCGGGAACGTGGGGGAGATTGAAGGGGAAGAGAGTGTTTCTTGAAAATCCACCAGCCAATCAAAATCCTCACCCAAAAGTACGGGACTTGATTGACATGCAGAATGGCCAATCAGACATCCTCTGACACATACGTCACTGCAGACGCGAGTTTAAATGCACTCAGCGCAAACTCTGCCTTCAGAACGTCTTTTTCTCCCCGCGGCACATCATGTCCCCGGTAGAAGTCCAGCAACCGGAGTTTATTAAAGCCTCCCCGCGTTTCTCCTCCTGCTATAAGCTCTGCAGTTCTCGCCCGATAAATACGAGCTCATCAAGGAAGCTGCGAGGCGCGCGCTTCGTACGGAGCCAGCAGCGCCAAATGCCTCACAATATGCCACGCTGCCCGCATTGCACCGTTTACAGCAGAGCATGAATACGATGGTCGCTGCTTTCTGTCTTTGTAATAAAACGCCTCATCTGTTAATACAAAAGTATCTTTATGTAAACTCACTGTGTAGTTTTTAATCATCAGTACATAAACAATAATGTTGAAATAAACATACAACAAATAAACATGAAGATGAAAAGAAAGAAGTACTTTTTTTTTATCTTTTCTGGCCCGAAATCTACACTTATGTCCTTGAAAATCGATCGCGATCGACGTAATGAGCACCCTTGATATAATATATATGCATAATATATATAATGATGTCAAAACGGGTTGTGGCTCCGGGTGCTTTTTTTTCCATTAGGGGCGGTCCCAAATGGCTCTTTGAGTAGAAAAGGTTGCCGACCCCTGGCCTAAAGTATTGTATTGCTCCTCCTCCCCTTCTCAAATCTGGAGATAGCAACAAAAGTTTTTTTGTTGTATCTGGTTCTAACATTGCATGCTGAAATCAGTGTTTGTGTCTCAAATATATATTTATTTATACTTTACTTCATGCCATCTGGAATTTGGCAAATAGTTAGTTAACCGCCAGCACCAAAGCTTACCAGCCTCACCAGAGGTGGAGATTCAGGGGGAAAAGGGGGTCGCTGCCCCCACATCAAAAAGCTTTGCCACCACTCAATTGTCCCCCATAATTGACAAAGATGAAGAAATCTACAATACAAGCTTCTTTAAGCATTATGAATAGCACCTTAGCTAACGGAACTGCTGTTTTAATATTAATAACAATAAAAAACACATGACATTGAACCTTTTCCACACTGCTGTTCTCATTTGCCACCCTTCCAAAGTCTTCTGCCCCCCCCCCCCCAAATTTCAAATGTTCTGGCCAAGCCTCACTTGAGTGTGAAGCCTAAACACTAAAGAAGAATTTACTTTTAAAATAAACAAATGCTTTTAGGCATGGCAGGGAATAGTTTGTAGGAGATGATGTGTACCTTCAGAAAGTCAAGAATTGAAAGTCGCTCCATCTGTAGGTAAAGCAGAATGTCATCAGTGCAGTGTTACCTGATGGAAGCATGTGTGAGTGAGTATGCTAAGATATTCTGCATCAAGGTAATCTCCTACAACATCTGGTTTTCTTCTGCACAAAACACCATCTGTTCCACTGTAAAGTACGAACACACAGAGGGAATGTAAACAGACATGAACTGTGACTGCAGAAAAACACACAAAGCCCTCCCCTGTGTTCTGTGCAGAGAGCAGCGACCCCGTGGTGACTCTGAAGAATGGCCAAATCAGGGGAGAGTTTACCACAGTGAAAGGCACAGACAGGAGGGTGAAACAGTACCTCGGCATCCCATACGCCCGCCCCCCCGTAGGACCTCTCCGGCTGGCTGCTCCTCAGAATGCAGAGCCGTGGGAGGGAGAGAAGAACTGCACACACCAGCCAGCCATGTAAGAGCCAGGAACCCCAAACACAAAAGCATTTACTCGTGGACTGAGGCTTTATTTTCCTTGCGCCTATGTCGGCTTCAGGTGCATCCAAGACCCACAACTGGTCGTCATTGTTGCTCAGGCCATGTCCGTGACATTTACCCCCACAGAGATATCAGAGGACTGCCTGTATCTGAATGTGTACACTCCAGCTGAGGCAACAAAAGGAGACAAACTGCCTGTGAGTCAAACACACAACTCACCACTACCACCAGCCACCCACCATTTCCCACTCTTTGGTCACCTGATGCGTCTAGTCAATGTTTTCTTCTCAGTCTCAACTTTGAGTGTGTGGGTGTGCCTCCACCTCAGACCACAGTTCAGCTTTTTCGGGGAGACTCACAATAACACAAAACATTAACTCCTCACACAGCAATTGGACATAAAGGGGCAACACTTTTGTTTTTGTTTGTTTGAAGTTGTTAAAAGAAAATGGAAGGCGGGTGAATTTAAGTGGGGGTCAGATGGCGTCTTACACAACCAATTCAGTCCCTATGAGCTCCAACATGAAATTATCCAACTTTACATCACAAGTAAATATCCTCACAGTCAAAAATATTGTTTTTGCCCTATGTGGCAACATTTCACTTGTAGGTATTGGGATGGTGTACACGCTGGCATAGTGGTTGGCACTCTCACCTCCACAGGTCTGATTCAAACCCTGGCTGGGGTCTTTCTGTGTAGAGTTTGCATATTCTCCTCATGCACGCGTACATTTTCTCCCACAGTCTGTAGGTTATAATTGGGGTCTCTAAATTGCCCCTAGGTGTGCATGTAAGTATGTGGCCCTGCGACAGACTGGCACCCTGTTCAGGATGCCCCGCCTTCATCCAACAGTAGCTAGGTTGGCTCCAGAGGCCTTGAGCGAAAATCCAAGCGTGCTGTTTGTTTGGGGTGTCTTTCATATTGTACCAACACTATCACTAACTCTGGATACAGCAAAACAACCCCGTACCATCACCCTTCCTCCTCCGTGTTTGACGGTACACATCTCACATTGTCCGCTTTTAACAAGCATTTATTATTATCAGACGGTTTAAAAAGAGCAACAGAGGAGGGACAATAATTGGACAAACATGGAAGATGAACACAAACAAACACACAGTGGCTTTAAAAACACAACAAAAAGGACAACAGAGTGATGCAGGAATGAATAAACACAAAATAGTCACAAAAAACTAAATGAAATAAAATAACAGATACACGAAAAAACCTTTCAAGGTTGAAAACTGTGTGTGAGAACAGCTTTGAATCCCAAGATGTTGTGTCATCAGGTGATGGTGTGGATCCATGGAGGAGGTCTGACCATGGGGGCCGCTTCTCAGTTTGACGGCTCTCCATTAGCTGCCTACGAAAACATTGTGGTTGTCGTCATCCAGTATCGGCTCGGTATTCTGGGCTTCCTGAGGTAAGTTCTCCTTCACGTTTTATCCAGATCTTCTACAGAGACCCTGAAGTTGGCATACTGGTTTCTCTTCCTCAGCACTGGAGACGAGCACGCCAGAGGAAACTGGGGTTTGCTGGATCAGCTGGCAGCTCTAAGGTGGGTGAAGGAAAACATTGAAGCCTTTGGTGGAGATCCTCAAGCCGTCACAATAGCAGGTGAATCTGCTGGAGGAATCAGCGCATCCATTCTGGTAAAGAGAACTCAGAACCGTCTGGAAAAAAAACACCATGATCACCCAATTGTTTATAACTATGAAATGACTTTTATGGTCTTTAAAGACCCACTCAAATCCTCTCTTGGTCTATTGTAAAAGTGGTCTTTTAATTATGATTAATACGCTTTTAGGTAGAATCAAAAAACCTGTGTCGGCTTTTTCCGACTGCATTTATTCTCTGCTACTTCACAACAATTGGAATAAAGAAAACTCAGAAATCCGATTTTAATCAAATTTTATTTATCGATCTCTTCCATAATTTAAAATAAAAGTAAAAAGAACATGTCAAAAACACCAAGAAGACAATTTTTATTAGAGTGGGTCTTTAACTTTTTCTTTTTCTTTTAGTCAAATAGTATTTTTAGAGTTTGTATTCAGAAAAACTACATTTAAAGTATAATTATGATGCAAAAAGTGCATTACAGGTTGTATCATACAACTGTGTTATTGTAAACTTAAAGTGTTATCATTTTGTCACATTATTTTGTGTCATGTTATATTGTCATAATTTATGGGTATCATTACTTTTACTTAAAGTATTCCTTAATACACTTAAAATCAGTGACATGGGATCATATATGATTATGATTGTAATGTAAATTTTATGTATTGACATTTTTTTTCCTTATTAAAATTTGACCACACAACATTTCCATGGGGCGGCCGTGGACGGTCGACCTCTGATGGAAATATTGCAGGTTCAATTCCTGCCTTGCTTGGCATTGTGTCGAAGGGTCCCTGGGCAAGACATTGAACCCCACCTTGCCTCTGGTGGAAGGTTGGTGCTAGTGTTTGGCACCACCAGTGTGTGAATGTGTGTGAGTGAGTGAATGGGTTTGTGACTGTAAAGCGCTTTTGGGCCTTCCACGAAGGTAAAAGTATACCAGTATACGCCATTTACATATCCATGAAAATAATTCCCTTCAATCTTTGTTCATCCGCTTATGTTTTCATGTTAACTATGTGGGCGTGGCTTTAGTGGACAGGTGGTGTGACCCTTGTCAGGTGGTAGGGCCAATTGGCACTGTGTTGATTCCTTTCTCTGTGTTTTTCACAGACGTTGTCTCCTCATGCAGACGGACTCTTCCAGAGAGCCATATTTCAAAGTGGAGTAGCAATACTTGGGACGTACACCACAAACGACCCTCTGAGCCATGCCAGGGTGCAGACAAGTTCAGAGAAAACTGCACAAAAGAATATGTTGTGTTTTCTCTTCTCACATTTTTGTTGTTCTCCAGGTTGTTGCCAACATTACTGGTTGCAGCGACTCTGACACAGAAGAACTGGTCCGGTGCATCAAAGGGAAAAGCCAGGAGGAGCTTGTTGCTGCAACCAAAAAGGCAACTGACCAAATCTGAAACCCCTGAAGCAGATAGATTGTAGCAAATAGTCATCCAATAGTGTATTTTATTTTATGAACTGTTAATTTGCAATGTTTGTGTTTTGTCTGAGGATTTCTGAGCTTTAAAAACAAAGAAGAGAAAAACTTTTTAGCTTTTTTTTTTAACTTCCTGTACCTTGACCACCAGATGGCAGTCTCTACTCACCAATATCTCTGATTTCCTCTGAGAAGCTGCTGAGTATGAAGAATGTGTCTTGCCTTTAGATGAAAATCTTCCTGGGAGCCGTTGTGGACAATGACTTCCTGCACGACACTGCAGAGGCGCTGCTCAGCAGGAGGGAAGTGCTGAAGATTCCTGTAATGATGGGAATCACCAACCATGAGTTTGGATGGATCCTGCCTCAGGTCGCTCTGCAAGTTAACAACAGTGGGGATGTCACAGATCCACCCCCTTGTTTTTCTCTCAGTCCTAATCATTCATGTCCTTGTGTGTGTCTTGGGATCGCAGAATTTTGCACCCCCCGGGTGGGAGAAAGGCATGAGCAGGGAGTCTGTGCTAGCTGTTATAAACTTGTTCAATCCAGGGGTGAGTTCAAAAGGAAACTTTCTAGTCCTTTTTTTTCTTTCTCATGTGTCTTTATTGGAGTTTCTATGAAGAATGAGGGATTTTTTATTTTTATTTTAGACCAGACAGATTAGAGGAGTCAATCATCCAAAATATCAATACCTACCAACTCATTGATGAGAAACTGTCAAATTAGTTCCTTTATTTCCTTTAACTGTGGTTTTTAATTCATTCAGGACTTACCTTTTACTCAAAACAAATCAAAAATTCAACTTCAATTATTTGTATCTGTATGAGTAAAAAAGTCCGACTTAATTTTAAGATAACACATAAATCCCATATATTAGTGAAGATGAGCTCAAAATAATTTGTCTTCTTGGACAAAATAAAGACAAAACGCAACCTTGTAAAGAAACAGAATGACAACTTTATTAACTTTATCTGACTTTTCAAGAAATGTTGCTTCTGAGAGGCTTGTAACATCTAGCAAAAAAAACTAAAGCCTTGGTTACATGCACTTGTTGACCCGTACAAGTGCTGCAGGATTTTGGGTTACCCAGCCCTACCGGGGGTCGTAGAGAGGAGAGGCTTCATCTTAAGGCCCAGCTTATGCACTGTTTTACTAAATGTATTTGCTCACCCATCCAAATGGTCAGAATCAGATGTCCCAATCACCTGGCCTGGGCACAGGTGTATAAAATCAATGCAGACGTTTTTTTTAGAAACGTTTGTAAAAGAATGGGCCGCTCTCAGGAGCTCCGTGAATTCCAGTGTCATGGGATGGCACCTGTGCAACAAATCCAGTGGTGAAATTGCTCCTAAACATTCCACAGTCAACTGTCACCTCTGTCAGAACAAAATGGAAGAGTTTGGGAACAACAGGAACTCAGCCACAAAGTGGTAGACCACGTAAACTGACAGAGAGGGGTCAGCAGAAGCTGAAGCACATAGTGCAACGAGTTTTTGTCTTTGACTTTCTGCACAGTCAATTGCCACAGAGCTCCAAACTTCATGTGACCTTCAGATTAGCCCAAGTCTGGCACGCAGAGAGCCTCATGGTACGGGTTTCTATGGCTGAGCATCTGCATCTAAATCACACATCACCAAGGGTAATGTAAAGCATTGGATGCAGTGGTGTAAAGCACGCCGCCACTGGACACTAGAGCAGTGGAGACGCCTTCTCTGCTGTGAGGAATCACACTTTTCCATCTGGAAATCTGATGGACGAGTCTGGGCTTGGAGGTTGCCAGGACAACGGTGCATTTCGAACTGTATTGTGCCAAGTGTGAAATTTGGTGGAGGGGGAATTATGGTGTGGGTTGTTTTTCAGGACTTGGGCTTGGCTTCTTAATTCCAGTGAAAGCAACTATGAATACTTCAGGATACCAAAACACTTTGGACAATTCCATGCTCCCAACCTTGTGGGAACAGTTTGCAGCAGGCCTCTTCTAGCATGACTGTGCACCAGTATACAAAGCAATGTCCATAAAGACATGAATGACAGAGTCTAGTGTGGATGAACTTGACTGGCCTGCACAGGGGCCTGACCTGAACCCTACAGAACACCTTTGGGATGAATTAGAGCGGAGACTGAGAGTCAGGCCTTCTCCACCAACATCAGTGTGTGACCTCACCAATGAATGGTCAGAAATTCCTATGAACACACTCCTCAACCTTATGGACAGCCTCCCCAGAAGAGTTGAAGCTGTAATAGCTGCAAAAGGTGGACCGACGTCATATTGAACTCTATGGGTTAGGAATGGGATGGTATATGTGAGTCGAGGCAGGTGAGCCAATTATTCTGGTAATATAGTGTACTTTAAATTGAAATTTTACACCCAAAGTGCAATTGTTTGCAAATCCTGTCATTTAACCCAAATTTAAAGAGAGGCATCTTAGGGGCATGTGCGCTGTGCGAGACATACTGTAATCTAAACAGAAATCTGGAAGTCTCATTGCATAATTTGTAAAAATGTTTTTGTATGCTACTGCTGCGAATAAGTATTTGAACACCTGAGAAATCCCATGTCATCTTTGGTACAGTAGCCTTTGTTTACAATTACACAGGTCAAATGCTTTCACCAGGTTTGCACACACTGCAGGAGGGATTTTGGCCCACTCCTCCACACAGATCTTTTCTAGATCAGTCAGGTTTGTGGACTGTTGTTGAGAAAAACACAGAGTTTGAGCTCCCTCCAAAGGTTTTCTACTGGAGTGGCTAGGCCACTCGATAACCTTGATAAGCTTCTTACGCAGCCATTTCTTGGTTGTCCTAGCTCCGTGCCTCGACCCACCTTCAAAGCTCCAACTGAGGGAAGGAGGTTGTTCCCCAAAATCTCGCAAAAATCTGTGCTACACCTTGACTTACCCTTGCAAGTTGTAAAAGTGTTTGCCACGACCTGTCACCTGCAGCATGCCATATGTGTATGAACATTTGTGGCCTTAATTATTTTAAGGTCATACGCTTGCTTGTTTTGTGCGGGCCACTTGGGCGTCCCTACAATTCTGCCCTTGAGTGCAGTTTTGACCAAGTTATAATGGAGTCATGGGTGTCTATGGTTTTTCTGCATTTTTTCCTTCCAGCTAAGGTTTGCCCTCTCTCTGCAGAAAAGTTAAAAGTTGTCAACAAAACTGTATTTTCTGTCGGAACAGTTTTGTTCCCAAAACTATTGAAAGTTTTCCCTGATAGTTTCCTGTCCTGTCTGTCCATCCATCCATTCATTTTCTGAACCTGCTGTATCCCTGGGAATACGCTCTGGACAGGTCACCAGTCTGTCACCGAGCTCCTATCAGTGTCTTTGTTGCTTATTTCTCACACACTAGTAGCTTATATACTACCATACTTCCCTGAAAAACACCACATTCCATTTATTTATAATATTGAGGCAAAACAGTATTATTTTCTTTAAAAAGTGTTAAAACATAAGTGAACTGTGAACCATTTTCCAGCTCCTGAGAAATTTAGGTGGATGTTTGTACAGCTTGTGATAACTGATTAAGGCTTTAACATGTGTTTCTGTTGAAGGTCCCTTCAGCCAACATCCTGATCGCAGATGAATACCTGAAAGATGCTAAAACTCCAGAGGAGATCAGAGACGCCTTCACGGAAGTCATAGGAGACCTCCTGATGACCCTGTCGACAATCAAAGTCGCCAGATATCACATAGGTTAGAGGGTCGAATGAGGCTTCTTCTGATGCTCAGAGTGGAGTAAATCATCAGTGAACATTGCTTATCTCTTTGATTTTAGACGCAGGCGTTCCGGTTTACCTGTACGAGTTTGCGTACAGCGCAGACGTGCACAAAGACAAAAGGCCCAGCTTTGTGAGGGCGGATCATGCAGACGACGTTGGCTTCGTGTTTGGTGGATGTTTCTGGGATGGACATATGAAAATCACAGGTACATGCCAACATACAGTGGTACCCTGTGAAAGACAACTCCCATTGACTTCTATGATAATTCGTTTCACATCGCCATGGAAAATTTGGACTGTCCTTGAGTGGAAGAACTTTGAGAATACCTTTTATTTGGCAAACAGTAAATACAAAGCTAAATCTGAGCCACATAAAATCCAACTGGCTGAATTCATCTACTTTTTGTGATGGAAAGTGTGAATTCTTCAGGCAAACAATTTGTTCATTAATTGATGCAAGTTCCCTCTGTGAGTGTTTGTTATGGAGGTCATTTTTTTTCTGTAGAGCATTTTTTGAAATGCCAGGTACAGCTGGATTGATTCATCAGAATGAGCTCATGATGACTTGTAAACTGTTTGCTTTAAGGAAACGTCACTGAAGAGGATGAACGAGTTTGTCGAACCATGATGTCATATTGGGCCAATTTTGTTAGAACAGGGTAAGGTCATAACATTTGAAATGGATTCAAATTATGCTTCATTGCTTATTTAATAACCAGAACGCATGCTCTCCCCACCCACATTATTGACATGATGGTGATAAAGACTCCAATGCAGAAGTTGAAGATTGATTGTAGACTGTACAAAGTATTACTACTGAGAGATGTTGCCGCTTTTTTTTTCTTTTATTTGGAGTGCTGTCTTCTCTTCAAACTTTAAGCAATATAAATTGAGCTGTTGGGGGCTCAGTGTTGAGGTAGAGACAGCAGTTTGGGCCCCTTTGGACTAGTTTGCTGGTAGCTAAAAGTCTTCTGTCCATCACAATAAAGAGCTAAAGTTGAGTCATTTTGCTCTATGCATGTTTCAATTTTTTGACTCAACCATCGTTGTTTAGTTACTGTGGCAACACTGTCAAATTTTGATTTTTAAGAGCCAGTTTTACCAGGTCTGATGTTTGCGCAATCTTTAAAGAGTTACAGGAAACTTTTTAGAGGGTTTGCAGAAAAAATGATGGAGGAATCTATTTTCACACTCGAGGGTTGATCATGATATGGTTGGCTAATTGTGGTTTTGTGGGCTCAGTTCTTCACCCTCCGTATTAACGTGGCTTTCAGTCATTTTTGGTGAATAAAAATCAGTAAAACAATCGTAGACTTTGTCTAAATGGAGATTAAGAGGAACTACACAATAGAAACAGTCTTGAGATCTTCAAAAATTGTTGATGTAGCTTTTGTCTATAGCTTTTGCTTATCTTTAATAGCAAGAATTACTTCCTGCTCTGTTTCCTGACATGATTGAGTTTCTCTGCAGGTCACCCAATGGTCCAGGTCTGGTCAGCTGGCCTCAGTACGACTGGAAGAAGCAGGAATACATGGAGCTGGGTCTGGTCCAGGCTGTGAAACAGAAGCTGAAAGAAAACAGAGTTAATTTTGTGGTCTTTGCCCTCCCACAGAAGCTCCAACAATTAGCAGCAACTGCCAAAGATGAGCAGTGACCTCTGCCATCAGTCTCCAGAACTTAGTCCATTTACTTCTGTTTAGTAATTGTCTGTTCTACACAGCAAGTTTTAAGTTTAGAAAACTTCCTAAACAATTCTTTGTTTCATACTGCTTTTAATTGTCTGTAATCAAAATAATTTTTTTTATTGACAACAGTAATTAAATAAATAAAAATTAAAAAGCACACATGTGGGTGAAATAACATAATTAACCGGATGACAATTAAAGGCCTGGCTCAAGAACAGCACTGGTGGATGCACTCACTCTGTAAGGTTTGGATAGCAGCAGAATTTATTTCCTCTGCTTCATTTTTTGAGATTGTGATTGAGATTTGAGCTTTGCTAAACTTATAAAATCCTAAATTTCATTAGAACAGACAGAAATCTCTTTGAGCTGATTATATTTGTATATGCTGCTCAGATGACAAATATGGGTCCAAGTTGATGGAATTTACTTCAGTGCTAATGTTCTGTGGAAGTGAAGAAAACAAAAAGATGTTATAAGTAAATAAAATTATTTAAAGATTAAATGTTGGTAAAGGTTTATATTTGAGACTAGTAGATATTAGGCATGGACAACATAAAAAAGGCTGGGGGGGGGGGGGGTTATGGAGTTGGAGCTTCTCTGAAAGAATATTTTATGTCAATTGTTTGCCACACCTGATGTGGTTAACAAGTTTAATTTGAAATACAAATCTTATTATTTAAAAAAAAATAATAATAAAAGGTTTTATAGGAACTTGTGTTAAAGGGGAATGTAACCAAAATATCACTACAAAAGAAGAAAAAAACGTAAATATTGTTTGAATAGACTACATTATATCCGAAATTGTGTTAGTAACTGGTAATAATAAAAAATGACTTTCTTTTCTGTGGATTGAAATGATAGAACATTATTTTTTTCTTTATTATGAAGGAAATGTGCGAAAAATCCCAGCTCGGAGGCTTTGCCGCTGATTGGCTTAGCTTGTTCCTGACGTCATTGGGTTCCCCCCGCAGTCGCGTTTGCAGTGTTTCGCGCAGGCGCACTTGAAGCAGGACCTCAGTCACGTCTGTCGAGGCTCGGCGGGTAGCAGCACCTTTCTCCTTCCAGCTCTCACGTTTCACGTACGTAAAATCTCGGGTTTCATGTTACGGATTCATTTAAGATTCAGTTTAAAGCCAGAACGTTAGGTTTCCCGAACTCACGACGTTTCCTCTCGTTTGCGTCGGTTTGAATGGCTGATCATGAGGGCAAAGCGAAGGATCAGACTCACTCGGATCTGTTTTGGTTTTTCGGAACCCAGTTGCCGTTGCCTTTCGTTTGTTTGGTGTTTTCCTCTGCCGGGAGGTGTCCCCCTCTCCCGAGCTGGTGTGGGGGCATCCCCGCGGGCCTTCGATCAAGCTCGGCTTACAGGAAGCGTCAGCCCCGTCCGTGTTTGCTCAGAGCAGCTTCCTCCAGCAGCTGTCAAGTGCGCGGAGGAGGCGCGCTGATGCCGTCCACCGAACTCCCATTACAAACTCTGAGGTTTAACATATTTTACCATTCTGGCAAATATAAAAAGCAGAAAAAGGGAAGGACACACTGACTTTTCCCTAAATAACAGGAAAACCTGTAGAATTCGGCACCCTTTTTTAATTGTATTCTAAGTTATCCTTTTGCTGTTTTCCTTTCATTTGCAGTGCTTGCAGCACACATGATGATTCTCACATGAAAAGCACAGATTTTTGTAAAATGAAAACCCCCTGATGTGAAGTTAGTTTTGGTTATCATTGCTTGCATTGTGTGTCACTGTCCTGTGGAGTACCTCAAAGCTCTGTTTTGGTACCAGTTTAGTCTGTTTTGACACTAAATTCCTGCAACAAACAGTAAAGCTGCTTTTATCCAATATATCACATTAAACTTATTTAGGTTTTGCAAACATTGGTTTAAATAAAGCTAATAAACACTGTTAACAAATTTGAGGTCATCCATCCACTTTCTTAGTCGCTTTTGGGGTCGAGTTGCCCAGCTACTGTTGGGCAAAGGCGGGGTACACCCTGGACACGTCGCCAGTCTGTCACAGGGCACCATTTGAGGCCCTTTTTTATCCAAACCTGCACATACATCAGGGTTATTCTGCATGAGTCCAGAGACCTCTAATGGCCCTGCACTTCATCTGGCTGACAGACTGCTTATCTTGAATTTGCACATGGAGCATAACTTCCTCCGTCCTTTTCCAGCATCCACTGTCCATATCACCCGGCTCTCCTTGTATCGGCTGTATTTTTGGCTTTATCGGCTGTGAAAGGATGAAGATTGACGGGCTGGAACGATACTTTTAGCCGACATTTTGTCCACTCTTGTGCTCTGCCATTTTTGAATGAAGGGTTATGATGGGAAATCTGGGACAGTGTAGTAAAAATCATAAAAACACTAATATAAACATAAAAACATTTTTGACCCCAGTCTCCTCATGGCTGTTGTTTGCAGATGAAATGAGATTGTACAGACTTCAGCTGAGATTGTGAACCAGGACCCACTTCTGCTTATCACACTGTTTCAGTCGTCGGCATCCCTCTCTGACCAAACGTTTCTGTCTTTATTTAACTCCTGCTTTGACCCACCAGACTGTTTATTTCTAACAGGTGTGACTCTTTAAAAAAAAAAAAAAAAACCTGCTCAATTTCTATGGAGTCCCAAACTGTTCATAATTAAATAAATAAATAAATAAATAAATAAATAAATAAATGATTGTGCAATCACACAATCAAACAATAAATCTCTCATGAGCATATAAAAAGATCATGGAATAGGGAAAAACCTTAACATAGATTTTAAATTAAATTATATTATTAGATATATTTCATTTTGCTTTAAAACCCAGTTCATTATTTTAAAACAGCATTTTAAAATATTCATTTTTAATCACATTGATTATTATTGCTTACAGTGCATAATTCTATGTTTTTTTTATTAAACTCGGATTTCAAAATCAACATTTTTCAAAGTATCTTTGTTTTTTTTCACATTGCTGTATTCCGGAATAAATAATTTATTTCATGATGAGCTTTTCCAGCAGAATGAGTCTGTCTGTCAATCAAACCAGAAAAGGCGGAGACATTATTGTGATTGGCTACTCCTTTACGCAGACATAAGCAGCAGCACCCGAACTACATCCATTGAAGTTGCAGCAGTCATCTGCAGCAGACAGATTGTTTGTCTCTATTTGATCAGCTAATGTCAGCAAAGCCGTGCAGATGTGGCAGAAATATGTAATCTCTCTGACTGGCACACCCCAGAGCGGGTATCTAGGAATATGAGTCGATTTCCAGGGATCAGCCAATGTGCATTTAGATCCCGCCCACTTTCAAGCTCAACAGGGTCTTCTTTCCCCGCTGATTCTGCCTTCCCTTGGCTGTGGTTTTGCTAGATAGGAGGTAGGGACAGTGGGAATCTCGTTCATCCATTCATGCTCACTAATTAGATGACGAGGCATTTGGCTACCTTAAGAGAGTCATAAAGAGATCTGTCACTTAGAAGAAAACTCTTCCTCACTATTAAGCACAGTTGTGAAGGACTGAGCTTTTTGACAGCCGCTTTTAATATGCTTAAACAATATTAAATATTAATATGTATTAACATAAAACATGCATAACTGAGGTCGCTTGAAGACCACTCTCAATGCTGCTGGGAGGCTCCAAAACCTTCTCTCTCACATTTCACTGAAGGATTCTGGGTCAGGGAAGCCCCAAGGTCGATTTAGATTCCCATTTCGACCTGCGGCTAAACTGCCTGGATGTGGACCAGTGGACCGGGAAGGGGAGGGGGGCTCATGTACTGAGCTGGGGTTCCATAATGCAGCAAAGACATGCGGGGAAAAGCTGATTTATGGCTTTGAATTTTTTGCAGTGTGGCTCTGAAGTGACAGAGACTGATTAGCTGTGAGCGGAGCAGCATCAGACCCGCCTCTTCTGGTGTACCTTTGAGTGTGTTTAGTTATATTTTTGGTGGGTGGGGGCTACTCTGGGGTCATTTTGCATAACGGCTCTCATTTGTGTGCTGTTCAGTTTTACACAAATGAGGAGTGGGAAATAAGCAGGAGGTGCAGCCAGAGGTGCAGAGCCTCCTCCTCAAATCGCTCATGGTGTCTGAATCCTTCACCCTCGCTCTGATTGTAAAGGGCGAGGGTTGATAGAGAGGAGGAAGCCCATGTAAGCAAAAACAGTGCAGGCTTTTGCGGGCAAAGATGTGTGCAGGACCTGGGGGGGTGGAGGAGGAGCAGTGGCCGATGGCGCTTGTCGATCCTAATGGCGTCTTTGACCAACAGGGGTTCTTACTGCCGCCATTCGTCATCAGCGAGGGAACACTGCTGACTGGGGGGGGCTGCTCCCGCCGTGCATGATTGTCAGATGAAGGTGTGTGTGTGGGGGGGGGTCACAACTTCTGCATAATCTGTGGGATGATTGTATGGAATACTAGAAGTGCCACAGAAAAAAGACAAACCGTTAAAAAGAATTCTACATAAAACCATATTTACACTTCTGAAAAAACTATCAGCTTTTGTCATTTTCTAATTATTTTATGGATCAACCTTCATTTTTCAAAAGGTTGATCCTTTGTTTTAGTCTTCCCTTCGCAGAGGTTGTTCCAGAAATAACCTGAGATAAGTGCAACCCGCAAAAGTATGATTACAGATGTTTTAAGGCTGTAGAACCCCTCACTACACACTTTATACACATTTCTCAGACAGAGAGGAACATTTAACACTTTTCTATCTTGTTTAAGTTCAAACCTTTATAGAAAAATAGGTCGATGTTTAAAAACCCACTTAGATAAAAATGGTGTTTTTAATACATTCTTATTGTGATGAGGGAGAACATATAATACAAAAACTAAGTATAAAATTGCATTTCTGAGTATTTCTTTAAGCAAATTGTTGTGAATCAGGAGCAGACGGAAAAAAGCAGTTGGAAAAAGATCATATTAGTGACTTAGAAAAATACGCTGGGCGGGCCACAAGCTCTCTGCTCCGCTCCAATCCGATGAATCCATACAAATGACTGAACCCATGTGCATCTTTGTTTTTCTCATCTGCTTTTCTTGTCTCATCATATTTAAAAGACCACTTTTAAATATGATGAAACATTTTTTAAATTAAGAAATCAGAAGGAGCTGACACAAGAGTGGGTTTTTAAAGAATAAAAAACGAAGATCTGATTGGGATAAAAGATTTATGTAGGCAAACTGAACAAATTCTGTGTAGGAGGCACGGCACAGCGGAGATTGATGAAAAAAAGTTTGCAGCCAATCAGGACAAGCATGCATTATTGCATTGAAAAGGGAACACTGTGTTTGCATTTTTTCTTTAATTCAGGTTTGCCTGTTTTTCATTTTTTGCCTTTTTTTCGAGTTTAAATGCGTTTGAATGAAACCAAATTTCTCCTGTGTATTTGTGGAATACACAGGAGAATACACAGGAGAAATGTGTATTTGTGGAATTTTTTAACATCTATAAAAAATAGCAGATAAATAAGCCTTTTTTGTTTTTTTTTCTCCTTTTTCAACATGTCAAAAATTTCATACATACCCTTATGACATTCAGGGACAAAGATTCTGGAAAATTCTGCTGTGTTTAAGCTGCTTTACTTACTCATCTGAAGAAGCTTTAGTTTTAGCTTACCATTTTTGGAAATAGTGTATGATAGTATAGATTAGGCAACTTGCTGAAAATTATACTATGTTTATGTCTTAATATTGGGTCATTTGCATTTCCATTCTATTGTAAATACAGTCTTCTGTTTGTCTAACAATAGAACCAAATATGAGAGCACAACAGTTTTTTTTAATGTAATATTTTTATGTTTTGTGTCTTACGAGGAAGTCTGAATCTCAATCTCTAAGGTGCAGTGCTCTGAGCAGTGTTTGTGTGTGTGTGTGTGTGTGTGTTTGTGTGTGTGTGTGTGTTTGTGTGTGTGTGTGGGTGTGTGTGTTTGTGTGTGTGTTTGTGTGTGTGTGTGTGTGTGTGTGTGTGTGTGTGTGTGTGCGTGCGTGTGTGTGTGTGTGTATGTGTGTGTGTGTTTTTTAATGACCGTGTTCCTGCTTTTCCATTTCTCTGATAAGATCTGCTTTCTTTTGTCTCATTTTTGTCACGTAACTTTCAGTGTTATTTCAGACATCTGAATATTATTTTCTTCCTGCTTCGTACCCGGAATCAGGAAATGTTTGTTACTCGTAAATACCACACACATATTCTTTCTATCTTACTTTATTTTTGTAATTTTCAGTTTTAAAAACAAACTGTCTTTGCAGGACAATTTCTTATGAGCTGACTTAATAAATCTGAAGAGATATTCATGTCCGCGTTCCCCTTTTTGGCTGAAGTGTGTGTTTTCCTTTCAGAAGTTTTGTCTCAGTCAGTAGAATTGGATCACAATGGAAGATGCTCATACCTAAATGTCTGTTGAATTATTATATAGTAATAACAATACATGGAAAATAAAGGGTTAAAATATTGGTCTGCTGTGAAGGAGCTGAAGAAAGTTATTAGCGATCAACAGATGTTTCTCCTCTGAGAGCCTCACAGGGAGGTGAAAAGTCCAGAGTGGGAGTCAGCAACGGCCATCAGTTTGTTCCAGCCAAAGCTGTGTCAGATAAATAATTGTGAAGAGTGAATGAGTTCAGGAGAGACTGTAGTTTAAAGGTAAACATAAGGGGAACCAGTCATAACCCAAAAGGTTTCATTAGCCTGTGAGTCCAGTAGTTTGTCCTCCACAGTCTGCCGTAGTCTGTGGGGTCAAATAAGGATCAGTTTAAAGGGACAGAAAAATACAGAGATTATTATTCTTGTTCCCACAAATTAATTTCTTGTTCGCACGAAATAATATTCCGTTCCCACGAAATACTATTTCGTTCCCTCGAAATAATAAAGTTGTGCGAATGAAATAGTATCTTGTTCCCACAAAATAATATTCTGTTCCCACGCATTAATCAATTCGTGCAAACGAAGTAATTATTTACGTCATAAGTCAATCATAAACACGGATTGCTGCTTCGCCTACCGGACATAGCTCCTAGCTTTATAAATACGGATAAGAGCAATAGTTGGATTTACAGCAGATACCTTCACGTTTCTGTCTGTGTGTGTCTCACATTGCATTGATGACACGGAGGATGTTTAGAGATCATATTTATTTATTTTAAAAAGCACAAAAGTATCGGTGATCACGTTTTCATGTCTGGGTTCATTCACATCCTGCTCTCAGTCCATCCTGCTGCAAGAGCCGCTTTCTGCCGTGTCTCTGTCACCCACATTCGTTCACTTGCCAAAAATGGCGGCCATCTTTACAAATGGCCACAATTTTGGGATTTTTCTTGTAGCCAACATGCTTTTCTGAAAGAGTCGATCCCAAGGTACAACCATGTCAAATTTGGTGCATGAACCACAAAATGTATGATCTGAAATATCAACCTAATATCAACCTCTGCTAAAACTTCAACCTTCTCCATTTTAAGCTAAGCCAGAAACATTAAATGTTGCAGTTCCTTAACTGACCACAGGGAGCAGGTTTCAAATGAAAGCCCTTTCTCATGTTGGTGACATTTCACCAAAGGTCTACGTATGTCAAACTTGTATAAATGTTTACTTTGTTTACTTATGACAGTTTTGGGTTTGTGGTGTGGATGTAAAGTTTGTGCATCATTAGGGGCGTGTTTTTGATTGGCAGGTGGGTGGAGCCATGACAGGACTCAACAAAGTTCTTTACTTTGTCTGATCCTTCTTGTGTTGGGCAGAGTTAACTTCGGTCATTATGGCTTCATTTTCCGTTCTGGAGCCTTTAGGCGCCACCATAGATCATCCATCCAGGGTTGAGACATCTTTAGTGTTTTAGATGAGCATCACCAGCTGTGACCGTACAGATATTTGTGGTTCAGTTTTTATTGCTTTAATGCTATTTGGCATTTATTATGATGTTTCAGATTCAATCCTGTCTTTTGTACTCAAAGGAGCACCTCGTAACATTTTTAATAACAATGTTGGAGGGTGTCATAAATAAAGTTGAATCAAAGTCATAAACCTTCTGTGCACTTTATGTTTCCGGAAAGTGGTTTTATTTTGTATTTGTTCCCAGATTCGTCCAGTTAAATCAAGGTCAACGCTCGCAAACAGGAAAACCTTGTGCAAGATCAGAACCATGTAGGAGTGGCTGCTTCAGTCCAGATGCTCCCTGACACCTCTCCCCAAAATCCTCCTGTTCCTGCTGAGCTTTAGCTGACTTTAGACCGCGGCAGCAGAGGGGCTCATCTGACATGGAGGCTGTTGCTGTGGGCAACCTGATAGACTTTGAGCCGCCCTCAAAGGTCATGTCCCTGAGCGTGGAAACAGGCCAGCACCAAGGCCACACTGACGTCTTCTCCCCTGAACCCTCTTCCAGTGGAGTCCATCAGCAGCCGTTGCTGCCTGCACCCATGGCCCTACCCCAGTCCTGCTCTCCCCACCCCCCAGTGGACGAAGACAATGGTAGCGATGCCACAGAGTCTGCAGACAGTGAGAATGACATGGACCCGCCCTCTCATGAGTGGGACCTCAGGAGGTCTTCGTCCTCCTCCGCCCACAGCGGCGAGGACGCGGCCGCTGAGACAGTGGAGAGGAGACAGTTCATGAAGGCTTATGTGGGAAAGATTTTTAACGGAAAGTAAGGACCAACGCATTTTTAAAACATATTTTAATCAGGCACCTTCTGCTTCCATGTCCATGCCAAATCTTCACTGTACTGATTAAGAATGATTATAAATATTACTTTTGCTATGATTTACAAATTTCCTGCATCTTTGCATGGTGACTAATAGCTGCATTGACTTAGTGTGCAAAAAAATGTTCTTTTGGAGATAAACTGAATCTTTAAAATATCTTTTTACTCCGAAAGCTCCAGCTGAGTTTTTCTGGCCTTTTTTTCCACAGTGAGGACTTTGACCAGGAGGAAAAAGCTCGTTTCGGAGAGCTGTGCAGTGGAGAGAATGGAAAAGGCAGGGAGTGGTTTGCAAAGTATGTCACCGCCCAGGTAAGTATGGCGGGGCCACCTGTGATCTTGGCAATGACAAATTGCCACAATTCCACATCCAGGAACTGTGCACACAGACAGTAGACACAAAAAGGTATGCTTTTTTGTCTGTTTGCAGCGCTGCCACTCCAAATGCGTGAGTGAAGGCACCTTCTATAGGCTGGTGCAGTCATTTGCTGTGGTTCTGTTTGAGTGAGTATTTTCATCTTTTATCGTCATTCTATGGATTTTACTGAAAAGGAGACAGATTGGATTTTTTCAGTTATCTTAAAGGGAAAATACCCAAGTTTTTTTTATTTATAATTTTCATACAAAATAACTCAATAAAGTTGAGTCTTTTCCTCACTAAAATATTCAAATATGTTGTATTTGAGACTCAGCTGGCCTGTAAAATTTAGTTGAGTATCATCAGCATAACAATAGAACTGTATGCTGCTCTGGCTAATAATGTTAGAACCAATCAGGAACGGGCCAAGCACAGAGCCTTCTGGTACACCATGACCAACAACTATGTAAGGAGGATTCACCATGAATATATATAAAGAAAAAAACTGAGATTTTCATAAAATACCTTTAAGCTAACTAAATGCAGTTCTTGGGGGGGACATGTTGTAGTCTTTGTGATCAAATATTACGATCCAAGTTGTCATGTTCAGCATTGAATACAAACACAAGTCCATTCTCTTCAGTAGTTCACTAGGAGATCACTGGTAACTTTAATCAGTGCTGTTTTAGTCTTGTAATGAGCTCGAAATCCTGACAATATTGTTCTTGTTTTACAATACACACAGCTGATTTATAGCAGGTTTCTGCAGAACTTTACACATTCAGATGGGATTAGATGTAGGTATTAGCTAAAACCCCTAGATCAACAGAGGGTTGATCTAAAAGTTGTCTCATACTAAACTAACCAACAACAAGGTGTGGATGAAATGTGTTCTTCTGAACAGCATCGATGGTCACATTTTTAAACACTACACTGTCAATATTTTGCATTTTTAAAGTTGGTCTGTTGGACGTGGAAGAAGGTGTCCACCGGTACATGTGATATTGTTTTTTTTGGAGTGGATGAGGAAGACAGGAAGACAAGTGTCGTAATCACAAGTATCTGACAACCACAAAAATACTTTAAGGAAAAAGTCCAATCCGAGCAGGTTAGACTCCCGTGGTTACCATGGAGATGACTTAAACTCCAGAGGTGAATCCCAATTCTGATTATCTGGGCCTTTACTATTGCATTTGAAGAATATCCCAGTTAACCTTCAGATAAAAGAGTGGGTGTGTCATCACACTTCAAAAGCGGAATGCCACCCTTTTATTATTCTATCCTGTTTGACTTGTAAAAAAATAATAATATCAGTGTCTTCTTTTCCTCATCTGGATGTTACATCCAGGCATCCCAGTGAGAGAAAATGATGAGCACTTCCTGAAGTCAGAACTGGTTCTTGCCTCTTAGTCCTCCTAACCTTAATTTATCCTTTAGAAGCCCTACCTTCAATTGTTTGGACTTCACTAAATTCATTCAGTCTCAGGATTGCAGTTATTCCAGGATCATCTCTCTTCACAGATGTTTTCAGTTGGACGACTACAGCCCTGCCAAAAATCTCATGACCATGTGCTTCACGTATTACTACATCGGTAAGGTTTGGGGTATTCTCTCTTATTTTTGTTGGAGACTTAGGGCAAATACGAATTATTCCCCTACCTCTACGGCTTCTCCCTACCCCGACATTTAGCCCTCCAAATGGACCGTTATGGAAAAATGGTGTCTTCAAATTCAGGTGTTTCTCCCACTCAAAGACGTCCTCAATAATCACCGGTCAGCTAGGTTAGTGCGGAGCTGCTAGAGCTAGAAAATTACATAAAAACATGGGTTTCATAACTCTTGTCTAAAAAGTTGACGTTAAACAAAAAGTCATTACTTACATTTAAATGTAAACTTCTGTGCTTCAGAGCACACCCAATACATCCCACCTGAAGAAATATGTTTCTCCTCCACACCGTGACCCGGAACACCCTCATGGCAGAAGGCTCACCATCCCTCCGCCATGAGCGTTAGCCCTTAAAAAAAACGATCTCGCACAACTCTACCCCTCCACATACCCCTGCAATTGAAGGGGTAGGGAGAAGCCGCAGGGGCAGGAAAAGAATTCGGATTAGAGTCTCGAAGGATCTTGATTATCACTGTCCATGATATAACAAAAATTTTCTGGTGCAGTGTTCGGTCATTCAAACCAAACATATTACAACTAAAAAAGAATAATAGAATTATTAGAACACCAATTTAAATCCCTAACCACATCTCATGGCTTTACCGTTTATTTTAAACATTTAGATTTAGTGCCTCTTACATGATTTTCTTCTCAACATTTAGATAAGATACCACTCTCTTTATTTTGAGTGGTCAAAAACGGCTTTATATAAGTCTTCATTTTTTTGGTTTGATCATTTTCTACAGCTGTCAATTTTTTTTTATTAAGGAACCTGCACAAAAAAGGCTGAAAATATGGAACTTTCTTTAAAAACGTATTTAAAGGATAGTTTCATAGACCAACTACAAAGAGGAGAAACATGATTTTAAATTCTTTTAAATGTCTGTATGTTTTAGAATTCTTTTTGAGCAGTGACTGTTTATTTTGATGACCTGGTTACAACATGAGGAGGTGGGAGTTTCTTTCTGGTGTACTTGTCAAGGCTTCAGTGACACTGTGTTCTTTGGGATTTCCTCTTCAGTTTATTTAGCCTCATTTAGTCTGTGAACCGTGTTTGTCCGACATGTTCTCTTTCATTTCTGAAGGGTTTGGTATTCTGTGGTATTACTGCACTCGGTCTGTTAGGTCTTTAACACTTCCTCAGTGGGTTTCAATAGAAATCTAAAGGTACCAATGATCAGCTAAAGGTGATTACTAGTAGAAAACACTAAGAAATACAGTAAAACAATGCAGCAAAATGAAAATAACTAATTTAAATATGTGTTTGAAATACTAGATGAAAATGTAAAATGTAGCCCAAAAGAACAGAAGTTCAACAATTCTTAATCATTCTTACAGCTTAATTAAAGATTCCACAGCTAATAAAAACTGATAGGAAGCAAAAAATGCTAATTATGTTTTTAGCATTTTGTAGAAAAATTAACAGACTCATAATGGCACGTCATTTAATTTATATTTTGAGGTTTTGGGGCTTTATTAGTATCTGTTTACAAGCAATGTCAAAAATCTGTCCCATATGAAAAAAATAATTTTATTTCTTAAATTGAGGAGGATAATTTTTGAACTAAAGGAGGATTGAGGATAGTTAAACTAATGTCCTTTAGCTCAAATGAGTTACTGTGTTCAGCAAACTGATGCAAAAGCTGGGAACTAACAAAAATGAAAAAAAAAACAAAGATTTGTTTTTTGGTTTTGAGTTTAAAATGACTCATAGAGACTCTACAACAATTTACCTGAACAACAGTAAGACATCTGCTACCTCTTGGGCTCGTTTTTCAGATGCTTTTATGTTTTGTTGAACTTTACATGAAAAAAATCCAGGAAAAATCAGATTGAGTTAAACGGAAAAGATAAGAGGACTGGTACTGCGTGAAATCGGTCGTCTGTGCTGACTAGAGCAGAGTTAACACTTCAAGTTGGCCCTGTGGTTTTTTTTGTCTCGCATCAACACCACAGATGAGGCTCCGTTGTGCTTTGCAAGCAGGAAACGTGGGGTTATTTTTGCATCGCTGTTATTCTCTGCTTTGCATCAGCATCAGTCTGCAGACTGATTTGCTAATGTGTTTCTCTCTAGTAGCTCCACTCGCATCTGACTGTACCTAAAAACCCCATCTAAAGAAAACTGGCTGCATTGCTGTTACTCCTGGAGCCGACAGTCCAAATCACTGTTTTCATTTCCAGCTCATTGAGCGAAATATTACTGTCATTTGACACTGGATTGCATTTTAATACTCTGTTGTGTGTCACTGCAAAGTGAACCAGGCTTGTAAATAGAAAAAGGGCTTCTTAGTATGCACATATTTTTGATTTTCTCCTCATTCTCAAAAACCAAACCTTAAATGCTCAGAAATGGTGAATTGATTCATTTATTTTTACTTAAATGTTTCGTGATACATCATTTGAACTGTGGTCTGTAGGGAAGTCTCAGCCGTCTCCGTCAGAGCTGCTCGGTGGTCCTCTTGGTGGTCGGGATTCGTACCTCGACAAGGCAAATGTGTGGCTGTCTGGAAAGAAAGACGCAGCAGAGCGCCTCCTCAAAAACACACCCAAAACTGACGTCAAAGGCTTCTTTGGAGGCCTGGAGAGCAAGCTGAGAAGCTCCATGGCTCCAAAGCCCGAGTGAGTTAACACAAAATGCTGTTTGTCAATGCTTTAAGTTTCACTCACTTTATCAATCTAACAGTTTCTTTTTTTTGCTTTTTTTTTGTGGCAGGGAAGGCTCATTTGAGATGAAGGCCCAATCAACAGGTACTGTCTGCATCAGAAATGTCTTTTCTCCATTGTATACTTCTATTTCTGTTTGTGTGATGGTTTTTAAAAGAAATAGCTGCATTGCAGGTGTAACAGTTTATTTTTCTCCTCACTCTCAGAGGCTCCAGAGGAAAAAAAAGAAGAAAAGGTGTATCTGTATACGCACCTAAGGCAGCAACCCATCTGGTAAATATGGACTCCTGAATGTTGAAAACAAAGATCTTAAGGCTTCTTAACTTTTAGTTTAATGAACAAAAAAACAAGTTCTAATGGCTGAACCATGCTGCTTGAAGCAAACAATAATGCATAAACAGTGAAAGGCTTCAACAAATTAAAGGGTGAAAAAATGGTTGAAAAATGCAAAAAAAATAAAATAGCTAGTAAGGAAAAAAATGCTGAAACAGAATCCTTACAGAACCAAATACCTAAATGTTAATGCAAATGCAGCTCTGTGCATTTGGCAAAGTTTGTTATTATGACTAATGATAAAAAATAAATTAACTGAAGATAAGAAATCAGCAAACTGAAAACAACAACCATTCTGCACAATGCAAACATAATATTAATATAACCAATAGTAACAAATGAAAAAAAAAATAGTAGTAAAATCTCTTTATTAAGCAGACTTTTCTCAATTTTGTTTTATTTCAATCATTGGGACTGATGCATATGTGGAGAGCACAGGCGGTGGATGCTAATTTGAACTAGAAAGCATAAAATAATGGTTAAAATAAAGATAATTCCTGATTTACTCTCACTGCTGAGAGCAGCAGAGCATCTTTATATAACTGCCTTTAGCTGGCAGTTTCATCCAGATTCATGCAACCTTTCTGGGTCATGATCTCCACGTTCTGAATCACAGGTTGAGTTGCAGTGTGACTCATATACACAGAAATCATGTTCCACCTGACTAAATCCCAGGTTTTGCATGACTGTTTTCATTTTCTTGTGGTAAAATCTGCTAAATTGAGACTCGTCTGTTGACAGGCACACGCTGCGGTTCTGGAACGCTGCGTTCTTTGACGCCGTGCACTGCGAGAGGACGAAGAGGTCTCCAACCACAAGGTGAGTCTGACCAAAACGAGGATCCAGACTTCTACAGTTCGCCAAAGGGGGTGTTTCGCCTGTAGATATGTTTGTGAGGGGCGAGTGCTGCTGTGCCTGCGTAATTCTGACTCACTGTGAGTTATAAATAAAGGTTTGACAGTGTCTCCTCTCACCTTCCTTCTCTGTAAGCTCCTGCTGTCCTTTTTTCTGCACTTTAACTCTTGTCTCTTTGTGCCTTGCTGCCGGGCAGTGGAGCTCAGGATGAAGAGAAAGATAAGAGGTCTGTCCCTCCTCAAGTCCATCGCCATTCATAAAAAAAAAAACGGTCAATAGGATAAATGTGAAAAGCAGACGGTCACAAGGTCCTGAATCCAAATCACAGACCAGAAGGCAAAAACACGTGAAAGTAAAACAGATTTAGAGACAAAGTAGAAACCACTGAAATAAGATTAGAATTCAGGTATATGAAAAACTCTTGGTGGGATTTTATAAAAAAAAAAAAAACAGTTTCATTTTGAATTTGACAGCAGCGGCACATCCCAAAAGTATTTATTTGGGCTTCACGAACCATCAGCCAGACTCCAGTCTTTAACAAAGATGGTGGAGTGTCTTTCTTAAAGGTGCCTCTGCAGAAGGACCCCATGGCAGTTTAATGCTTTGCCTGAGGAGCAACACACACTTTCAGCCCCCACAGTTTAGTACACTCATATTTAAAGGGCCTATATCATGCAAAATCAACTTTTTGAGCTTTCTAGTGTTCTAAAATGTTCATTCCACACAAAGCATTATTTTGATCCATTTATGCAATTCTAATTATTGCTCTAAAAACCTGCGCTCTGAGCATCAGCCCCTCCCAATCCAAAAAAAAATGAATGTCTCCTCACATTGTGATGTGACAGAATAGGGAACAGTCCCTTCCAGGAAGAGCTCCGCCCCCAGGTTAAAAAAACACCCACTTTCTCCGTGGAGCTGGCGGTGATCGGCTTCACGCTTTTGTAAGGCTCCACAGTCTGCACATCCATCTTTGCAAATTTTCCGATGTTAGTTGATTTTTGTGGGCAATACGCAGACGTGCTGCAGAGGCCGGCTCTAAGGTGACATCATGAAATGGGCGGTGCCTCAGAGATCAAGTTGTCTTGCATCCTGGTAAGAAAGTGAACTTGCGAAAACAATTCATATTTCATAAAAAATGTGTTCTTGTGCCCCAAAGGTAATTGATATGGATATATTTTACTCTGAAAGGCTTGAGAAAAGCATGGTATAGACCCTTTAAAGGTTCCACTCGCTGTAAATCAACATGAATCTACCACTCTCGCATTTTTCCATATTGACCCATTTCAAACCTTAATTTGTATAATTCTAGTTTTTATCATTATTTTATCTTTGTGATTTTAATGTTACATTTAACAGGTGTTGGGTTTTTTTATTAACTTTTTTAAAGACCCACTCTGATGAAAGTCATGTTTTTGGTGTTTTTAACATTTTTCTTATGATGGAGGACATAAACAAACGTAAAAAAGGTTTTTTTTAATATTTAATTACTCAAATCTTTGTGAATCGGGAGCAGATGAAAAAATGCATTGCATTAAGATAGTATTTGTGACGTGGTAAATACAATGGGCAGGTCGCAACCTTTCTGCTTAACAACGGGGAGGGGAATGGGGGCGGCGTTGCTATGCGCCAACAGTCTTACCCACAAAGCAGAGGCACATTTTTAATGAACTCCTTGCGCTCTGCAGAAACTATGTCCTAGAAAATAACACAGATTTTTTTTATTTTGACTCAAAGCGGCATAATTATAATTAAAAGACCCCTGGAAACGCTTTGAAAAGAAATCTAAAGAGGATCAGAGTGGGACTTTAAGGTTATAAAAACAGAAAGTTTTTCTTTTTCTTTCAGTTTTAACGTGCCTTACAATGCCATGGGTGCTGCTGCATGGTCCTCCCACATCCCACAGCACAGACCATAAATGACAGCCACAGAGTTGCAGTGCATCAGTCCAGCCACAACACAAACTGTTCAAAATGACCTGGTTTTGTTTTGTTTTTTCACTTTAAATACCTCAATTCATCTCTGCACGATGCAGAACCTTTTCATTCAATTACAGAAATAAGCTTTTTTTTTTCCATCTGTTGCCTGAGGGGCTACACGTTCACATCCAAACCGCCCGTGTCCCTTCCGACATGGATCCAGAGGTCAAAGGCTGCCAGATGTTCCTCCAGCTGTGCTTGCTGTCTGTGTCCCAGCATGTTTTTTTTTCAAACACACATTCAGAAATCTCTAAAACATGTATTCTGCATCCTCCTTTTTTTCATTTAGAGTTGATTTTGTTTAAAAAAAACAAAAAAAAACTTTGACACAAAGTTAAACTCTGTCTGTGAGGAGGATTTGAACTTTCTAGTACACCAGAAGCTGATGTCATTTGTTGTAACGACGTGCTGCAGCGTTACACAACTGCAAGCACTTGAAATCTCTGTTTACGCTGCAGATCTGTGGATGTCTTAAAGACTTCAGTCTTTATAAATGTTGTTGCAACAACTCTGAAAGAGTTTGTGAACGCCCGTCTAAAGCCTCCAACTCTAAATCTCTCCAGGATTAGGAAGACGAGATACAACAGGGGTTCTGCTTGAGTTTTTCTTGCTTCTTTTGTGTCCATTTAACCTCATCACAGCCCCTTTTGTTAGAAGAATGTTGACTCTGGAGCTGCTTCGCTCACTGAACTCTGGAGTTTAAATTCATTCATTTTGTGATCTTTCTGATTTAATTGAGTTTGATTCTCTAGCGAGCCAGGCAGATGTTTTTCGGCATGCGCTCTTTGTCCCGTTGTGTTACGTGAATTATGACCCTACCTGTAGCCTCCTGAGTGTGCACAGCCAGTCTCTGCATGCCCTTTGATTCTGCCTCTATCTGCATGTTTCCAACTCCTGCTTCTTTTTTTTATAACAACCTTTTCTCATTGCTCCATCGCCCACAGACTCTTAAATCCGGTGGAATCGTTTTCTTGAATTCTACTTCTTTTGCAAAATAGCTGAAGATGGTTTTTGTCACATGTTTCACCAATAAAACTTTACTTTAACAAACTTAGTGCTGATAAACTGAGTCAGTTCTCATCACCTGCAGCATCCGCCTCTTATATAAATACTTAACCACAACCTACACAGTCACCTATTAATGCAGGATTGATCTGTGACAAATCAGGTTTAAGTTGACACTGTGTGTAATAATGTAGTCAAACTAAATCAAACCTCTGAATGTTATCCGTCAGGGCCCAAAATTACTAACTTTTTGTCTTTGGCTGATAAATAAGTGCACAAATTTTTCAGTTTCCTGCTTAAATTTTTTTAATTTTCTTCAGCAACCACAATTTATGATGACTAGCCAAAACAAAACTAATATGGGAAGTTTAATAAAGGATGCTTTAGGTTTATAACCTCACATTGTGTTGAAAGGACAAACTTTACTTAATTTTTTAATTGTAAAACCATCTGATTGTCTTGGGTTTCCAAGAACTTTTGAAAGTGCATCTTCATTTAAACGTACAGCCAAGTTGGCAAACGTAGAAAGTTCATCGTGACGCCCGATGATGGCGCACTTCTCTGTTTTTAGAGCAGAAAATTACATTACACAAAATTACAAATTGCAGTTTTTCTTTTCTTTTTTTTCTTGAACGTAAATGTTTTTGACTAAGTTAACCCATGGACCCTTGTCCATTGGTTGCCATGGTAACATAATGTCCAAAGTTTTTAAAGTAATTCAGGCTATATTAAGAAACATGCCACTTATTTTAAATAGATAAGTCAAAGGTTTAATGGTTTTTTTTTTCTCAATGGTTTTGTCTGTTTTCTGTTCAAAGCTTTCACCTCTTATAGTAGACAGATTGAGAATTTGCCCTTAATCGTGATTAAAATGCAACCTGGTTAATCTATATGTGAATGAAAATGAAGTTACAGGCAGAAGAATGTTAGACATGGAAGAAATAAACCTGAATGAACTCATCCACGGTTCAGTGTTGAGAAAGAAACTTGTAAAAACAGAAAGACAACTATCTTTTTGTATCAACTCTAACCATAGGATTGATTGAAAGCAAGACCAAAACAGTTTTAGATCCATGTTTAAAAGAGCAAAATTGTTACATTTTAAGGGCGAATGAAATTAATTAAATTAACTTTTATCTGGAAAAAACACTAAAGTGAACTTTTTTATCATTTTTAAACGTTAAAGAAAAATCTGTTGGTTTAAATACTTTGATTAAATTGTGTTTTTAACATGTTCTTGTGGCGTTTTTTGGAATATGTTAAGAGAATTAAGCTCACATTTTCCTTTTTTTATTCAAATTGTTGTGAGTCAGGGCATGTTGCTCCATGCCAACGGTCCCACCTGTACCTCAGAGGTGACTTTTTAATGAACTCCCGTCGCTCTGCAGAAACTATGTCCTAGAAAACCACACAGATTTTCTGATTGTGGCTATAAACGACATAATCGTTATTAAAAGACAACTGGGACTGCTTTGGAAATGGATCAAAAGATTGTGTCATATAAATAAAAGGGTTTGCTGCAACACAATTGGCCTCAAGATGGCGCCCTCCTGACACTATACTATTACTCCAGACTGCTCTATTGGTGCAATCCTTAAATGGTTGTCCTGTTGATGTGCTCCGCAGAGGGGGAAAACATCTTTGCGTATCTAATTCTGGGTCAAAGTTTGATCATTTTTGATTGTTTTTTACATTTGTGATGTATTTTTGTCCGGAGGCCTGCTGCGTCTGTGTTTGACGTCAGAGAGCTTCTCATCTGCTTGTGAAGACCAGTGATGATTCTGTGTGAGGGAATCATTGCTGGTTGTGTTTTGCTGCTCATGCCGGCCTTCTGTGTGTGAACGTTCAGGGCGGACCTGAAGCGGTTCAGGGATGGATGTCTTGAAACGTTAGAGTGCTCTAACGAGGGAAGTTTTACAGCAGAAACACAACCGCTTTCTCCTTTTTGACACCTGTCCCTGACCTGTGGTGGAGGAAGAGCTCAGGGGCTCGGGGGGGAAGTAAGAGCTGACGGGGACTGTGTCTGTGCTGCAGGGAGAAGTGGGATCACATGAGCCAGAAGGAGAGGGACGACACCTCCAAGATCGATGAGAACATCGCTTTCGGACAACTGGGGTAAGGAAGCCAAGAAAGAAGAGTCCTGTTGGTGATAAAAATGGACACTGATGAACCCATTGACTGTCTTGTATGCACTAGTTTTTCATATTGACATTAGCAAAAAAAGCCAAAAATGGAGCTTTAGAAAGTGTTTTCAGAAAAGACCAGCTAAAGCTTTTGTCGCATGTATCCATAAAAGGTTTGACCTGTGCAGGTGCTACAGGCTTTTGGGCCGTCTGGGCTGTTGTGGGTCATAGAAGGGGATGACCGCTTTCTATACCTCAGTCCCAACTGCCCTTACTGGGAAGATACGGCCTGTCTGCCAGTGAAAGATGGGCAAATCTGGACGTGGCCCAGCTGAAATGTTCATGTACCTTTTCATCTACGAGCATGTCGCAAACATTTAAGCAACTTTTCTACTGTGAGACACCGGCATGTCAGAAGGGTTTTTTATTTCACTCCTTGCGCGTCGCTTGTCTGCAGCCTGGCTGTTAGAAATGAGAAAACTAGACAAAGTGTAGTTTGTGTTTGCACCTTATGGGCATTAGGTATCACCTGCACAGGTGCAGGGCCGGGTCTGTCCGTCTATTGGGCCAATAGACAGCACCACCCGTACGTTATAAGTGTGTGTAACTTACATTAGCCTTAAGAATACTTCACGATACACTTTAGCAGTCTTTAGCAAAGCAGAAACACACAAGCAGAGATGAGATTCACAAACCATAAAACCTGTTTACTGTCTTTACTGCAGGTTTCTCCACCCTGTTTTCATACAAGCATAATTTTATTCCAGCCAGACTTAAAAATAACTTTGAACTCAGTTATTTTCTGTCTCTCTTGGGACTCAATCTCAAAAGAATTGAAGTGTTGATTTTGGAAACACGTTTGTGCATAAAGTGACAAGTGGCTTTAGACATTTACAAACTGCTTTGAAGAATAGAAAAGGTTAAGGCCGTACGGACTACAGGGTCAGACTGATCAATTACAGTATACAGTTGGCAAACAACTGCGTGTCCAAACAGAGGCTGACCCTGAGGAACTCCTCTGGTAACAGCAGGCCTCACAATCCACTGCAGTGGATCTAAAACTGCCAAAGAACATTTCTGTTTCTGTTGTTCAGAATGGATTGTGTTGGTTGTAATGAGCGGAGTCTGTGTTTCCAGAACGTTCACTCATAACATGCTGGCGTTCGGCCTCAGTAAGAAGCTCTGCATGGACTTCCTGAAGAAGCAGGCCGTCATCGGGAATCTGAATGAAGGTAAGAAGCTGCAGAATCCCAAACAAATGCACCGTCAGAGTCAGACAGGGAAAGTCTGCTCTGTTCTTCACTGTCTGGCTTTACTCATGTTTGTTTTACATGACCACACATGTAAAATAAAGATTACGTTTAGTGTATGTTTGCTGAAAAAGCAGCTTTATTAAATCTATTATCATAATAAAGAGAGTAAAATAAATACTCATTAACTTGGCCTTCTTTTAAAACTTTACTGTATTTATATGGATTGATTTTTTTTTTCTTTTGATATTTTTATTTGTACTTTTTTTTTAGTCGTATTTGAAAAATATGCATTGTCTGTTTATTTTGGATTTTAGATGTAAAACTATAAAAATCCACACAGCATTATCTCACAATTAAAAAAAGAAAACAAATGTGCCCACATCATCACAGCACCTCCCTCATGCTTTACAATAGAAACAGTGTCTTTTGGGGGATCCTAATTATTCAGGATGTTTCTCAGCCTCAGACTTTCATCATTTTTTTTTATTCCTTTAAATCACTTTAGATTAAAACAAAAAAAACATTTTATTTATACAAATAACAGTAAATGAAGGAAAAAGGTTTTTTACCTTAACTCTTAAAAACCCTTGGGGTGAAATTTCACTGCTTTTGAAAATGTATTTATTTTGTTAGTTTGTTTGTGCTGCTATCCAAAATAAACAAACATAAGTAATTGTGAAATGACCTTCAAAAGTCCAAATGAAAATTATTTCCAGGGTTAAAAGGGCTATTTGATCCAAACAGAGCACAGTCTGCACAGCAGCTCAGTGGACACATGGAAAACAGTCTGAGGAACCAGAAAATACAATCTACGATGCAGCAGATGCAGAATGACCAGGGGGGTATTCCAGAAAGCAGGTTATGCTAGCTCTCACGGTAAGTTTGAGGCTAAGGAAGTTGATAACCTTAGTTTTCGGTTCCAGAAATGGAGGTATGTTTCAGGGTAGGTCAAGTTGCCATGGCAACTCATGCTCTGAACATAACCTGGTCGGGAGCAGGTTTAGTT
The DNA here is from genome assembly GCA_037389245.1 of Oryzias sinensis. Lineage (NCBI taxonomy): Eukaryota > Metazoa > Chordata > Actinopteri > Beloniformes > Adrianichthyidae > Oryzias > Oryzias sinensis. Next base: position 4,914,268 of record CM074499.1, read on the forward strand.
GAAGCTTAGTTTGTTTATAGAGAGGTGAAGCAGCATGGCGTGTCCATTTGAAGATGATTTAGTGGATGAAGAAGCTCAGATAATACTTTTTCCACAGTGAGAGGGTGATAAGACCACATATGGATGCTGGAAAAATATGTTTTTTTACTTTGGTCTAACTTTAATATTTGTTTCAGTTAAAATAAATCATTTTATTGTAAGTCGGTTTAAAAATTACACGTAGTTTTCAGACAGTTATTTTACTTTCATTCAAAGTAATTCAATTAAGAAGGTGTAACTTTGGTGCTGCTGTTAGAGCGGCACCGCAAAGGATTGTGGGATATCATTCCCTTTGCCTGTCTGGACGGATTTGGGTTTAGGTGTGGGTTTTTGACCAAATGTGTTTAGTTGTTTAGCTGTTTTACTGTGTTTTGCCATGCTTCGCCGAGTTATTTTGCCGTACTGAGCTTACGTCTGCACCATGAGTGAGAGTGAAGGAGAGGATGGTTAGTTTATATAGCACCCCTATGGCTTTACATTGTAATGACAATCGAGGTAAATTCTTTAACGAATTTTTGCACTCCCCCCCCCGTCTTTTTTATTGTTATAAAAATGAGTATATCTGCCGGCTCAAACTTAGGCATTTGAGAGTTCAAGAAATGTAATTAATTAAGATGGAAAAAAATATTAATTGAATTGGAGTAATATGACATTTAGTTAAATAAATATGTAAATTTGAGTTGTATAAACAATTATTGAGTTTTATAGACGTAAGAAATTAGGTTGAATAAATTTAACTCAATTTTTGTTACCAATAGAAGTAATTCATTTAAGTTGGCAAAATTGGATAAGTTATATATGTATGTGCGTCACAAGGAAAATGGAAATAAGATCAGAAACTCGTGCGGTTACTTTGTCTGCTCTTTTTCTACACACAGAAACTCTTTTTTTTGATGATGCAGCCGTGTTACTTTTTTGATGGACGTGTAATCTTCATACGCCGTCATTAAAACCTCAGACTCCGTCTCACTGAAGTATAGCGTTTTCTTTTTTTTCACCACGCGTTTCCATGGTGACTCCAGAAATCCGCGATCCATTGAGAATGTCTTTATGTACCTGCCGTGCACGCCCATTAACCCAGGGTTACCAAGTCGAGCGTAATTACGCCAATTCATATCCGGTCTTTTGGAACCGACATACCCCGAGTAAGCAAGTTCAGGCGGATTTCAGCCAGAGTTCAGGCTTAAAGTCAGGCTAGTTTAAACATGCTTCCTGGAATACCCCCCAGTCTATGACAAAAACTCAATTTTTTTGTTTTCTTTGGGTTCATTTAGTCCTTTAATGCTACATTAAAATTGCTACAAGAACACGTTAAAAGCACAATTTTCATTGAAGTTGGACTTTAAATCCAGAAAAAACTATCCCCAAAAGTGGAGTTTGTTTCTCAGTTTTCTCCAAATATTTAACCTTTACGACTCATTTTGACGCTTTTGTTGTTTAATCAGGTTCTATCTCAACTTTGATGTCAAACATACTCACATAGATGTTGCAGTTTGCAAATTAATTGCATGTAGTCCAGCTGAAGTGTCAAAAAATGGGCTTAAATGAAAGTTGTTGTTTTTTTTTTTACTTCAAAGAGTGACGCTCTACTATAAGAGCAGCAAATAAAAGGTACAGAAGGCCGCCACCCAGCCGATGGCGTTCTGTTCTGCAGCATCAGCACTCTAACGGGTATAATCATTAGTAACTCTGCCCCCCCCCACAGAACAATACAAGCAGCTCAGCGACTACATCGAGAAAATGGACCCAGAGTGACTCTAAGGACGACCTGATCATCAGATCTGAGTTTAGCAAACTCCACCTGAGCAATAAGTCCATCTTTACAGCAAAAGCACTCCAGAAACACACCGCATGCAGGTTGCATATCTTTGTGTTGGTCATCCTGTGCTGCTCGTTGTGTCTTTTTTTTCAAGCGTTGTGTATTCTTGAAGCAATAAGACGTAAATGTGTCGTAGCTAGATGGTCCTTTCTGGAAATAATGTTCATCTCTGGCTAAATTGGTCATGAAGCCTGAAGCTTTATTGGCCCCAGCGGTGGGTACTGATGTTTGTATTTGTTAAACACAAATGTCTGTATATTGTGAGTCTGAAGGAAAATTGTCTGGTCTCTACAAAAGAAAGGAACTCGCGTCGCCATGCTTGTGAAAGTGATCCTTCTATTTACTTTCACACATTTCAGAGCCACTATAAATCAAATTTTATTTTTTTCTTTTAAACCCTTAATGTTTGACTTGTCACCCTAACCCCCGCCCCTCCCCAAAGTGCCTTTTTGTGGAAGTGAAATCCTCAACCTGCGTGGCGTTGCCTCAGTCCTGCTGCATGTGCAAACCCACAGTTAGCTGTTGTAACATCGCCCTGCCACCATGAGGCAGCGCTGCCTCTCTGTCCTAAGCATCGTTCACAACCTGCTTTAAAGCTCTGTAAATTTTCTGTGTCCCTGTCTGTGTGTGCTGTGACTGTCTCTAAGAGCGCCACCCAGTCAAACCTTTATTCAAAAGCCGGTGCGTTGACGTAAGTATCTGTGTGTCAGCTCACCTCCAGCTGCCGGCCTCTGGACATCCGTCTGTTCGTGGAATCTGCTCTCAAGTGGAATTGTTCATTGTTTTCAAAAAGTTCAGTGTTAATAAAACTTTAAGAAATCCCTGCTGTGATTTTGTGTTGCTGTTTTAAGAATCCCTATAATTTGTCAAGTATTAACTTAAGTCTGTCAGTCTTAGATCTATCCTTTACTTTATTCATTAATTGTTCTCAGCTCATCCATTTTTGGTTCCTGGTCATTCTTGTGCAGTGTTTTCTTTTACTTCTGTGTTTCTCAAACTATCTCCTGCAATTGGTTGTTAAGTACTATTTTGACCCAAATCCATGCTCTGATTCTGCTAACTAATCAGCCATGATATTCCTCAACAAAACATCAGAGGAAGTTAAGAATTTTGTTTCTTCATGATTCACTGAGTCCCCACTTCAATTTTCTTTTGATTTGTTTTCAAAGTGTTCAATTATCACCGTCATTTTCTAGAACATAGTTTCTGCAGAGCGGCAGGAGTTTGTTTTTAGGACGAGGGCGGGGACTGTTAGTGCAAAGCAACCTAACCCACCCTTGCCCTCCCCATTTAGCTCTTTGTTTACACATTCCCGCTAATGTACAGCCCCTCACAGTCTCAATCTAACATTAGCGGTGCGACAAAATAAGCGAGCGATATTGGAGCTTTCCAGCTGTAGAGTTTTGAGACAGATGCCAGCTCAGACGAGGAAAACAAAAACGTACATGCATCCATTTTTCTGTAAACATCAGAATGGAGCACAGCAAGGAGTTTGTGGCCTATCCGGTGTATTCTCGGCATCATAAATAAGATCTTTTTTTTGTCTGCTCTTGATTCACAAGGAATCGAATAAAGAAATGCCTCGAAATGATATATTTTAAGCTAAATTTCCTTCTTAAATATCCCCCATCACCAGAAAAATATCATAAGATCATGTTAAAAAGTCCAAAAATAAAGATATTTAAGGAAAGTTTCATACAAAACCCCAATATTTACCCCTGACACACATGATCACCAAAAAAAAAAACCTTAATAGGCGGATGGTACAGATTTTGAATCTGTGTGGAAGCATCAAAATCTGCTTATGTACAGCCTATAGAGAGTTGCTGAAGATGTACATGAGCCCCAGACAAGACAAAAACTACACTCAGCAGATCTGCACAAAACCATGGGAGTGCTTGATTTATTCAGCTTTAAATCAAATCAAACTTTAATTATAAAGCAGTTCTCATACTACCGTATTGCAAAGTGCTCTACAGGCTTAAAAAAATTTTAAAAAGACATTTTAAAGCAGACCAAATTCCCTCAGCCCTCCCAACCCCCCACTTCCAATAGAATGAAACAAAATGACATGGATAAAACTCTAAATAGAAATAGAAACTGAAGTGGAAACATGGCTTAATGCTGATGTGAAGAGATTATATTTTGGGGATCTGCCCATGCCAGCGACTGACCCAGTCCTTATCACAGAGGACATCCCCACAGGACAGCCCCTAATCAGAGCAGGCCGCCAGACCCGGGAGGTCCCACTGCAACGAGCCCCCTCCAGGAGGGGAGGGTTGGTCACTGTGTGGTGGAGCCTCCTGAGGAAAACACAGGAGTCAAAACAACATTGAAGAGTGAAATGCACCAAGGTAAACGCAGAGATTGGTAATCAAAAAATACCGTACATAAACCTACAGACCTCAATGGAAAGTAGACTTACAATGAGCTTCTATGATTCTGCCACTAGTCCTCACACACACTGGACTTTATGCTGTGGATTGGGAAAAATCCCTCCTCTCCTTTGAGATCACTGCATCTTCAGGGGCCAGTTGTTCAAAGGTAAGCTGATCGGATTTTGGTGATCGGATTGGATCAAATCTTGAAAATGGGTTGTTCAAAAGGGAAAGAAGGAATCTGAAATCAGATTAGATCACAGAATCCAATCCTGGTTCTAATCTGGATCAAACCTTCAGTTTGTGTTGTTCAAAACTTGTCAGTAGGATTTGGATAACTTTGATCCAAAAAAACTGGATTATCCTGATCCCAACAGGGGGTAGGATTTAAAGGTGGATTCCAGGAGGGAAATGTAGAAAAACTTTCAAATTGGTCAAATAATACATTTGTTTCATTTAGTGTTTATACTTTTATTCATATTTTGCACTTGACTTGTGTAACCGTTGTAACAGTGATGAAGTAGATACAGTAAACATAGGCTACCAGTTAAGCTATTCAGTAAAGTAAAAACAACCAAAGCAGAACTGCAGATCCGCCTCCTAAAAGCAGAGCTCGGAAATGCTGGTCTCTCCTCCTCAGATTGAAAAACTCCCTGAACATTCTTTATTTTGTTATCTATTGGACATTTAGCCATTTTATCTAAGACGTTTTCAAAATATCCACAATGTATTTGTTAATGTATATTTGTTTTTTTTATTTTTTGTGACTCAGATGAGGGGTCATAAAAGAAATTATGAATGGAAGTGGATGTTTGTTATTTTTGTGTTTTGTCTCAGAGTAACAAACTCTTACAGTGACCCCATGTTGGCTCTTCTACCTGTTCTTTACATAGCTGGTAGCCCGTGTTGTGATATGTTGTCCCATTTAGAGCACAGGTAATCTGGATTTGGTAATCTTGAAAACTGTGTATCTGGATCAGGGTGATCCAGTCCAATGTTGCTTTGAAAAACCGGCATAAAAGTAAAACGGATTACCTGATCCTGCATAGGAAAAAATGTGATTTCCAAATCCGGATCATTTTGATCCAGATTAAACTTTTTGAACAACTGGCCCCAGAAAGTCAAAACCACAACCTCCTCGTTCTCCTTTTTCTTTGGCTGAATTCTTTGTCCTTTTTTGTTTCCCCTTTGTCCATCTGGTGGCGCCACAATTGTGGAGTTTTCTTTTTAGACAAGGCAATTTACAGCATTCATGAGCTGGCATGGATGAGTCCAACACGGCTTCTTGTCCTGTCTGTCTCTCAGACCGTGCCGTTGGATGAAAACTTTTACTTTGAAAATTCAGTAGGAGCCAATGAGAAAAAAAGGACTGAAGAACTTTCAACGCTTTAGAAAGTGAATGAATAAGCTTTACAGAACCCTCAAGGTACCAGGAGCTTGTGAATGCCAGCCATAATTTAGCCATGAATTAGCGTTGCTGGCTTTTCTTTGAGCCGTTGAGTGTTTGCTATCACAACAGTCAGCTCTGGAGTAAATCTGATTGTCTTAGGAGCAGTTTGATGTTAAATTAGCTAAACTGCAATAACAGGCTTAGAAATAAGTAAAAGATTCTTACTTCATTGGCATATTTTCTTTAAATACGCAAAAGTAATCTGCCAATGAGGTAAGAAGAATGGACATTCCAAGAATTCTTGTTTCATTCTTTTTCTTGAAACAAGGTTGGTTTTCTTTTTAAAAACTTTCTTGATGACAATATTGTTCTTGCAAAACAGAAAATAAAACTTTTTTTTCTTGAAATATGGGTCTTTTTAGCTTCCTAAGATTCAAATTTTGCAGTGTAGTTCTCTGTCTGCAAGCAGAACTTGCACCACATGATGAGACGTTGGATGTCCAGTCAGTCGGCCTCAGCAATTGGAGAAAGATAGTTTGGAGATCTAACCCACCAGCATGGGAAACTCAAAGATTGTTAAATGCTAAAAAAACAGCAAAGGAAAAGAAAACTCCAATGAAGAGAAACAGAAGTCACTGTTTGGGAGATAAATTATCCGGAGGAAATGAGGTTTAGATTCAGAGAAATGAAACCATCATTAGGAGCTAAACAGAAGAGAACCAGGTTTCTAGAGGGTCAAAGAAAGAGACTTGGTAGAATCAATCTCCACAGTGGTGGTTATAAATTGCTGAAAAGTCAGAAGTTTTTTTAATATCTAAACTAAAGCGTTTGGGAGAAAGTTCCAGAACACCAGAGGAAGTCCTGTCTGTCTTCATCTGCATCATACAAGCTGAGTGTTGATGGGAACAATGAGTGTTTCAGTGTGTGAGAATCAGTCCGAGTTGTCCTCCTGTCTGCATTTTCAGCTCGTTGTGTAAATAAACAGCTGTCACGCTGGCTGCACTGCGATTGGATGCGACGTAATGAGCTGTGAAAGGGCAGTCAGCAGTGTCACACTGTGAACGGCGAGCTCTGTCTAATGAATGCCAGCCCTTCATACAGTCATGAAACAGTCAGAGAAGGAGCATCCGCCAGACGTCTGCAGAAAAGTCATCCATAACCATGGAAAAAGTGTGGCCTTCAAGGACACTGACGAAAAACTTACATTAGATTATTAGGAGATGTCTGTTGGTACCTGTAAGGCACCACAACAACAATTCATTTTTTTTTAAATAACGCATTTTATGTCTCTATCAAAGGATCTCCAACACAGACTTTGTGCCTCTATTGCTGGTAAGTTGCAGGGACAATGTCACCAGTTTTATATTGGTACCACTTTTTCTTTTACTGGTCCTGTCCAATAGCTGAGCAAACAGATCAGAGAGGAAGGCCTCTTGTGTTGGACAGGTTTACTGTTGCAATTGAGGGTTCTGAATCTGACACACAAGGTGTATATTTGTACAAACCCCTTTTGTATTTGAGGCTAATATATTTTCTCTACATTCTTTGACCGACATTGATATTAACAGGAATTTAATGTCAAACTCCATTAATATGCTGATGATAGACAGCTATACTTCACTTATACATAAAACCCTTAACAAAAGTTGCTTTTAAAAGAAAAACTGCTTTTTTTGCTATAGTGTTTAATACAGGCAAAGAACTTGACATTATTAATAATTGTTCAAATGTGGGTTACTGAGTAAAGGCAATATTTTAGAGTCAGTGTGATATTATTTATTGTCAATATCTATTGTTGAATTCCAAAAATTAGCATGAAAACCATGTGGCAAACAGTCTTCACCTATTATAGTTATTCTGTATGAAAACTGTCAAAAACTTCCCACAAACTTTAGACGCACAGCCTACTCACTGACTCAGCCTGTTGAACAATATTGCAAAAAACTGTAATAAACTCAATTAATATAGCCTAATTTTATCATTTTTTCAGGTATCAATCTGGTCTGGAAACAATTTAAACTGAACTAGAAAAACAAATGAAACCAGAGAATGTGAAAAGTTAAGCTACATTACATAACATTCTGAAACTCTTTTCAATTTGCTTTTAAAAAACAAACAAAACCAAACAATCATTAATGATGGGACTTTTTATTCTACATTTGTCTGTGCTCCTCTCTGATAGATCAACTGTGATTCAGTAAATGATCTATATAACAGTTTCCGTTGCTTTTTGTTATGGTTAAGGCTTTCAGCTCACTTTCCAACTCTTTATTTCTTCCTGAAGTCCTCATCTAATATATTTTGACATTGTACATACAAACATGACCATGATGCATTCACAAACACTTTGGAAATGTCGCTTTCAGCGCACAGGTTGTGCAGAGCAGCTGGGCAACATTTATCACATCCAGTTTGTTTTGGTTGACGTGCTCAGATGAAGTGTGTCGTTGTGTGAGGAGCTCCATTGCAACATTTGCATAATGTGTGTGTGTGTGTGTGTGCATGTGAGTGTGTGTTGCAGCACCTCTTCCTTCTGGATTGAGTGTTAAAGTCAGGGTGGTCCTGGTCTGAGGGTGGTAATCCTGCTGCTGTGTACAAGTCCTCCTGACAGCATTCACACACACACAAATACACACAGTTACACACAATAACACGCGATCCTCATGAGGCCGTGAGCTTTTGTTTACAGCTGCTGAAAGCACGGCTGCAGAGATGTTGAAAAGTTTTTATTTTTCACTCGCAATCATGACGCCATCGTGGGGAGGGCCTTCAGGAAATCCGCTCGTTCAGATTTAACAGCAGCAGGCTTGTTTTAAACAAACAACAAATCCTTTTTCTTGGGAGTCAGTCTCATTGAACATGGAGGAATCCGCTCTTTGACCATTCAACTGAATGAAGAATCCTAATGTGAACGGAGAGCTTGAAAAAGATGAATGATCCAAATCTCTTCATTTAGGACCTTCGTCACCTGGAGGGTTTTGAAGGTTGTTGGTCTCCATAACTCATTCAGGAAGCTCTACTTTCTGAAAAAAGATATTTTCCAGGCTGTAAATATTTATGATATTTTAAAAAATATGCTTGAAAAATGCTTCATCACGGTGAAACTATAGTGACTCTACTTCTTTTACATTTGGACATTTTTCTCTACTAACAAAGTCCTCTTTTTGCTTCTTATGGCATCTAAAGGCTTTCATGAACTTTGTGCTGTTCAAACGTCAACATTTCTGACCTTATTTTTTATGCTCTTGTAGATTTTTTTCACTTTTCCATTTTGTTCAAATTAATGGAAAAAATAAAACTTTTCTGAAAATGCATCAAATTTCAATGGAAGTGGATTAGGGTCACAGAGGAAAAACAGAAGAAGGGTAATTGTAATGGGAAATGGGAAATTCAGACTTTAAACTCTGAGATCAAAGTCTGAATTCTGCAAAAAAGTCCTAATTATGTGATTAAAGTCAGAATTTTCCATCGCCTTTTTGTTCTTTCTTAATGGCTCTAATCATCTGTAAATTTCTACTTGAAGCAAGAAAATGAATTGAATTTTAAACTAATTGCTCTCAAAAAACTTTGATCTCATATTTAAAAACTTCCCCTCTGAGGGACAAATAAAAAGATTATTTTATCTTTTACCCGATTTACTCCCTTTTTTAATATAATTTATAAGCTTTGGAAATATAAGACGTTTTAGGTTTTACTGCTGAAAAAACTTAAATTAATTTCATTCATCATTTTCAGACTCATCCAGAATTTCTTAGCTTTTTTTCCAGCAGTGATGCTTCTTTTTTTTTACAATAAAGCATCAAGCATCTACTGAATGTCAGAATGTGTTCTATTGTTTTTAAAATCCAGTTTACATTGTCTATCTTGATCTGTTTCCACAAGCATTGCGATAATTGGTCTTTGTAAGAACTTTTTCTTGTGAAAACAGGGATTTGTTCTGCACGACCTTTTTGTTATGCTACACAAATAGGAAAGATATGGATGAAGTTGACAGCAGAAACATTCATGGAGTCTGCAGACATTTATACTCACGATCTTCAAACTGCTTTGGAGACTTCCAGATGCAAAACCCCTGGACTTTTGAGTCTTAATTTTGTTTTTTAGATTATCCACCTCATAACCTCAAAACCCAAATACAATTGATAGAAACTCAAAAGCAATCAAGTAAACTGAATTATTGCTAAAATTAAATTCAGAAATGCGTGCTTAGATGCAGCCTTGTGCTTCTTTAGTATTTTTAGCATCACTTGCAATTCTTTTCTTTTGGGATTTCCCAACTAATCTGATCCAATTTAGCACAATTTCTAAGCTTTTGACAAGTTCAGCTGCTTCTCAGATAACTTTTCATTATTTTAAAATGTAACCTTTTTTATTTTTTAATCTGGCATATAAATCATCTTTTTATAACATCAAATGTAGCTCAGAATAAATGCTTTATAGGTGATGCAGTCATTTCTAAGATAACGTTCCGGTTTGCGTTTGAAAAGCAAAACCTGATCAAATGACACTTTGACATTCCGAAGTAAATAAACCCGGTCAAGACGTTTGTCCTCAACTCTTCACTGTTTTTGTTTCTTAAATGTTCTGATCCGTCAGATTCACAGAGAACCTGCTGCTGTGGCTGTGGGTGACAATATCCGCTGGAAGAAGAAATGCAGCACCTCCTTAAAGAGACAGTCGATAAATCTGTTTGGATGGAGGGTGAACAGCAGCCGTTCAGGACAAAGCTGGAAGTAATAAAAGCATCTTGAAGGCTTGATGAGCCTAACTTTATGATATCTCTGTGTTCTGCAAGCTGCATGTCTCCTCCCAGCATCAGCCCTGTAGAACATTAGGATGTACGGCGCTTGGTGCCGGGAACCCTGACTTGATTAGAAGCTAATGCAGCCCCAACTAAAGCCATCAATCTTCATCTGAGCCCCTCCCTCCCCCTGGTGCCGAGTGTGTATTTGGACAAGTAGAGGTGGTTTATGTAGAGAGTGAAAATATATAATAAACACTCGGATTAGAGTTCCTTTTGAAGAAGCGAGCTGTGGGCCGAATGCTTCAGCGCTGAGCAGGAACAGTGATTGCAGATGAAACGAGCGTGATGACACTTCCCAGAGCTGCTGCCACCCTCCCCTCACACACTTACCTGATTTATCTACTCCCCAGCATGGCAGAAAAACGGAACAGTGCTCTGAGATGATCTACAGCCATCCAGGTCCACGTTTGAAAGAGAAGAGCTACAACACTGTTGTGTAACAGAGAGGAAAATTATTCAGATTCTCCCTTTGTCAGTGTTTTTCCTTTCAAATGGAAAAACTAAGAAGGTTCGGCCTCACTCTGAAATAAACAATTGCATGAAAGATGCAAAAAAAAAGAAAAAGAAAAAGGAAGACAATAATTCAAAGAGAAAATATGTTATCAAAGTTTATGCCTTTAAGTTTTAGTCCGATCATCTGATCCATTTTTAAAGTGTTACCAGTGGTCTTTAAATTACATTAAATTAAATACAAAAAAAAATCATGTCATTTTCTAGGACATAGTATCTGCAGAACTTTGCCTCTGACTTGTGGGCAGAACAATATTGAACTGATCCAGCTGTACAGGTTTGAGCCAGATGGAAAACCAAGAATTTGCATATTTGTCTGCAACTGGATGCATCAGCGAACAGCAGAGCAGGGAGCGTGTGGCCTGCTGACTGTAGCATCTCACCTACAGGCTTTTTCCAGAGGCTTTTAGGCATCTGCTCCTGATTCACCAGGATTTGAATAAAGAGACACCCGGAAATGCAATTTTGACCTTAAATTTCAATTCAATTTCAATTCAATTTTATTTGTATAGCCCAAATTCACAACAACAGTCATCTCGATGGGCTTCGTTAATTTTCCTCATAAATATCCCCCACCAGCAGAAAAACGTCACGTCAAGAACATGTTAAAAACCCCATTTTCATCAGCGTGGATGTTTAAGGTCAATAAAAGGCTCCATGTTTAACATCATTTAGTAATGGAGTTCCTAAAACAACAAACCAAAGCCAAAACATTTTCCATTTTAAGAGCAGCAGAACCCAAAGAACCAACGGGCCTCATGCTGCTCTTTTCTCAGCTCAGGTTCGGTACGTTTGAGGATTTGAATCTGGTACAATTTGATGTTTTGGATGCATTTTGTCACCTGAAACACAAACTAGACTCTGCATCAAGAGCAAGACTAAAAATCTGCTGAGTTAAAGCATCGTCATGGTCATCATCATCATCATCTTCAGCCCCCACCCTCTCCAACAAGCCAAACAAGGTGGAGCAGTTTGGGGGGAAAATTAAGGTTTACATTGATTTGCTACACAAACAAACTCGGAGGAGACACAACGCGACCACAAAGAGAACAAGTTCTCACAGAGCGACCTAAATAACGGCTGGAGAGTCTAAACGGCCACTTAGAGACGCAAAATAATCTCAGCAAGACGCGGAACCAAAACACAGAAAATGATGTGAAACATCTGCAGGACGCAACAGCCGTGTGGTCCCCCGTGTGTGTGTGCGTGTGTGTGTGTGAGGGGGGGGGGTGTTTTGTACAAATGGCAGCTGCAGAAACTTAAAACAAACGGACAAAGATTAGGATAAACCTCATAGAGGAAGCAGGCAAAGAACACAGTTATCCCCCGTCTGCATGTTCGGAGAGGGTCCTTCAGCTTACCCCCCCCCCCCCCTCTCTCTTTACAGATCAAACTCCTGCCTTCATCAGGTAACCCTCCTCTTCCTCACTGTCAGATGGTTCTGCAGGGTGAAGCTTTTCCTCATGTTTTATTTACATGTCTGCCAGAAGAGTTCCCCACAGGAAATGCTTGACTGTAACAACGAGGGGGGGGGGGGGTTATTTCAAACAAACATCATGATTTGCAGCTTTTTACGGCAGAGGGACAGGGCGTCTATATTTAGACATGTTTGGAATGACGCTGTCACCACCGCGCCTGATGTCACGCAGGTGTGGAGCCTTAAAAGGGGCGGGGCAGTGACCCCATCCTGATGGTTTCATGGTAAAGTTTCCAAAAGTACAAATGTTGATTCAACTGAATTCAGCTCATTTATTATTATTCTGGTTTCCTTTTTGTTGATTCTATGACTTTCTGAAGTTCCACTCTGTTTTCTTGAAGTTTTTTTTCTTTCTTCTTCTTAGCCAAAAGTAGCCTGTTTAGTTGTACTACAGGTACTTCAACAAGACGTCTTGTGCAGAAACACAAATTGTTCAAACTGTGTGTGTGTGGTGGTTGGGGGGGGGGGTGTTCAATGTCTTTATTAAATTGAGCAAACCAAATACAAACCAAAAAACATTTATTATGTTTCTGTCTGACAAAATTGCATTCAGTTTGGTAAAAAAAAAAAAAACAAAGTTGAAAACCTTCCTTTGACAAAAACTAAGTAGTTCAGTCTGCAAACACTTTGGAGTCACAATTATTTACAGAAATTTGGTTTAAAAAAAAAGGGATCTTTGATCGGATCAATGATTCTGATTGTTTACAGCCAAAACCTGCTCCTCCTTTCTTCTTATCTGCAGGAATCTCAAAAAGACCAAATCTTGAAAACCTGATGAGCTGCTGATGATGAATGAATGAAATCCCATCCACACTTCAGGAAAAGTGAGCAGGAACAACGAAGGGGATCCAGGAGGCAGATGTGTTTGTCCTTTCTGGAATATTTGGAGCAATAAACAAACAGAAAAGTCATGATGATAAGTGAGAAAACGAAAACGTTTGTCGGTTCTGCAGCTTTCCCTGCAATTTAAGATTAGATACAGAAATGATCACTTTCACCTAAAGCAGTAAAGCACATGTCACGATTCGCTTATGTCCTCTTTGCTCTCTGTGGAGGCTCGCTGTGACTCCGCCCATTCGAGCTGTCACACCTGCCTGAACTTTGCTGATTAGCCACAGTATTTCAGGAACCCTGTGAGGCTTTAGAGTTGGCTTGTCTTTTAATCAAGTTCTTTGTTCTGTTGAGTTATTGGTTTTGTTTTATGCCTTTTGTTTGTCGATGACTTCTTCCCTGCATGGGTTCTCACTTGTTTGCCAGACTGTGACACATAACACTTAGATTCTAAAATTCCTCTTTACTTTAGATGTTTGAAACGTGTCAAAAAGCTTTGATAAGTTTTGGATTCTAAGGTGAAAAACAGAAAATAATGTTTCAATTCTTGTATGTTTTAAATGTGCTGCTTATTTTAAAATGCAAACGGTTGTTTTTCATTTTCCTCAATAATTTATCCAAACAGTCATGTGATTAAAAGGTTTTTAGGATTAAATGAGCTCACTGTTTTAGTCTCCAGATTTTATCTGGTTTCTAGTTTGACTGCTGTTTTCTGATGCATCCAGTTGCTGAAAGGAACAGAAAAAACAGACTGCAAGGGAGTTAAGGAATATTTGTTTTCACAAAGTATTATGCTGTTTTTTTTTTAACAATCCTTTACACTTATATACTACTTTCTGTAAATGTCCACATGAACAAAATTAGGCATATTTTTCCAGGTTGAGACATTGTTGCAGTTCCATCATCAAACTCAGTGAAAGCTCTATTAGAGGACAGAAGATGCTTTCACTCATCAGGTCAGCAAAGTGGATCCTGCTGCTGTTAAGCCTTCTGCTATCTGTGAGTTCCATATGACGCCACGTGCCTCGAATCGCAGGAGGGTTACAGAGAAATCAAACAAGTTGCTGTTGAAGGGTGAAAGTTTCTGGTTGATTCAAATAAAGAAACGTGTACTTACAAAAACTAAACTTTATTTTGCGGCAAAAGAGAAAATTTCAACGTTTAACATGTCTGGCTATGTTAAGTATGAAATGTCAGATTTCTTTTTTTAAATTACAAAAAAATTGTAAAGGGTTTTAACTTTTAGACTGATTCAAGGAGAAAGAAATTGAGTTTTATTAAGTGCTTTACAAAAATCACCTTTTTTCATTGTGTAAAAACGTCATCACACATGCGTAAGGGTGACATAAGATGAGTCAAGGTCTCCCTGTTAAATGTTAAAATACGTTCATTGATGGTTAATGAACGTAATGATGATGATGAAAGTCTTGAGAACACGCGAGTGAGGCGCATGAAAGGTGAATCTAGTGGGGGAAATGCGCGCGCTCATTTGAAGCGCAGCACGTCATCGGCACAGGTGAGTGACAGGTAGGAGCAGAGCGGAAAGCCCATGTGGTAGAGCTGCAGGGGAGAGCTGAGGGAGGCATTGTGCGCAGGCGCACTCTGGATGCTGCTGCGCGCATCATCATCGCGCTTGGACAGGATGCTCTCGATGGTGAAGCCTTTGGATCTGTCCGTTCTCGGAACATTTTCTTTGGGTTTGTCCCGTCCTGGAGCGGCCAGTTCCGTGTTTGCGGTGCAGCTCACGGCACAGAGCGGGCCTCTGTTTCTGCCCCTAAAGGCTGAACCTCGGTCCGGTTCGGCCCACAGCGCTGTGGGACTCGGCTCCGGGTTGTCCATGCGCCGTCGCGCCGGCGGGAACTCTCTGGATTTGGGTACGGAGGGGTTCTGCTGCTCCTCCGAATGGTGAAACTCGGCGACAACTGTCTGTTTGTCATGCTCTGCGCCCTGGCCCCCCTTAAATGACCCTTGGCCCCTGCAGCGCTTGTGTCCAGCAGGTTTAGAGTCCTGGACCTGCAACGGGTTCTTGGTCTTTCTCTTCCTTCGGCGGTAATTCCCGTTTTCAAACATGTCCAGACACTTGGTGTCCAGCGTCCAGTAGCTGCCTTTTCCCGGGCGCCCCCTCTCCCGCGGCACCTTGATGAAGCAGTCGTTCAGGGACAGGTTGTGTCTGATCGAGTTCTGCCAGCCCTGCTTGTTGTCGTGATAGAAGGGGAACCGGTCCATGATGAACTGGTAGATGCCGCTGAGCGTTGCGCGCTGACCTGGCGCACTCTTGATGGCCATGGCGATAAGGGCGATGTAACTGTAGGGCGGCTTCTGGGGGGGCTCCTGGCGGCTTGGCACGAAGCTGAGCGCAGCAGGAACAACCCCTCCGCCGTACAGGTAAATGAGTGGGGGTCCGGAGAGGCTCAAAGCCGGAGAAACCCCTCCGAGGGGCTGCAGCCGGCCGTGGTCGTGCGTCATGACGCGCGGGGAACCGCAGAGTGTTCCGGGAAAAGTGGAGCCTGCTCCCGGATCGCCTCTCCGCCTCTAAATAAGCCGGCAGCCTCATGAGGGCCCCAGAAAAATGTTAATAATTGTTGTAGGTTTGCTGTGTGGTGTTGACTTTGCGTCGGGAAATAAATTGTCCATCATAAACAGTCGGCGGCGCTCGCAGCCCACCCACATTAATTAAAATTTCATTGCTCTGAAACTCCCCTCCTCTGCACAGCGACCAATCAGGCAACGGCTTTCCCCCTCATCTGTTTACAGAATTAGTCTCTTGATAAGTCTGCCCACCCAGGTCGAATCAAGCTGTGTTTATTTGGAAAAATTTCCGGGCACCCAATACATAAACGCTCTGATGTGCTGTTTGAAATATCACGTCCACCCGTGACGCTGCGAGCCGCTCACACAGAGAGAGAACAAGCAAACACGGCGGGGTCTTTCGGGGAGCCGCGGCGGACCCCATCAAACCAAAACAAGGGGCCAAATTACTGCAAGGCTTTGTTTCAGCCGACGACCCAAACGGACGGAGAAGGTCCACGATCTCTACCTCAGAACCGAGAAAACTGAACATATGACATGTTTCATGAAAAATATTCTTTATTGAGATTTTCTTTTAACATTTATACTGATACTGACGAGAAATCTGCCGCAGTTGCTTTTTCCATTTGTGCAAAGACGCTTTTACTTTGAAAGGCTCAGTTTAAACCTTTAGTACTTCTCTGCTTCAAAAACGTGTCAAAACGCAGATATTTTTTTAAGAGAGAAATGTTCATTTATTAAAATAAACTCGCCCTTTTTCGAAAATGTTCATGGAAAATACTGGAAAACGTAATGTAGTGCAGCTGGAGCCATTTAAACCAAAACATAAATAAATAAATAAACCATGGAGCTCAATAAACAGATACAAAAAGAAGAGTTCTG
This sequence comes from Oryzias sinensis, assembly GCA_037389245.1. Classification (NCBI taxonomy): domain Eukaryota; kingdom Metazoa; phylum Chordata; class Actinopteri; order Beloniformes; family Adrianichthyidae; genus Oryzias; species Oryzias sinensis. The sequence continues at coordinate 4,930,927 of CM074499.1, forward strand.
AGGCTCAAACAAATGATTTGGAAGTCTTTACCAGAAAATACACTTTAATGCTGAAAGAGTTCATCTGAAGAGGAAAAAAATAATATAGAAAAGAGAGAATGTGTACATTGAAGCTGTTTCTTGTGTCAGAAAATAACAGAAACATTTCATAGGATTCAGATTTTGAGGTTCAGCTCTCAGATTCAGCTGCTTTGACTTAATTGTCCTCAGAGAAGCTGCAGGAGTGTCTTTCCTTACAAGGACAGGACCGGCCGAGGATTATTTGTAGATGTGACCATGATGCTTTATATTATGTATTTTCCTGTTTATAGGTCAGAGGAGGATTATAGCAACTTTACAAGTGCACACAGCTGGCTTCTGCTTACATTAGAGATTCTGAGCTTTTTGGTGAATAAACTTCACTTTTCTCTGTTTCACATTCGGTGATTCATGGGCGGATTAAACCAAACTAACAGGCAGGATTCAGGGGTTCTTTCCATCCCTCCATCAAGAGAGTCTTTTTAAAATGAAATTCAGAAAAGGAGCTGCACTAATTCAAGCCGTGGAAAAGCTTGTTAACTGTTGTGAGAAAAGCTGTGATCAGAACCGGATAAAGTTTCCGAACCTCAAGACCCACAGAGAGTGATAAGAGCAAAGATATAAAACCAAAAAAAAAAAAACACAGAGGGAGGTGCATCAGAGTAATTCAGCAGGATGAAACAAATCATAGAAAAGTCTTTAGAAAGGGGCGCCTGCTTTGTTCAAATGATATATAAACAAGGACTCATTGGATCACGTCTGTTTGATGCATTCTGGGTCCATCCATCCTCCTCAAAAACATAGCTAATGAAGAAATTCTGGACTAAACAACACCTATATAATCAAGTTTATTCTTTAAAGAGTAACACAAAGTCATCAGGAGAGCGCCAACGCTGTGCAATATTATGTGCAATTTTTGCTCAGTGTTTATTCCTAACAATTCCAGCCTATTGTAGTCGGTTGTTATGGTCTGGTTCGATCCATATAACCTAACAGTACTAAATTATTCTTATTTCATTTCATAAAAGACTTTTTCATCATAAATCTGCTGTGTAATCCCTGAGGACGACCCGTGGGATTGTCTGGATTAAAGTCCTCTTCTTTATACGGTTCATTCTTTTTTAATTATCTTTTGACTCAAATTAATGTATTTTATCCGCTCGGAGTCTCATTGAGCCATCTCTTTGCTTTTGTTGATTTTTAATGTTTTCTTCTGTTAAAATCCTCACTTACCTTCATCACTTTACTTTTCCTTAAAGTCATTTTGAACGTTTTGACTTTCATGTTGTTGCTTTGTAACCCTTGCTGCACTTTCACATTGGGAGTTGGGTCATCTAGACCCACTAGACAGTGCTCTGAACCTTTTTTCTTCAATGATTTGTGATCTTCACTGGTGTCCATGGATTACATGAAATCTTTCCACCTTTGTCATGGTAGGGAGAACACGTCAATGTGAGGGTGGGGTCATCTAAGATAGCACAAGGGTTAAACGTTTGCTTTTTAAAAACTGAATAAAAACTTAATCTGGGACGTTGAGGACACCTGCTGGACATACAAAGTATTGCAACCCACTTTATTTCATCCTAGAAGAAAAACAAAGAAAACGGTCTTGTTTTATTGTTATGGTGGAGTTTTAGAGCCACTATAAAGGAAAAAAAACTGCATAAATATATGAGAAGTAATTCGTATATTCATGAGAACAAAATTCAAAATTCTATGTGAATGAAAGTTTAAAATTTAAAAAGCCGTAATTTTGAAAAGAAAAAGTCGTGATTTTTGAAATTAAAGTTGTAATTTCATGAAGATAAATTTGTAAAAATAAGTAAAGCAGTCTGAGCGAGTGTGATGTCCATCTGATTTCTCTGAATTGTCTGCAACATTTTGAAAGCTACAAAAATAACATTTAATTTAAAAAAAAAAAAACAAGTTTTTCCTTGTAATATTGTAACTTTATGTAACATAAATTCACAACTTTATTCTGGAACATTTATATTCAAACCTACAGATTTTTATTTTTCCCCAGCAGCTCAGTGGCTGTGTGATAGTGTCTCCCATGAAAATGAGATGCTGCGGGTTTGAATCCACTGTGGGGGTCATGTGGCTCCTGACCGTCAGCGGTCCGGTGGATTTAAACTTGAGTCGGGTGTGACGATGGCTTTTACAAACACCAACTGTAATTAGAAATGTTGACTTTATTATTCAACCCAGAGAAGCCGGGACGTAACCGCAGTCGTCAGCGGTCCGGTCCCCCTCTGACTTGACCTGCAGGAGCTCCTTTAAACAACAAAGAAGAAAAGCACAGCACACGAGGTGAGGTGACCTGCTGCAGTTCGTGGTTCTGATTCTGTCAGACGGCGTGCGCCGGAGGATCTTTCTGCCTCGGAGTGACGAGGTACTTCACGGCCCAGTGCAGGAGAGAGGCGGCCACTCTGAACCGGCTCAGATCCTGGAGGTTCTGTCCGCACACCTTGTAGGTGTACGTGAACGGCTTTCCATCACCGTGGGTGTTCAGGATCTTTCTCAGGCCCGGTTCCTTGCTCGGAGTGACGGGTTCTTCTCTTCTGGAGCTTCCTGTCAAGTCGAAGAGCCAGGAGGGGGGGCTCTCGCTCAGCTCCTCCTGCCCCGGCACGCCGGGTTCTGCTGTGACATCACACCGCTTCCTCTTAGGCTTTCTGTAGTTTTCCTGGTCGATGTTTTGATCAGCTGGCGTCAGAACCAAAAGATTCTGCTGGGCTGTGTCATCTGAGGTCGGAGGTTGGGGTGGATTTGTGGAGGTCGTGGACGAAGAGGGGAGGGCGGTCGGCGGTTTCTGGTACGGTGGGAGGTAGCTGTGGACTGGGAGTTGTGTACTGGTTACCATGGCAGCGGCATCAGGGTGGGATGCAGCTGCAGCGCCGCGCTCTGGCGGGGTCGGGGTCATTTCCCTGGATGAATCGGAGGATAACGCTCTGACATCCAGAGGAGGGAAAACGTCCCAGGGGTTGGACAGAGACAAGTCATCCGAGTCTGAGAGTATGAGTTCGTGCAGCAGACTGTCCTCTGGAACAGGGGAGTTCTCACCTGCATCCCAACCAGGTGCCTGCGGTGGACCGCCTTCTGTGGCAGGGTGGGCCTCTCCTCCTGTGCCCGCCGGCACCTCCACCTGCTGGGAGTCCTCCTCAGGGATGAGAAGGCACTTCACCGGTACTGTGAAACTCTCCTCCCCCTTGTATCTGACCCGGTCCACGTCCCAGCCCGTCCTCAGCCAGGTGTCAGCTGCTGTGTGAGCAGAAGTCGACGGTTGATGGCGTCCAGGAGGGCTGTCCGCTGCCGTCAACCTCTTCCTGATGTCATCCAGAACCTCCTGCAGGCAGTCGTCCTGCCACGCCTCCAGCAGCTGGGTCAGATCCAACTCACACTGGCTCCAATGAAAGTTCTCCTGAACCAGAAGGCTCTGCCAGGTTTCACGGATCTTCATCCTGACGGAGGAGAGGCTCGTGTAGCAGGGGGTGAGGTCTTTAACCGGACCGGCTGCGATGGTGCCCAGCTCTCCCACAGATAGGTAGAACCAGCATTTAGTCTGTTCTGTGTCCATGTGAAACTGCAGCCGGTAGTCCTGGATGAGCACCGTGGAGTTGATCATGCCGTTAAAGTACTCCCGGTCTTCCCGCTCCTGCAGATTCTCCCAGGCCGAGGCGGTGAGCACGGCCGGAATCCAGATCAGCCCGTCTGACAGAAACAGGAGCTCCGTGGGGCCCTCGCATCCCCGCGCCTGGGACTGAGTCATCTGATCCAGCCCGATGACGTGAGCCTTCAGCCGGCCACGTCTACCCTCCTCAGGGCCGCCGTAGCTCAGGATCAGACTCTCTATCCACGGCGTGAGCCTACTGGGACCATATTGATGAAGCATATCTGTGGTTCAAACTGTGCGCCTACCGTCCACTTCCGGCTGGAACACAGCTGCGCAGAGTGACACTTCCTGTTTCTCAATTTGCCCACCGGAAGTGAAAACACTAGCTAGTTTATAAACCGCTACATTTTTTTATTTTCTGTTGATGCATTTTGAGAAGAAAACAACTCACATGTGATAGTTTTTAGAATTTTAATTCCTAAAATATTATTATGTTTTAGAAGAGTTCGTTCCTAACACAAAAGTTTAGAGGGTAGAAATTAAAGCTACAATAGGAAAAATCAAACCTTATAAAAACCACTCTTCTGATAACGTTTTTTCCCCCAGTTAGAAATTATTTTATTGTCCTATTTATGGATTTATCCCAAACATGATGCTTCCTTCAAAATAAAAGCACAGCAGTCAGCGTAGACGTATCATGCGGCAGTCAGGAGGACCTAATATATATGTCTATGGTTAGGGCACGAAAAATGTATGGCAACTATTACAAATTATGTGTTAATTTACACCAATCGCAATCTGGAATTGTCCATTATTATACAATTATTAAGAAAAAACTTTTTTGTATTTTATTTTGCAGTACGTAAAAGAAAAGCATTGGAATTACAGACATCTAATGGTAATGCCAATATGACCAATTACTTTATCGTTACTATTATTTATTCGAAAAAAGAAAAAAAGGTTTATCGGCCTCCTCTCGCACACCCCATCCTACCTGATGATACGTTTACGTATCATAGTAAAAAAGGAACACTACTCAGTATGAAATGTTAACATTTATAAATAAAGATGTACACATAACTGTGAATGTGCCTTAAAATCTATTTCCCCCCCAAATAAAATCTATGTCATAACGATTTTTCTCAGGTTGTGTGTTCGTGGAAGTGCAATCCATAAATGTAAAGGGAAGTTTCAAATTTACCATGTGTCATTGAAAGCAACAAAAGACATGCCTTTTTTAACGTCTACTTGCTAAATTCTTGCCTGAAGAGAGCTTCGTGTTCTTCTGGGTTGTGTTTTGCACAAAAGACGGCGAAAACCTTTAACTTTATTTTAAAAGAAGTTTCTTCAGGTAAGGCTTTTTTTTAAGTATAGTACTCTAAATGACTAACACGCAGCGCCGAAGGCAGTCCTGCCATTTGATATTTACCTGTGTTTGTCAGTAAGGTTACGCTGCTAACCCAATAGCTTGTAATCCTGTGGATTTGTATACTACGTTTAAATGTAATACTGCAGTTGTCAGAAGATTTTTTCCCCCCACATTTACATTGCTGCTAGCTTAGCTGTGCTAGCCAAAACTTATTGAAAAAGTCGCCATTTTTCGACGTTTTGACTCCGTGCGTCACTGTAGCACGCTAATGGATAATGCATTTTATTTTCCACCAAGAGTCATGATTCAACCCTTTAATTCGGCTCCGTAGCGACTCATTAAAGAACTTGTTGACAGCGAGGAGTGGCTCGTGCTTCGGGCTGTCACGTGCCGAGACATGCCCAACTCTGCGTGCAGTGACCCCGGCGCCAGGGTTTCGGACCCGCAGCACTCCCAGAAGCTGCTGCGAGTCCTCCGGATCTTCTGGGAGGAGAAGAGCTTCCACGACGCGGTGCTGGTTGTTGATGGAGAGGAACTTCCGGTGCAGAAAAACATCCTGGCTGCTGCCAGCCCTTACATCAGGTAAGGTCACAGGGAGGGACGTGGGACAGACTTTGATGGTTCCCAGGTGAGATGCCTGTGATGACTTTGTGTTCTTGCAGGCTAAAGCCGGTTGTGTGTTGACATATTTCAGTCTGCAGTGAGAAAACATGTTAGCCCAGTAGTAGTAGTCACTGCTGCTTTTAGCAACCTTTGTCTTGCTGAAGGAGTTCCTCAAGGATCCATGTTAAGACCACCAAGGTGTGTCCCAAATAGTATCATAGTCATAAACCTACAAGCAGTTACGTATTTCAGTTGTATTAGTTGATGTGACAGGATATTGTGATACATGTTGTGTTGAAAACTGCAAATTGTCCAAACCATAAAGAAAATGTTGCCCATCTATTTTTATTTTCATCCATTTCTGGCCCACAAAGTTGGAACCAACTTTCAGTGACCTTAACATCTACCTGTGAAACGGATCCCTCAAAGGTGTACTGTGGACAGCAAGTTGCAGCTTTTGTCCGTTAGCTGTGAAGCAAACTTTGAAAGGGGGTTTAAGTTTCATTTGAAAAGGCCTGAAAGGGTCTTAAAAGTACATTATGATAATGATAGTTTTCCCCAAACCCAAAAATCTACATTTAAGATTAAAAACTGTTTTTGGTTCCTTGCACATGAATATCTCTCTCCTTTCTTTATATAGACGCAAAAGAAAAAGGTTCCTTATTTTGAATAAGGACTAAATGTAGTCGTGTTTGTTTTGTTTTTGTTGTGGGGGCTGTGCCTCTGTTTTTGTTGATTAAATCATTATTCTTAGATCAGGAACAAACACACATGTTTAGGAGAGACTTGTTAAAAAAGAAAAGAAAACAGAATATAGAGCAATCCAGGATTTCACATATGCAATATATATAAACACGTATATTAATTTAAAAGAAACAACTCAAACTTACATTTCTTTGTCGTTTATTTATTAAATGACACCTTTACTGTTTTCATGTTTTTTATTTTTTAGTAAAATACATTTATTTGACAGTTCTACATTTGATTTGTGTATTATTTTTCTTTATTTTTGTTATAGAAAATCTCAAAGTTGTGCAAAATAGTTTGTTTTCTGATGTGTTGTTTTTTTTTTTTCTTTTCTTTCAAGGACCAAGCTGAACTATAACCCACCGAAAGAAGACGGCTCCACGTACAGAATCGAGCTGCAGGGGGTCTCCATGGCCACCATGAAACAAATCCTAGATTTCATCTTCAGCGGTGAGGTGAGTCCCGGAGCGTCGCTCTTCTCTCTGTGAAGGTTCATGTTTTGGGGTCTTCATTTCTGTGCTCTCTGCTGTCAGATTACCCTGAGTGAGGAGACCATCCAGGACATGGTTCAGGCGTCAGACATGCTTCTCATGACCGACCTGAAGGCCTTGTGCTGCCAGTTCTTGGAGAGCTGCATCACTGCAGAGAACTGCATTGGCATCCGCCTCTTCTCTCTGCACTACTGTCTGCACCACGTCCACCACGTCGCCACCGAGTTCCTGCAGACCCACTTCAGGGACGTGGAGCTCACGGAAGAGTTCAGGGAGCTGCCTCCGGAGCGCCTGTGCGAGCTGCTGGCCATGGAGAAGCTCAACGTGGGCAACGAGAAGCATGTTCTGGAGGCTGTGGTGCGGTGGTTCGCCCACGACCCTGATGAGCGCAGGGTGTGTAAACCCACTACCTCTCCATGTTTTATGAAAAAACTAAAAAAAGAGGGAAACTTTGAAATTTAGAAACAGAACTCCCCCCAAAAACATGTGAAAATCTTCAGACCTGTTGTTAAATGGCAAAAATGTACTTTCTGCTGAACTAAAACCAGAAAATCTCCCAAAATGCAATCTAACTTTTGGAAATTTAGCAGATTCTGCCTCGTGGCTGATGGAGTTGTATGGTTTGGAAACACAGGAAGTGAGGTTTTGGTTTGTTTGCAGGTTCACATGAAGCAGGTCATGTCATCTGTGTGGCTGCAGGGTTTGGACATCAGCTACCTGAGACAGCAGGTCTGTTACTGTCACTTCTGCTGTGTACCAGAAAGAGAAAGCACTTTTGTTTTGTTAGCTTATCATTTATCTTTTTTTTTAAGCTGTTTTCCTTCTTTCTATGGGTTAACATGAGATAAAAGTCCATTTATTAATTCTAGGAATTTGTATTTTTTTCTTTTATCTTTTACCATAAGAACCCATCATTCAGTTTAGCATAATTGGCTCACAGTTGAGCTTTTTTTGCTTTAAAGTTTTAAACGTTTTAGTTGTGAAGCACTTTTTTCAACTGATGTTTGTGATTTATTTAGCTAAATTTTCCACTTTTTGTCTTTTTCTGTTTGTATGTTTTTGTTCTCATTCAGCATCATTTTTTCTAGAATTTTTAAAAATGTTCTCAGTTTATGACAGGTTAGTTTTTTTTTCCCCATTTCACTTTTTTCTGTCTTGAGTTTTTTTTTTTTTTTGCAAATAATTTTTTCTTCTTTTGGGTGTACAAGTCTTATCTTTAGAAAATGTGACCTAAACAATTTTTCTAAATGTTGTTCCCTAAATCAGGCAGGAACTGGGTCACATTTGGGACTTGTCTTTGTGAGCTCGCTCTGCTGTGTCTTCCCATCAGGCCATGGGGGAGCCGCTGATGAGGGAGGTGATCACAGATCACTGTCAGAAGGTGCTGACGGAGGATCCGCTGCAGGGCGAGGCGATGCTCGCCGCCTTTAAGCCCAGAGGCTACTCTGAGTGTATCATCATTGCAGGAGGAGAAGATCGCAAGTGAGTCCTCGTCTGTTTGCTTTTTGGGGGGTTTTGACTGCAGCGCCACATCTGCAGCTGCGTTTCAAAAAGGTCTGCAGACCCTGAGCAGTTAGATCTGCTTTCCTTCCAGGGACGAATCCCTCTCCAGTCTTGGTTTTTGGTGACAGATTTATTTTTGTTCGGGAGGACAGCGGAATGACCTGCTTCTCTCCCGTTCAGAACCAGGAAGCCCACCGGCGCCACGCGCTGCATGTGTCCACTGTACGACAATAACAGAAAGGACTGGATCGAGCTGGAGCCGCTGAGCGTCCCCCGCATCAACCATGGCGTGGTGGCTGCAGGTCAGTGCGTCTTAGCCCTGAAGCTGGAGAAACCCCCACCCGAGCAGAGGTGATGTTAAAGCAGCGCTGTCTCCCGTCTGTTAGAGGGCTTCCTGTTCGTGATGGGCGGGGCGGATGAACACGGGACAGTCCTGGACAGCGGGGAGAAGTATGACGCCGACTCCAACTCCTGGAGCTCCATGCCTTCCATGCTGCAGGTGCAAAAACCCCACACACCTCTTTTTTGTTTTTGTCTTTGTGTAGAGCATATGGATGAGAGAACAAGAAAAGAAAACAACAATTTCTTGATGGGATTTTATGTCGTGTTTTTTTTATTTTCCCAGCCTCGTCAGAACTTCGGCGTGGTGGAGCTTGACGGCCTGATCTACGTTCTGGGAGGGGAAAACGAAACCGCTGAGCTGACCTCGGTGGAGGTGTTCGATCCTCACCTCAGCACCTGGAGGATGCAGACCAGCATGACCATGATCCGCAAGGTAAGCCCCACCAGACCACCTCAGACCAAAGAAACTTTACAGAGAAAGATCTAAGACTTCACATGTATTTATAATCAAACTAAATAGTTTGTGATTAAAAAACAAATTGTATTGAAAAAAGATTAAAAACATGTCTGCCTTCTTCATTATTTTAGTTACTTAAGTCTTGAAATATTCTTAAAAAAAGAATTTACGTTTAATGTCATTTTTATCAGTAATATATTTTTAGGATTTATTTCTGTAAAAATCATGTGAGATAAAAAATAAAAAGCATTTATTTTGAAGTGTTTACTCATTTTTTTTATTCATAAGCAATTGAAAAAAATTCATGATCATAAAATACTTTTTGGTTTATTTCTAAGAATAAAAAAATATTAAAATAAAAAGGATAGAATAAAAATAGAAATGTACCTTCAGGAAACCTTTTTTCAGCTGAAATGTCCATATTTGACCAGCAGGGGGCGCCAGAGCACGACTTACTTTGTTTTGTCATCTGAAAAAGCTAATTTCTTCCCTGATTGTTCTCTTTAAGTTAAAAAGGAGTAAAAACAAACAAACCAAACAGTTGCAGAAAATGACCATAATAAGTACAAATTTGCCTTTTCTGTAACATTAAAAAAGAACAACAACAATATTCTTTTCAGGGAGATAAAGCTCCATTTAAAAAAAAAAAAGGCAAAAAAAAGTTTGAATAAGAGATGTGACGGGAGCAGAAGCACAAATATAGAAACAATTTAACATCTTATATTATTTATTTTGTTTTTTAAAAAGTAACAGATTGATTTAAGCAGAGCTGCAGCTGCAGAGATGACAGTTTCTCATTTTCCTCGACTGAAAAAGAGCTTCATGTTGACCCAACTGCCGTGCTGTCATAAGAAAAGCTTTTGGTTCTGTCCTCACAGTCTCAGTCCTGTCAGAGAGAAGAACCATCAGAACTTCAGAATAACCCCCTTCCCCATTTTATGCTGAACCGGTGGCCTCAGATCTTTATTCTAACCTGACGGTTATTTCAGTCAAACTCCAGCACGGAAGATCTGAGACAAATGTAAAAATGTATGCCCTTTTTTTTGTTGTCTTGTAGGTTGGATGCTATGCTTCCATGAACAAAAAGATCTATGCTGTTGGTGGGGGCTCCTACGGGAAGCTGTTCGACTCTGTGGAGTGCTTTGACCCTAAAACCCAGCAGTGGACGGGCCTGTGTCCCCTGAAGGAGCGGCGGTAAGAAAGACGGCAAAATCGGTTCTGCTCGGACTTCCCGGCGTCCGTCACATGTTCTGCTCTCATGCCAGCACCTCGGCCTAAAAGGAAGTGAGACATCACTCCTGGGCGGTTGTCATGGTACCCGACGTGATGCTTTTGGTTTCAGTTTGAGTTGCCCCGCCGTCATGCAGCATCAGCTGTGGTTCAGGAAGTCACTGCAGGTGGAGCCACGCGCTCTCACACTAGACGCCACTGCTTTAACTCGTGATGCACGGCCAGCCGCTTCGCCCTTCAGCCAGTCTCTTCTCCGACCTTCAAGCCATTTGTTGCCCATACGTTTCTATTTTCTCCACCCTTTAAAATGACAGGTTTTTATTTTAAAAGCAAATCTGTTTGCCTTTAGTCAACTTAAAGGCGCATTCCAATGAAATTTGTGTTCTTAACATGTTCTTGAACATATGTTAAGAAAATTAAGCTTAAATTAGCATTTCAGAGTATTTCTTTCTTTAAATAGTTGTGACATATGAAAAGCCTCCCAGCTCCGCTCCATTCTGATGCATCGTTGCAGACAAATAGATCAATCTACGTCTTTATTTTCCTCGTCGGAGCTGTCATCTCTCTCAAAACTGTAAAGCTGGATGGCTCCAATATTGCTCACCATTATTGATGCTTCGCTAATGTCAGGTTGGGGGCGTGAGTGGCTGAAAGATAGCGGGAGAGCATGTAAACTGAGAGCTCTCAGCCACAGGGAGAGGAAGAGGGGATGGGATTGCTCCACGCCAACAGTCCCGTCCACAACACAGAGGCTAATTTTTAATGAACTACTGCAGCTTTGCAGAAACTGTCCTAGAAAACTACAGTTTTTTCTTAAATTTGGTTAAAAACAGTATAATTATAAGGGGCCCGTGTCATGACATTAAAAAATTAAAATATATCTCGTTCCCACAGATTAATATCTCGTTCCCACAGATTAATATCTTGTTCGCACAAAATACTATTCTGTTCCCTCGAAACGATTAACAGTAATTATTCACGTCAGAAGTCATTCATAAACACGGATATGCTCTCCTTCCGGCCGCAAAAGCCGCTTTCAGCGTTAACTTCCGTGTCTCTGTGACCCACATTCGTTCAAGAAAGGAATAAGAAAAACAAGAATTATCAATTTATTATTGTCTCAATGAATATAAGACAAATATCATAAGATTTATGATACCTAAGCTGCTTTGCCATACGATAACTGCTGCTAATAGCTCCGCCGCAGAGCTGTTTGCTTGTCATGCCGGCATTCGGGCAGCTGGCTGGCCGGTAAACAGACAGCCATCTGATATTGTAGTTTAGGGTTGAATAGGAATAATAATATTCAGGACTTGTCTTTTATCAACATACGCTTTAGCAGTAGGTTTACATTTGAAGGCTAAATGCTAACTAGCCGATCATCGCACGAGTTAATCATTTCGAGGGAACGGAATAGTATTTCGTGCGAACAAGATATTAATCTGTGGGAACAAAATATATTTTCATTTTTTAATGTCGTGACACGGCCTCCGTATAATCATAATTAAAGGATCACTTTTTGAAAATAGTTCAAAGGATGATCGGAGCGGGACTTTAAACGTAGCTTGTGTTAGTTTAGTATTCTGGGTCAGCTGGACAAATCATAAACCGCCCTCTTCACGCTTTAACTCAGGAGTTGTCAGGACGTTGTCTTACCGGACAAAAGAGAAAAGTTACTTTAGTCTCTTTAAAGGCTGAACATCACTGAATCATCAGGTATTGGCTGCAGAGCGGAGCGTTCATTGCTGCTCATGTTCTTGGCTACTGTAGCTAGAAGCTTCCCATCGTCATTTATTATTTTAAATTGATATTTTAATGGAAATTGTGAGTTGAAACTCATTTATCCTGTTGTAAAATAGACTGGTAACTTAGGTCGGTCAGCAAACAGCCAATCAGAGCTGAGAATCCTTTTGCGTCTTATTATTTGGTTGGGATTTAACATCTGGGTTCAGGAACTCCTTACCTCCACCTTTCTCCACCCATTCCCCACTGCACTTCAGCTGCTGTCCGTCTCAGCCGCCGTTACCTCTTCTGCCTGTTCTTCTGGTAACGGTTAAACAGAGCAACAAAAATCAATATATTTGCTTTTTTGATTAAGTACACAAAAAGAGCGAAGAATGTTATGAAAGCTGAACTGAAAAGAAGCTGAAGATGATTAAGGAAGCAGCTGCTGCCCACAAACACCTCCGGAAGAAATTCAGACTCGGCCTGATCTGTGGGGGAAAAAACCGCCCAGTCATGATCAGCGAGCCGGGTCTGTTTTTTGGGGTTGCTGCTGCTGCTGCTGAAACAGCTCTTAGGAGTCATCTGAAGGTCAGCTGGTGTTTGTGGCGATCACTCACATCCATCTCATGTTTTTTTTTTGCTGTTGAAGGTTTAAAAAAAAAAAACGCAGATGAAATCATCATCTATGAATGTTTTCTGGAAGCTCGTGATGTGACCTGCAGCTTCCGGCGTGCAAACCAAAGTGAGAACTAAACCCCGCCGTTGTGTTCAGGTTCGGCTCCGTGGCGTGCGGCGTTGGGCAGGAGCTCTACGTCTTTGGTGGAGTCCGGAGCAAAGAGAACGAAAACCCGGAGACGAGACAGATGTTGACCTGCAAGTCTGAGTTCTACCACGACGAGCTGAGGAGGTCCCATTCAAACTTCTTTAAGCTTTATTGCTGTACAAAGTTGACATTTTAACGAGTGACCATCATCAGTTGGAGTTCAAATTCGCCCACAACTGGTTTACTTTCAGACTGAAGATGCGTTTAAGCTCACTCCATTTAGCTTTCAATAGAGTTCCTTTGTTGTCATGACAACTGTATGTAATGCTGGAGTATTTATTCTGTAAGATTAGCCCAAAGGTTTTTGCAAAACTTTGTTTTTAGGGGTTTAGGTTTCGCAGATCATCTCCAAAACACCGAGTGTGCTTAAAGTGTGCTCTGGTACAGGTGGATGTTCCTGGACGACCAGAGCCTGTGCATCCAGACCAGCTCCACCTTTGTGTATGGCGCGGTGCCGATCGGAGCCAGCATCTATGTGGTGGGAGACCTGGACACGGGTGGGTAGCGTCAGCGGAGCGCCGTTGGGGTGTCACGGATGGGTTAGGTGATCGGTCTTTGCTCCTGCGCAGGTACCAGCTTCGACTACATCCGAGAGTTCCGCCGCAGCTCGGGGACCTGGCACCGCACCAAACCCATGGTGCCCACGGACCTGTCCAAGACCGCCTGCGCCGCCTTGCGCATCGCCAACTGTCGCCTGTTCCGCCTTCAGCTGAGTCAGGGAATGTTCCGGATCAGAGTGTGACCCGGCCGGCGAGCTGCGCTCTTTACCTGCTGGAGGTTTGGGATTGGGGACTTCTGGGACTTCGGGTTTACCGTGGCTTGATGTAGAGGACGTCTCTTCGTTTACGTGTTTGTCGTGCAACTTTATGGAGCAAAGGAAGATCTCGATGCCACAGCTTCCTATTTTAAAGGACTTTAAACTGAGGCTTGATTTGTGTAGTAAAAAAGAACATTCCTCTTATGTGACACTCCAGTGATTCAACAGCATTGTTACCCATTTTATCAGGAAGCACAGGCAATTCAGGATGTTCCAGTTTGCCTTTTAACCCTTAAATGTGTCATTTTATATTTGTGGCTGTGTATTTGCTAAAAATGAGCTTCCGTTGGTGTTTGGGTCATGCTGCTTCGCTGTGATTTCCAAGAATCTCTGCGGCGTTTCCGCCTCAGCTGCTGAGGTTTGACTCCATGCGTTGTTTCCTGGTGCCGTTGGTTTACAGTGTGAGGTAGCAGAGATCTTCCACTGCAGCGTGTGGTTGCTGCACAGGTCCACCACGTCTAATGCTTGGGTCTCGTACACTGAGATGCTGGTTTGGGGACGATCGGGTGCAGCGGTTTCTGCGTTTTCACCTTCACTGACAGAAGTCAGTTTCCGTGTAAATGCACTGAAACACACGGATCGTGGTCAACGTTTTTATTAGTCAAAATGGGAATTCTTGGATTAAAAATGTGGACATCCCAAATTTAATTAGTCAACATTGCCTTTAGTAAAAAATCAATTTGACTTTGATGAATCTGTTTTGAACCCAACCTTGCGTCTTGTGTAGTTGAACCATTGACTGTATAAAGGAACTGGACAGAGTCAGTGTGACGTGGCCAAAGAACATGGTTCTACTTCCAGATTCAACAAAATGAAGTCTGTTCAGTCGCCAATTTTTCTATGAGTGGGCTTGTTGGAAGTCCACCCCCCCACCACTAGAAAGCAGGCTGCACAAAATCTGTCAAATGCTTCAAAGGTTGGACGTGGTGGCGCGCAGGAACCACATACTTTTATTGAGGAATCTGATTGGTCAGTTTATAACTTCTATGACTTGCACTACATGATTAAAAAATAAGGATTAGCAAGAAGATGATTTAAAAAAAACAACCCAATATGGTAAAATGTAGCAGATCAAGAATTGGTTGTTCTGATAAATATAAGGAATATAAGGCTGTTGATTTCTCCATAGTTTATGGGATTTTAGCTTCTTTCCTTGTTTGGAACGTGAGAAGGGCGGGGCCACTCAGTCCAATTCTTATATACAGATAATGAACTTAACCAGTAATCAAGGCTTTCTTCTGCTTCTGCGGTAAACTCCATGTTGGGTTTCAGGAGAAAATCCACTCGGCGGTCCAATTGTTAATCCTCAAACCCTCCGTTCAGCTCATAGTAGTGAACGTCGGCCTCTTGGTGTAGTGCTTTGTAAGGGTTTGGGTTTTGCATCCGTGTGTGGAGCTGCTGGGAGGAAATTCTGCACCTTCTCTTCTGTAGTGACGGTTAAACGGCGTGTCGCTGTTTTTTTATGATTGTAAGGAAAAGAGGCAGAATAAGGACGACAAACAGATCGCTGCATCTGAATCTGTAGCATTTTGTTATTGATTAAACCATGTGACTACGCTCAACAAGCTGTAGCTGAAGATCAGAGGAATATTTGAAGAAATCTAAAGCAGCTTTCCTCAGAAGAGCTGGACTCTGCCTTAAGAGGGAGGATGAGGAGCTCCGTAATCCAGAACGGCTGAGTTTTTAACCCCTCCCTGCCCCCCTTTTCTGAATTGTAATAAATTGTAAATGCATAAACATAAAACGTTTTAATCACCAGAAAGTATGAAGGTTCATTTTAAGTGTATTTTCTAATTGACATGGTAGTCAATGGGGAGTTGCTCCTTTCTGACTCCAGTCTCCAGTGCTCTTAAGAAGAACTGCAGCATTTAGTACTTTTGGGTTTGTGTCTCATTCAGGGTTGGAGGTTTGGGATTCCTGGACTGCCTCTTGTTTGAAAAAAAAAAAAAAAAAATCAAACATGTTGCTGGAAGGAGATCTGGGTGTAGATCCAGGAGGAGCCAGAATGGGGAGTCCTGAATCGGTCCTGCTCGGATTGCTTTTGAGTTTAATGGATGGTTGGTTTTTGAGGTGCAGTTTCATAGTGCAAAACCAGTTTCCCTCTGGTTTAGCTGTTCAGAATAAAGACTTTCCGCTCTGATTTACTGGAAGAAACGGCTTTTTAAACTGGATCTTAGCAGGCTCAGATCTTCTAAACATCTTCCCGTGTTTCTAATCCACTGACAAAGAAAGAAACAAGTGATTCACAGCACATGCACATGGAAATAATCCTCTAGCTGAGTGTGAATCGATGTTTGTGTTCATTTTGACACTTTTATATTTTTCCGTGTGTCATCATTTACAGTCAACACTGCTGCACATTTCCAGTTCGCTCTGTTTACTCAACACTTCCTCTGGACTCCCTGTGCAGGGATCCTTCAGAGGACAATTAGAAACTCATTACAAAGAGGTTAACTTCAGCCGAATGTGTGTTCTGGTCGGCTGGAGGTGATGCTCCCGCCTCAATTTGCACTTTTGGGGAAGTTGCTGTTCAGTGTGTTTCATTTAGGTCAAAGGGATTAAATGGCAAAGCTGTCAAACAGACATTTTGTTCATCTTGTTTTTTTGTTTTGTGGTGATATGGATTCAAACCTCCAAGCAATGAAGCACAGCAAAAGATGACTAACCTCCAACGGTTCAAGACAACAAGTTTAGGTCGTAACATCAGCCAAGTATCATCAGAAAGAACCAAGAAAATTTGAATTTAAAACCTTTTTAGTCATTTTCGTTTTTTTAGAAGATTTTCTTTAAGTTTTAAGTACAGGAACTATGGAGACAGTGATGCATTTTCACTCCATTTAAGTAAGCCATGCAACAGTTTTAGGAAATCCAGGAACCTGTGTAACTTAATAAAGACTGGGATTTTACTTGAAAACCTGTAAATGTAAGTAATCAGAAAAATAAAATCAAAATCAAAGATGAAAGCAGGAGCTCTTTGGGTCAACCCTCTCACTAAAGATTTAAAGAAGCCAAAGATTTCAGACCTGTAAGAAGACAAAAACAAACTAAAACAACTTCGTGACTTCTGCAGATTGTTATCTTCGTCAAGTATTTTATCTATGTAAACAAGGTGTCGCTCTATCTAGATTGAATATTTACCATGGGAACATCTGAGTAAACATGGTGTCATCTGCATACAGTGAAACATTTGTGTCACTCAGCTAGACATATCCTCCTCCCCAAACACCTGGTCATGGGTTTTTGGTCAACAACACAGTTTGTCATAGGTGAGTCTTCCTGGTGGGAGTTCCTCAGGGCTTTCTTTTTGGCCCCTTTAATTTTTTCACACAAACGTGCGTCTGTTTGGCCAAACCTGAGTATTGTAGATGTAAAAAAAAAGTTGATATGAAAGTTTGATTGATTTGATTTATTGATTTGTTTCAAGCATTGTAGTCAAAGCAATAAAGAATTTACACATTTATCAACTCATTACAGAAATGTTGAAATGCATAGTTGGAAAAAACAGAGACTAAAACAAAAGAAAACAAGTTTGAGTTGTTAAAAAATAGATTATTTGCATTAAGATGATTGTAATGCTCTTCATGCTGGTCACCTTCAGCCTTCTTCAGATGGTCAGGAAATGCTGCGGTGGAGCTCCGAACAGGCCCAACAGGCAAAAATGAACTAAAGCTTCCTCAGTTTTGTCCGCTGTTATGGTAAGTTTACTGTTTTTTTTTTCTTTGCTTCTCTTTAGGTGTGCTGCCAACTCAGAAGTAAAAAGAAAACTAGCTCAATAAAAAAAAATATGCTTTAAAAAAACAGTTTTCTTTGATTTACATATTTGTGTTTCTGCAGACATCCTCTGTTGTTAACGTTTCTTTGTTTTTGTCCTAATTTCTTTGGTTGCAAAGAGAGTGTTTGTTTGTGTGGACATTGACGTGGTCTCGGCTGTAAAGTGGTTTTATCTTCATCCTTTCTTGACTGAGCTGCAGCTCTGAAAAGAGAGGATGGAGATGTTTGAGAAAGTCCTTCCGTAGCGTTCCTGCTGGGTTTGGGATCTTGAAGTCCCGCATGGATGGACTGTTTCTTCTGCATCCCTCTGAGACAAGACGTTCCTAATTTTGGCAACAACGACGACAAAAAAAAAAAAGAAGTTCTGGAAATTAGTCTTGTGTTCTACTCGAGACGGATTCCAAGGTTTCTCAGAGGTGTTTTGTGCCAAAATGATCTTCTTCAGTGCCATTTGACTGGCAGATAGGGAGTTACTGTTTAACAGAGCAGGAACAGTCTAAGATCTGCTCTCACTCTGACTCCAAGCAGATCTGGAGGAGCAGCTCCTCCTCAAAGATCTTGCCTGATGTGTTCTCAAACACCTGATGTTTCTGAAGTTCCTCACATTCAATTTCTCCTTTTTTTTTACGGCAGAAATGACCTAAAAAAGAAACCATTTCCCTCCTTTACACTCAGAGCGTTCAGTTAGAATCAGAAATGCTTCATTGATCAACACGTGGGAAATTTGTGCCTTACTGTAGCAGCATTGCAATCACAAAATAAAATAGAATAATATAAAAACAAAATCAATGTCAACAAATAAGGTGGTATAATTTAAAAGCTATTTACAAACAGTACAGGCAAATGTGTGCAAACATTTTTTAATGTGCAAAAGTTATCGGTTACCCTGTGAGTTATTGTGATTCACCACGATTTGAATAAAGAAATATTATATTTTTTATATATGTCCTTCGACCTGAGAAAAGGGCTGCAAAAACACCCTTTTTTTTAATCAAAGTGGTCTGTAATCTGACCTGGCAGCAGCGACGTCATCATCTGGTGTTTGTCAGTGAAGGTTTTGTCTGGTCTGTGTGTTTTTTCAGAGTTGTTTAAACTCAGACATATCAGGAGAGCAAGAAATGATGCTTGAAATAAAAGCAAGTCCAGACTTTGATTCAATCGCTTCAGGACCTCCATGCAGAGTTGGATTAATAGACTGTGAGCGAGTTGAATTTGTGGTTTCATTTATAACAAACCATCACACCACCATCACCGTGTTTGTTTGTTATTTTGAAATGCTGTCCTGTCTTACACTTTTCAGAAAGTTCTGCTTTTTTCCCTCATAAATCCACAGAAAACTTGTGTTTTTTGATGGTGGAGATGATCTTATCAAATGTGAGTCTTTATGTTCTTGTATCTCAGCATCATCTTTATCTGTAAACTTTCTCGTGGATCCAGTTTCTTCCAAAAGTCTCTGTCTGACTGTTGAATGGTGGCCTCTGACCTGACCTGAGTTCAGTGAGGCCTGCTCTTCTTTCCATATTCTTCTGTGAAAAAGTCCCGAAGCAGCAGAAATGTCTAACCCGTAACAGTCTGTTTCCTGATTTTCTTTAGATGGAATCATGATCTGCTGCTTGATGAGATCTTTCAGCCGATCCACAAACTCCTGTTTTGGTTTTGTTTATCTTTGTTTACTGGGTGTTTGAAGCTCGGAGGTCAGCGTAGCGGTTTCAACAAATACTTGTTTCCGTGCCAGTATTTTTTTTTTTTTTCTTTCGTGATGAAAGTTTGAATGAAAGGTGAGGAAGCTCTAAGGATGGCGAGGAAGCGGAGAAGTCCGCTTTAATATCTCCATCTAAAAAAAAAAAAATGGGTTTCTCACAGCGCGGCTTCCTCGACGCTGATGTGCAGGAGTGATGCACCTCTCAGGTTTCCCTTTGCTTCTCGGCAGAAGCTCCTCCGGATAGCAGACATGTTTCAGCGAGTCGACGTGTTCAGCTGTGCGTCATATTTACTGTAAAACCCTGCATTATTTCAGTTGCTTCACCGTTTGTCATCTTTTTGCTTTTTTCAGTTTATTTTCCACTTACTAAATGTTTTTCCCCTCCTAATCTTCTCCTCTTTGGTGTTTCTTGTGTAATTGGGCTCCACAGTCTTCCTTCTTCTATGTTTCCGGCTCCCTGTTGTCAATGTTTCTGTGGTTCTATAAGGGTAATCGGGGGACGTGATGAAGAATAGAGTTCCTGACATGTTTTTTTGAACCTCGGCACATCCAGCTGTGATGTTTGGAAATCTTTGAAAAAGCTTCTACATAAAACAAGTTGTTGCCTTCTTGGTTCCTTCACATGGATTTCTGCTCTGACTTAGGGTCTCCTAAAGGTGCATTTGGTTTGGGGTCCACTTTTTTTGTTCTTTTCCTATTTCACTTTATCAACTTTTGATCTGTTCTAAAATGTGATCTTATATATGATTTATGCCGTTTTTAGCCAAAATAAAGAAATAAAATGTCTAGTACAAACTTTCTGCAGATAGTTCATTAGAAATTCACCTCTGAGTTGAGGGCCGAACTGTTGGCCTGGAGAAACACCACTCCCCTTACCCTCCCCGTTGCTGAGAGCTCTTAGTTTACATGCTCTCCCGCTCGCTTACAGCCCCTCACAACCCCAACCTAACATTACGATGGCGAGTAGTAAAGTTTAGAGCCAGATTCCAGCTCAGATGGGCAAAACAAAGACGTAGATGCATCTATTTGTCTGCAATGATGCATCAGAATGAAGCGAAGCTCGGAGTCTCAGCATATTTTCTACGCCACAAAAATGATCTTTTTCAAACGGCATTTTGTTCGTCTGCTCCTGATTCACAACAATTAGTAAAAGAAATGCGATTTGGAGCTTAATTTATTTCATAAATGTCCCCTATTATGTGGAAAAAACCAGAAGAACATGTTAGAAACAACAAAGACACAATTTGTGGTGTAGGTGTTTAATACAAAACCCAAAATCATGAAGACCTGTGCGAAGTCGTGTGTCAAACTGAGGCTTTGGTTTGGACTTGAAGCTCTGACCGCTGCATACCAGCAGATATCGTCCCATCAGCTGATCCTGGTCAGAATCAGAATCATTTTATTGTCATTGATCATGCTTAGACAATGACATTGCAGCAGCCTTGGAGTGGTGAAGAAAATAAAATAGAATAAAATAAAAAGGAAATACTGTAACTCACATGTCTAAACAAAAATCTCCAATATGTACAGAAACAATTGAATAATGTACGTATGAAAAAAATAGAATGGAATGAGTTGAGTTGCCATGAGCGCAGGAAAAGCTGTTCCTCCAGTCTGGCCCGCCACTCTGCACAACAGGAACCTCCCTGATTTCTACAGAAGGTCAAATAAGTTTATCTGCCGTGCATGTCCCGCACAAGAAGGAGGTCGTTGACAAGTGCTTATGCTCCTAACCCCACAAGATTCTGATACTAGGACGCCAAACATGATTCAAAGGTCCAGGGGCTGATTGCTGCTACTCCTCCACAACAGAAAAGAGTTCTGGATAATTATACAACACATATTACTCGCTTGTTTGTTTCTTTTGTCTCATTGATCCAGTTGCAGTGATGTTACATGGCAGCTGTGCAGGTTAAAGTTTATTGTTTTTCTGCAGAAATGTCTCGTGTGATGACGGTGCATCCATGAGGGAAAGAAGTACAAAACAAATCAATGGGAACTAAAGAAAAGAGGCAAATAAAGAGTGAAAATACTTTAAAATGAAAGATTGACACAAAAAATCTAAACAAAATTGAAAGAAGCAAAGTAGTGCAACTTAAAGAAACAGTGAAAGATCACATTTTCATATAAACAAACTATAAAAATAAAGTTTAAAGGATGATCAAATAAAAATTAAAATAAAATTAAAAATGTTGAACTAAGAACAAATTAAAAGAAAAAATGATTTTTTTTAATGTGGAACAATAGTTTTTAAAATAAAAGTATTTCTAATGAAGTAGAATAAGAAAATATTCCTCAAAAGAATCCTAATGAAAACTACATACATTAAAAAAAGGTAATTGTTTTAGATTTATTAGTAAAATATTTCATAAATATTTGACTCTTATTATAAATAAATATCATTTATTGTTACTTTATTGTATTTCTTACTGTTGTATTTTTATAATTTGACAGTAAAAACGTTTAAAATTCTTTGTTTTCTTCTTGTTTTAGTCAGAGGCGGGGAGTCACTCGGAGCTCGTGCTTCCTCCTGCATTTTTCCTCGCGCACGCGGGGGGTGGGGGTGAGCGTGCGTCCTCGCGGCAGACACTCGAGCACAAAGACACGCGGCTCATCCGCTCGCCTCCTCTTTGACGTCAGTCGGCGATCACATGAACGAGCAGCGGCCAATCGGCGCGGCGCAGCGGAGAGTGCACGCTCCTCTTCACACCGAGACAGAAAGGCGAATTCAACGAAACCGAGGCAGCGAACTGACACGAAAGCCCACGGAGGGACCGCACAGCTGCCGCCCGAGGAGACCCCCGCGCGCGGCGCCGCTCCCCCGCCGAGGATTACCGCGTTCGGCCCCGGAGGGGCGAACGGATCGGATAT
Organism: Oryzias sinensis; assembly: GCA_037389245.1. NCBI lineage: Eukaryota > Metazoa > Chordata > Actinopteri > Beloniformes > Adrianichthyidae > Oryzias > Oryzias sinensis. The sequence continues at coordinate 4,953,006 of CM074499.1, forward strand.
AAGGCCATGGCCCTAACACACTGAGCCGCTCGTTGACGGATCGGGGGGGTGGGTGGGAGTGAAGACGCACCGTGGAGACAGTTCACGGGCTTTGTGCGCGAACGGAAATGGTGGATTATCGTGAAGGGCTCACAGAGACCCCCCTGCGCCTGGATCTGCTGCTGTGAAACCCGCGGCTGTGCGTGGGCCCGCCGCACTAACTGAAGAAGTGTTGTGGCGGTGGGTCGGTAGGTACCCCCACCCCCTCCCGCGACCTTATCCGTGTCTGGTTTTCGTTTTTCTCTCGGCTGGGCCCCCTGATGGCGGAGTCCTGAGCCCCCCGGCGGCTCCAAACGTTCGGACGACCGAGTCTGCGGGATTGGGGGAGATGGATGTGAACGGCGGCGGGGAGCTGCACAACAACCAGTTCTACCAGTGCGAGGAGAGCAAGCCGCTGCTGGGGGAGATGTCGGATGGCCACAACAACGCCAAGCCGGGCGCGGGGCCCTGCAAGCGGCCCCTGCACCACTGCAGCAGCAGCGGGATGCGCTACAAGCTGCTGCACGAGGGCGACATCCAGGTGTGCGTGCTCAAGCACCCGCGCACCTTCCTCAGCAAGATCCTCACGTCCAAGTTCCTGCGGAGATGGGAGCCGCACCACCTCACGCTGACGGACAGCTGCCTCAGCTCTGCCACAGTGAGTCCCCCCCCCTCCTTATCTGTGCGCGCCGGCATAAAAATGAGCGCTTTGTCTCGCATTTTTGGGGCTGTTTTCTGTCCTCCTCCGGGATTACGCGACGCTCCTCCTGACGCATTTTAATTGTAATTTACGCCTTCTCTCCGCCCGTTCGAACCCCGGCCCCACAGCCCCCCATCCCGGGGCTCTGGCTCGGTGTGCTCCGGAGTGTCTGGCTGCGTCAGAGGGTGTGATGTGAGGGCGCTCCTCTGCGGCCTGCAGGCTCCTGCCGATCAGCTGATGCTGCCAACACAAACAGGCCCGAGCGCCTCCGAGCAGCTGCGGGAGCGACTCTGATCAGGAAGACTGCATCAGGACCTCCTGCGCGGAGTTCGGCTGCTCACCTGTGGAGGCCCGTCAGGCTGGCTCTGAGAAATTCAGAAAAACCAAACCAAACAAAACCAAACAAAACATGAGAGCTTTTCACGCGCGACCATCTCCACGTTTTCTCATCTCCAGCAATTAACATCTTCAATGACAGAAATTATCACAAACAATCCAATTCGTTCAAATTTCCGATTTATCAAATAAAAAGGAGTTTAAAATGTTTTTCTAACAAGGGTCCCTCTAACTTCAGGACCAAAACTGTACACATGAGGAAGTTTGTGGAGCCAACATGAATGCTGATTCAGCATTTTCAGATCACTTCTTTCTGTCATTTATTCCAATGTTCCTTTGATTTACTCTTTGTTACATTAGGAAACATAGAGTTTATATTGTATTGATCAGTTCTTTAAAGACTCACTCTGATCATCTTTGACCTATTTTTAAAGCAGTGGTCTTTTAAATATGATTATGCTGTTTTTAGCCAAAATCCAAGAACCTGTGTCATTTTTGAGGACATAGTTTCTGCAGAGCGGTACAAGGACAACACAGCCTCTGTGTGGTGTTGGATTTTAAGCCCATCCCCTCTTCCCATCACCCATCTTTTTACCCTCTCTCTCGCTACCTTACAGCCCCTCACAACTCCAGCCTAACGTTAGCGGTGCAACAAAAATGGCGAGCAATATCAGAGCAATCCAGCCGTACAGTTCAGATCCAGATTCCAGCTCAGACGAGGAAAATAAAAACATTAGTGGATCTATTTGTCTACAGGTAGATGCATCAGAATGGAGCAGAGCAGGGAGCTTGTGGCCCGCCCATTGTAGCACCTACATCACTGCTACAGACTTTCTGTCATCTGCTCCTGATTCATAACAATTTGAAGAAAGAAATACTTAGAAATGCAATTGAATTCCTAATTTTCTTATAATATATGTTCTCCAACATGAGAAAAAAAATTCTAAAAACACAATTTTCCTTGCAGGGAATCTTTAAAGTCTTGTCACATTTGAAGTGAGATCCATCTGTCAGGTGGTTAAGTTCAGGAAAAATGTTTGGGCGTTTATTTCCAAATGTTTAGGTTATGATTAATTACTTTATTTATGCATTTTGAACCTTCGTGTTTCGTTTGTTGGTTGTCATAGTTTGGATTTTGGAATAACTTGGAGGCTCGTCCGCCTGAGTGAAACCTTTGCAGAGCTGTCGACTTCCTTTAAGTCTACATTCCTACTTCAATTGCATTTTGTGGGAATAAAACACTGCAATGCAAAGGTGCTTTTGTCTGTTATCTAATCTGAGACAAACTCTCAGTCTAGATGAAACGCAGAGGATACGCAGGTTTTGTTCCAGCGGGTAAAAGAACAGAAGAAGTTGCCATGTTTTTGTTTTTACTTTTTTTCAGCGGCTGATGGAGAACCAAATCCTCACAGTCTGCATTTATCAAGTTGGATGAAGTCAAAACACTTTTTTTTAGTGCAAAAGGCAGGATCTGGATTAGGACGTTGATAATATTTCAGACTTTTTAAAGGCTGAATGACTCGGCATTCCTCCTAGTGGCTGATGGAGTTTGTTAACCCAGATTTCTATCACACACACACATTTGAATTTAATGAGTGAAATCCGGTTGAAACAACAAACGACCCTTTCATGGTAACGTTGTATCTGCGATGTCATCTTTTCCTCTGGTCTTCCGTGGTTGTTGAGCAGGCTGATGAGGTCATGCTTGAAAATGGGACGTCGTTTGGTTCTGACAGATTATTAGGGAATGTTTTTTTCAGATTATTACTGTAATCTGAAAACGACGCGTGCATCTGGGATTAACGATGTCGGCAGCTATTAGCTGGTGAAAATAAAGACTTTTCCTTGAGCCTTTTTCTAAGATTTAATCCCACCTCTTAAATGGAACGTGGATATCAGTCGCATCATTGTGAGATGTGAGTTTCTGTTTCAATCTGACACACACAATAACACACCCACACACACACACACACACGAATAACAGCGGTTTGGTCAATTCTGCTGTCAGAAACTCACGTTGTTTAAAACCACAAACCAACACCTCAGAACAATGTATTTTGACCATTTTTTTCTTTTTCTTTTTTAATAAAAAGTGGTTTTCAATTCCAATTGTGCCAATTTTTAGACAAAATTAAAAAAAAAGTCATTTCCTAAGACTTAGTTTCTGCAGAGCGGCAGGAGTTGAGCTGTTGGTGGGACTGTTGGCCCACCCTCCTCCTCCTCCCCGTTTCTGAGAGCTCTCTGTTTACATGCTCTGTCGCTAGCTTACAGCTTTTCACAACTCCAAAGCCAACAGTAGCAGTGCAACAAAAATGGTGAGCAATATTGAAGCTATCCAGCCGAACAGTTTGGAGCCAGATTCCAGTTCAGACGAGTAGAACCAAGACGTACATGGATCAATAGCCTGCAAGCTTAATTATCTTTATATATGTGGTCCATCTGTAGAAAAATGCCACAGAGACCAAAAACGGGGTTTTTATCAGAGTGAGTCTTAAAAATGTACAAATTCACCTAAAACCATTGATTGAAATCAAGAACCAACTTCCTGGTAGTGGTTTTTACTCCACTGAATATTACTTTAAACGTTGTGATTTGTTCCTTTTGTGTGGTGTGTGGACTTTGTGTTGTAACGGAGTGTAGACGTCCTGGTGCTGGAGCCCAGAGAGGCAGTGTGCTGCTGCGATCACACTTCCTTGTTGTGTGTTTGTTTTGTGCTGTGAACTCTGCTAGCTGTCAGGCCTTCTTTATTGATTGGAGTGGAAGGGTTCGAACTTTGACCAGCCAACAGCCGCCTGAGGGACGGCCGGGAGATCTCCTCTGCAGCAGCTCAGACTAAAACAAAACAGATTTCTGCGCCTCTGAAGCGAAATTCGGAGGAAAACCGTTGTTTGAGTCCGTCTTTCACTGGATTATTAGCCTCAACTTCAATTATTAGCCAAAGACCTGCAGCCGTCTAACTGCAGCTGGGCTGCTTTGACTCTTAAAAACGTCTTGTCTCTTAAATGCTGTCCGGTAACCTCTGAAACAACTCATGTTGAATTTTTTTCTCTTCATCTTACTCAAATAAAGCAATGAAAGGGGCGGAGCTTATTTCAGGGTAAACAAAAACCGTTGGTTGCAGCTTCCTTGGCCTTGAGTTGCTTCGTGGATGTGTGTAACTCAGCATAGTTTGACGTTTGGATGTAGTTCTTCTGGTCTGGTCTTCTGGTCTGCACCTTGGTTCACACTGTCACATGTGACAAACCGTCAGACGTGACCTGGAATGGCACGTAATTAATAACGTTGGGGAATTTTGCTGTCACACCACAAAACCACGTTTTGGCCCGTCTCAAACCACAGTTTGCTCGGTCACCTCTGAGCACGAGAAGGGGGATCGAACCCTTGAGTCAAACCAGGCAGTGGATTCCTGGGCATTAGTTTGCCATCAATCAGCAAAAAGTACTTCTTTTCAGCCTTAAAAGAAATTTGGTTTATAGACAACTGCGATACAGAAGTACATACAACAGTTGTTGAGCCCCCAACACTTGTTCCTGCGCTTTGCCCATGAGACCAAACCCTGTAATTGAACCCAAAGTCTAAACTGCTCCCCGGGCATTGACTGGAAAAACAATGGACACCTCAACCCCTCCCTTCTCGTCTTCCCAAATTAAAGTTCCCTTGCTTCCTGATACGGGCGCCTCCATGTTGAAACTAGTCAACAGTGATTGGTCCGAGTCACTCTGAGTCATCGTATCCATGGCGACAGTAGTTGGCATAGAAACCATGACTCAGAGCGACTCGCAACGATCACTGTCGACCGGGGTCAGCATGGCTGCGCCCGTATCGGGAAGCAATGGTGAGTGTGAGTGGGTGAGTGACCCGGAGGGAAGTCATTTTCTATGTTTGACTTCTCACTTTGATTCGTCCATCGTTTTTACGGTCTATGGTTTTCAGGGCAGACGCTCCTGCATAAGAATACAGAGTGGGTCCAGTTCTACGATGAATTTATGAATCATCAGCTCATACTCCGTGCCATATCCAGATGTGATCAACTTAAACATTGAACTAAATTCTTGACATTTTTTTTAAGGACCTTTTGGTTTTTATCTATGAATATGATCGTAAATCTAAGAACCTGTAGCTGATCCTGCGGGAAGCCCAAAGCAGGCGCCTTCGTATTGACTGGGAGTGATTTTGTTTCCAGAATTTCCTTTGTGCCGCGGTCTTGTGTCGTCGCGCCTCCTTAGTTTAGTTGGGGGCCTGAACGTGAACGCGCGCTTCCTGAGCGCCGCTGCGCCGCTGCTCGCCTGTGTGGCCAGAAGAAAAATGCTGACCCACTTATGGCTGCCGGCGTGTTGAGAGGCGACCTCCAACCGGGAGGCTGGGAGAGCCGACTCCTCAACAACATCCTCCCGCTCGGCGAACAGCAGAGATGATTGAGAGGAGAGAAACAAACCTTTGTGAAAGGGAGAGCTGCTGCCAAGAGGGTTCATGTGGAGTCAGCTCTGGGACAGGAGGTGGAGCAACCTGTCTACCAAGCACTTGGTTAGGGGTTCAAATCCCAGATTAGAGACTCAAAATGTCCTTTGATAAGATAATCGGCATCCAACAATAAAAAGCATTCTGTGTAACGCTTTGCATAAAAGCAGGCTGTGGTGAAAAGCTGCCGTTTTATAGTATTTTTCAGCAATCAAAGGGTGTGTGAAGATTTAGGTTGCTGGAAAGTTAAAATATTCTCCCAAAATCTGAAGTGCTTAAAAAAAAGGCTACCTATTCGCCACTTCAGGAGTGCCTGATTGGTCAAAATTGAACTGGTTTGACTTTTGACGCATGTTCAACAGTAATGCGGAAGCCGAGCTCGGTGTGAAGCTATAAAGCTACGTACACGCCTGGCATATGAACGCAGGTTTTTGAACACGCTAGCATACCATGTTCACACAGGTCTGTCTCTACCCAACACTTAGCGCACGAACTAGCAGTCTGAAAAGGCTTGGTGCAAATCCAGTGAATCTTGCTCCAGGTTTTTCCTTGCACGGCTCTATTCTGATATATGAAAGACTTGAGGTCATATCATTCCGGCCTGGGCCACAAGTCTTCTTCTTCATGATCACTGTTCAAGCGGTTGGCATTTCTGTGTTTTGAAACGTCTGTGACCCATATGTACCTACTAAATCCCAGTCCCTGATTGGTCAAAGTTTGACCTGGTTTTACTTGACGTGTGCTTTGTATGTAGAGCCTGAATAAAGACTTAAAAACATGCACAGTGACGCATCAACTCAAGAGTTTTGAATGCGGAAGCTCAAAACAGGCGTTTACAATACGTGCGTTTACACAGACTTTCATTCTTTTCATTAAAGCCGCATTTCCGAGCCCGGTGTGAACATGACACAAGTTCAGAGTGCCGCCGCCTCCAAAGCTGCGGTCTACTTAAGTAGAAGTGGGCGTGGCAAAACCCAGAGAGCTGTGAGGGCTGGCAGCCGTGAGCCAACCCGGGTCCGGCAGATGTTCAGTCGCTTTTATCAGACTTGTGGTTTTCCTCCTCGTCAGTTGTTTCAAAAAACAAGTCATTGCTGCATGTTGTTGCTTTTCTTTTCTTTTTTCTTTTTTTTTTTTTACAGTGTTCTAGACCTTCTAGGTTCTTGTAAAGAACCAGACAGAATTTGTTCTTGTTGTTCCAGGCCTGCTCTAGAGAAGGACTGTCTCTTTTGCAGAGCATGAATCTGCTTTTAGTCAGAGGAATCGTGGTGAACTTTTGATTTCCTGCTAGCTTCTACATTTCCTGTTGCGTTGAAGAAGGTCTCAGATAAATTACATTAAATTAGGAATTTATTATTTTAATATAAAAAAACGTCATTTTTTTTTGCAGCAAAAATAAGAATTGGGTTTTATGGCTCAGGACCTGGAGTAGGAACTTGAATCTCTTGTGATGCCTCCACATTCCTGTTCTGAATCTGAACGCAGCTTTATTAGTTTGAGCATCAAGCACACAGAACACAGCTGATCTTGTGGAGGTATTGGGGGCGTTTATTTTTGATTTCAGTGGGATCATCAGAGTGAGCTGCAGCCCAGCTGTGGGTTTGTGAAGTCACATCATGCAGACTTCCTGATGCGGTCGCTAATGCGTCATTCAGCTTCTGCTCTGAGAATGGCCTTAATCCTAATCTCGGCAATCTCTCGGCGAGGCCCAAACATTGCTCGCTCGGCCGTACGATTACGGGAAGCTCCGCTCAGGGACGCGTTTCTCTGCCTTATCAGCCTTTTCCAAAAATAAAGCCAACCGTTTGTTTTTAGAAACTCATCGCTTGCAGGAAACGTCACACTTTCGGCCTTAAATTCAGACGGAATAAACTGAGTTTGGTTGGGATGTTGAGCTGGATTTGTTCTCCGTTTCCTTGCAGTTGATGGACAGCATGAAGCGTCTTCTCCGCCTCCTCTGTCAACATTTACATCCCACATAAACCGCTTTGCATGTTAAGTTGCCTGGATTTTGCGTTTCCTCATACGTGTCAGACGAGGTGCAGAGGGATGCACTAGAGGAACCCATCGTCTCGTTTCGTTTTCAGCTTCGTCCAGTAAACATGAAAAAGAGAAACGGCTGCTGCTTTTTCTGTGCTGGGTGGCTTTGAAAGAACGGAGACGGTGTCGGGAGACGGAAGACCATGAAACAAGCATTTGGTAAACAGCGGGGGTCAGAGGTCAAGACGTGGTTCGGAGGAGCTCATTAATTCAGAATGGGAGGGTGGGGTTGAGCTGGAAATGAGCGGCTGGAGTGATGAAGAGCACACTGAGGCTCTGCCGTCGCGTGGGAACCAGAAGAAGAGCTGGAAAGATGCTTTTCATCACGCGTGACACTCGGCCTCATCCTCTCCGGTCGTCAACGGCCGCTTCAGAAAATTGGTGATGCTCGGCGGCGTCAAGCAAAAAAGATCGAGTATTTTTGTAGGAAAAATCCTTTGAATGTATCAAACACTTGAGCGAGGTTAAAAATCCACACAAATGATGAAACAAAACTATTTAACAACCGATTCATTCATGTTCTGAACCCGTTTTTGGGGTTGCTGGAGCCTATCATGACCACTTGTGGGCAAAGGCAGGGGACATCCGGGACAGGTTCCCAGTCTGTCGCTTGGCCCAGGACAACCACTTCATTTCTATAAAACATTTTTCACTCTTTTGTTTTCATCCATTGATAAAAACTACCAATAACTAGAAACAGTCTTGATTTTTGCCTGCTTCCGCCAAGTGTGTTAATGCTGACAGTGCACACTTCGAAGGCCATTAACCCGCTTATACCATGGTTATTTACAAAAGAAATAAATATTCAACCAGTTTTTAGTCCTTACTACTTGTCATTTTTCCGATTTGGATCGCTGTTTACACCTGAAGAAGCTCGCCCTATGAACTGGTGCCTTGGTTTAAATGAACCCATATCAGGATCGTATGCTGAAGGCGTCAAGCTTTGGGTGAAGCCGTTTGGTTTTAATGAGGCAGACGTTTTCACTTCTACCTTTTTAATAGTGCCTTAATGTTTTGACATGCGTTTTTCCTCTGGCCTTATTTTGCGTCCAGCTGCGTCCACCAGCTCTGCACAGTTAGAACCGTCCTGCCGTCAAACCTTTACCTCATTGATCATTTTTTGTTCTTCCTTGGGAAACGCCGTTTATTGAGCATTTTGTTTCTTTCATAAAATGTGTTTGGACTCTCCCCGTTAGCTAAAATTATGGTGACAGGAATAGCATCATGTAATAATAAAAGAAAAAAAACGAATTTGTCCTTTCCTTCCCCTCCTTAATGTGACGGTTTTAGTATCTGCTTGGTAGTGTTAATAATGAAGTAAAGGGTTTTATTGTAATTTTAATAAAAACTTTCAGCGTCCTCTAGAGTGATAATATCTGTCGCTGTGTAATAAGTGATCACGTTTTTCTGACATCTTTGACCTGGTGGTAGGGAGTTTTCATTCTTCCATGTGGGCATTGATCACACTTCTGTTTTATTTTTTCCATTAGATTAGACCTTACTGTACTTAAGTCCCAACCAAAAAAGTTTGAGCTTCTCAACTTTATTTTATAAAGAAAAAGATTATTTTTTAACATTTCTTAGCATTTTGAGCTGATTACTTTGTTCTTCAGCCTCATAAACAGTGTTAGCTTTTGTGTTTACATTTTATATCTTTATGCATTAATCTTCTAATAATCTTTTTTTTGTATTTCTCCATCTGCTTAAAGTTGCTCTATTACTTTTTCAAGTTGAATTTTTTTCAGGAATCATTTTGCATTTTTATTCTATAACGGCTAATAAATTAATTTAAAAAGTATTTCTACTATATTTCTTATTGTGACTTATGTTCTTCTTTAGGTTAGTTGCAACCGTTTAAAAATGTTTGTTGGTTTGTGAATCACCTTTTTTTTAGCATTTCTTTTAGTATTTTTGTACCGTCTAACACTGTTGTGTTGCTTTTGTTACAATTTCATTCTTTCAAAGCTGTTGGGGTTAACCTTTAGATTGTTTTTATTCAATTTATACTTTTAAAATGTAAAACAGAAGTACTAAAAAAAACATAAAATTGTAATACTTGCATGTAATTTAATGTTGGTTCCTGCATAAACGGACCATTCCGGTTGTCACAGCTTATTTCCTTTATGGTCACAGCAAAACCTCAAAACTTCCCACCACTCTCTAATAAAGTTAGTGTCCGTCATCAAACTGTCCCCTAAATGTTTAGACTTCTAAAAAAAATAAGAGTCCAACTTGCTACAAAATGTAAAAATCTTCTTCTGTAATAAATGAGTGGGCTTTAGTGGGACCTCTGGCTGCTTTGCAGCTGTGTGTGTTTGTGTATGTGAGTGTGTGTGCGAGTGTGTTTTGTGTGCTTCTTGATTTACAGTTTTGTTTGGATAACGTTATATTTGGCTCTGACTGTGGGGCTAACAGTTTTCCAGCTCTTAGTCTCTCTTCTATCAGTCTGAGCTGCTGTCTGTCAGCGAGTGCCGCTCCTCCTGTTTTCCTCCTCCTGTGCTCCTCCTGTTCTCCTGTGCTCCTTGGCTTCTCACATTGCTCCTCCTGTTCTCCTTTTTTTTCTCCTGTGCTTCTCCTTTTTTTCTCCTGTTCTCCTTGGCTTCTCCCATTGCTCCTCCTGTGCTTCCTTTTCTCCTCCTTTTTCTCCTGTTCTCCTTGGCTTCTCCCATTGCTCCTCCTGTTCTCCTCCTGTTCTCCTCCTTTTCTCCTCATTTTTTCTCCTGTTCTCCTTGGTTTCTCCCATTGCTCATCCTGTTCTCCTCCTGTTCTCCCTGTTTTTTCTCCTGTTCTCCTTGGTTCTCCCATGTTCTCCTCCTGTTCTCCATGTCTTCCTCCTGTTCTCCTCCTGTTCTCTGTTCTCCTCCTTTTTCTCCTGTTTCTCCTTAGCTTCTCCCATTACTCCTCCTGTTCTTCTCCTTTTGTCCTCCTGTGCTCCTCGTGGCTTTTCTTCCTTGTTTGTTTTTCTGTTTCTGCTCTGCTGCCTTCATCTCCTGCCGTCATGTCATCATCTGTTCCTGGATTTTTTAGAGAGACATTATCAGCTCAGCTTCTCCACAGGCCTATTGATCCTCCTCCTCTGCACAAAGGGGCTGTGAAATTGATCGGAGCTTTCCAGGATTTATTTTTATCTCCGGTCAAACTTCGCGTTTTGTCTACTTCTTGTTCCTCAGAGCAGCAGTGCTCCGCATAATTGCTCTTTTTCTTTGTCCTGGTAAAGTGCGGACTCATTTAAAACAACCGTACTTCTATCTAAAGCAGAAATGTGAAAACGGTTTACCAACAGCACTAAAGCTCCCCTCAAACATCGACTCCTGCTTGTATTGGTGTTTCATTGCTGTTGTTGAGTTTTCTTTCTCTGATTGTAACCACATTTTAATATTTGTCAGTGTTGACATGTTCTCTGTAGTGAATATTTTTCCCTGTTCAATATGCTCTTTTAACCCATCTTTAAATAACTAACTGGTACTCTTAGTCCTTAAATGTGGCATTTAATTCAACAATGTTGATCCTATAGCTTATAGACTTTGAAAATAGGCTTTATTGTTTAGGATCATTTCAGATCTCTTCAACAGTCTAGAAGTCATTTCCTTTTTGTAAATGAAATGTGAAAACATCTGTTAACACTTTTAATATAAACTCTAGTATTTCAGTATTTTCTTTACAAGTGTGTCATTACTCTTCAGCACACCTCGTCCATTCACTTTTTTTTAGATTTAACTTTTATCCATTTTTTAAAGCAAATTTGTATATTATTCTATATTTTAACATTTCAGCATAATTCAGGAGAATTTTGCTTAACTTTAAAAGTCTTACTGTCACTGATCTTGTTTAGCACTTTATTTGGTTTTTATTTTGGCATCTTTTACTTAAATATGCCACTTTATCTAGTTACTTCAGCATATCTAACATTAAATTTAACATTTGTAGCAGCTTCTGTTATTTAGAATTATAAGCATTATATTTGTAATTTATTAGCATTCGTGAAAAGGCTTTTAGCATCTAATGTTAGTAGCGCCTTCTTTTACAGTGTGGTACTTACGTAATTTAAGTGGTATTTATATGGGTACTGTTGACCATGTTTGGTCCAGTCCGGTTCTGTATTTTGAGCATTTCCATTATAAATGGACCCATTAAGCCAGACAGAACCGTACCATTTTTTGGGCCTCCGTTGGTTCAAGGAAAATGGGCAAAACCGTTAGGCGAACTACTGTTGAGAGTCATTATGACAAAAGAAAGCTCCAAGAAATTGTCTGGACCATTCTAGACCGGACCGGACCAAACTGCTCCATGGAAACGAGGCTATTACTAGTACTTGCTGTGTGGTACTATTTGGTTCATGCTTACGAAGTACCTACTGGGTATTTATGCTGTACCGACCTTTAAGAGTTGGGTTAACTTGTCTCTAGTGGTACTTGTCATATAAAAGGACAGTGTTACTACAAATAAAGTATCTTGAATTAACTTGTTTGGTGGTATTTACCATGAGTAACAAAATAATAGGTGAACAGAAACTACCCTTTGAAGTATCATGAAGAAGTGTCCAGAGTTTAGAGCTAAAGCGTATGTTACGCCATTGAACCGAATCGTGGGAAAAGTGAACCAATATGTTGCGATAAAAGCATCAATCACATGTTGTCTTTAAATTTAAGATAGAACAAAAATAACAAATTTCTATGTGAAGTAGGCCTGCACAATATATCGCAAATTTATCGTTATCACGACATCAAGCTGTGCAATATGCATATTGCAAAAGACGGCGAGAATTGCAATAAATGGTTAGCTTAAATGTGCTAAATAAAATCTTATGGCAGCTTGAAGTATTTAATGAATCAAATAATTCCATTTATGCCTTTGACCAATCAGATGGAGCCTTTTATCTTAGATGTTCGTCTCCTATGTTGACGAGGGTCATTTGGAGTATAATTTTTAAACTGTTGAAATGAAATGGGGATGTTTTTGGTTGTTTTGCTATTTATTCATATACCGCACGTTATCGCTATATTGATCACTAATATCGCGACCTTTCCTCATATCGTGCAGCCCTAATGTGAAGATTCACAGTTTTTATGGTACTTCGAGGCAAAGCCGCTTTTCTTTGCGTCAGAATCCGTTGGAACTGCGTTGATTGCGTAAACGGTCGTAGAATAACGGTGGTTCAAAGGGTTTGTCTTGTTTTACCGCATTAAAGAAGCTACTAAAGCAAATTGTTGTTCATTTTTATAATTGTTCATTATTTATCTACTGTTTACATTTTGTTGTTTAGCATGGAGCGCATGAAGTCAAATCTTTAAGCTAATCCCACTTTTCTTTTGATCATAAGATACGTTGGTTCAGCTGGAATGCTACATTGAAGTTTGACCCTGTCTGCCACCCTTACATGGCATTCAAGCTCTTGCTCAGCTTTGCGGTGCTCTGCGCTCCCATAAGGCCTTGGGTTTGAAGTTGTGTGCCGCCCTCCTCCTCCTCCTCCTCCTTTTCTAGCAGGCTGTCACTTTTAACTCTGTTGTTTCTTGTTGGAGTTTCACCGGAAGTTGTGTAGAACCACAGATCCTCAAACGGGCCTGAAGCCTCGACCTCAGCTTCAGGTCGCCTTTGAGATTTTGACAGCAGGTGTTGGTTCTGCACGCGTCTGAATCTGGGACATTGCTGCACGTTCTTCCGTTCGGAGGGATTCTTTTTTAGTAACAGACAGCTGGGAGGTGAGACGAGCGACCGTGGCTGCTGACAGGAACGGGAAGAAGTTCTCTGAAATGCCCCCTTACTGTCCGTTTCCAGTAGGAAGCGTGTGGTTCTCCTTTTCTGCGTTGCAGTAAAGCTACTCAGAGCTCTGAGGCTTCATTCAGAGTCTTCCTGCTGTGTCACTTCCTCTGTTTTTAATTTACACACAAAGAGAGGAAGGTGAAAAAAAGAGAAACTTGTGCAAGAGGTCTGAAGTTTATTAGATGTCTTGTCCTGATCTGCCTCGCAGTGAAGCTTTTGATGCTCTTGGTGGAGTGGACTGGTCCAGATGTGTTTGTTGTGACCCATAAAGGAGTCCAGGTAACCAGTTGGGAAATGTTGTTGCAGTTTGACTCCCAGTCCTCTGCTCAGGGTTCTGCTCAGGTTCTTCCTGCTTTGAGTCACCCCATCCAAGTTTCCTGCTCTGCAGTGGGCATTGAATGCAGCTTGCTGTTGTCATGGAGCTGATGGGTTGATGCTCCGTGACGCAGCGATACTCGTGAAGATGGTCGAAACTCATTTACTGGAAACGGCATCTCAGAGTGGCAGGAAAAGACAAAGACGGGTTTGATGATCTTTAAACATCTTCAGTCTGAGACTTTTTTTTTTTTAATGGCTGTAATATGATTTTTAAAAATCATTTTACGACCACCGACAGATAAACCATGAAGGTATTAGAAAAAAGGACATGTTTAAAAAATTAATTAAAGATCCACTCCAATAAAAATGGTGTTCTTGGTGTTTTTAACGTGTCCTTGTGGCATTTTTCTGACAAATGTTAAGAAATTTAAGCTTCAAATGGCATTTCTTAACATATGTCTTTATTCAAATAGCTGTGATTCAGAAGCAGATGGATAAAATGCCGTTTGAAAAAGAGCTTATTTGTCTTAAAAATACGCTGGGCGGCACAAGCTCCTGCTCTGCTCCATTCTGATCATCATCTTTGTTTTCCTCGTCTGAGCTGGAATCCGACTCAAAACTGCACGACTGGTTTAGAAACTCACCTCAGACGGATTGATCTGGTTGGATTGTAGGGCTAGAAATCTATTTTTAAACTTCTACCAAAAGTTATTTCTGACTAATTTTTGCTCCTTATTGGCCAGGCTTATTTCTGACATTCCTTGAAAAAAGTGACATTTTGCTTTTTTCCTTCTAATTTTGCAGTTTGTCCAGATTCAGATTTTTCATCTGATGCGTCTGAATTTTTTTTCGATTCGATTTTTTTCTATCGTCAATATATTAAATCAGGAGGATTTCGTTGTACAGGAACAGTGAGTGCTGTGTGCACAACAAATGTGTAGCTGCAGAAGATTCATACAAGCAACGGCGCTGAAACCAGTGAAGAACACACGGCGCGCACGCTGAAGGAGGCGTGAAACAGTATCTTCACATGCATGATGCTTTAGTCAGCAACCAGGCATTCATGTTATGTTAACTTCTCATGGATCCAATGAATCTGAAGAAGCTTAAAAAAAGTTGGAGCTTCACAGTTTTAGGATGGGCAGAAGTGGGATTTGGTTTTTACCTGCCGGCGTGGTGTGCAGGTGCACTTCTTCAACATCAGGAAACTTTCCATAATACATAATGCACGACTCGGGCTTTGGTTCATATTAGTTTCTGCTTTGTTGTTCTCTGCCTGCTTCCTGCAGATAGATGGGGGGGGGGGGGGGGGCATAACTTGCATCTCCTCTTGTTGCTACGGCAACATGACAGAGGGGGAGAGGAGAGGCTGCAGGTTGCGTCGGAGCTGCCTTCATCTTTCCTTCATGATGAAAAACAGAGCAGAGGGAGACAATTAAGAAAAAAAGGGGATTGGGTGAAGAAATAGAGTTAAGAAGAAAGACAGGAAGAAGGAGAATCAGGATGGGGGGGTGGCTGCTCTAGAGCATGAGTGTATCCATGGTAACCCCAGCTAGTAAGCAGAAAACTGAAGTCCCTTCTGTTTGTCTCCATTCTGCTCTGCCCCTTAAGTGGCAAAATCACCCCCCCCCCCCTCATTCTGCAGCCATATTCATATTTGGCTCTTCATCTCGTGCAGCATAAACATGAAAACATCATCATCCTCACCCCCCCTCCCTGCTGCAGACAGACAGACAGTAGCTGACGTTTGCTCTTCCACAGAAACGTTTCTCTTAGAACCAATATTTGCCCGGGACGCCCTCTGTGATGACAGTCCTGCATGTGTGCGCTTTCATGACGGGGGTGGGGGGGGGCTCCGAGCTCCAGAGGGAGGTTACAGCTTGTTTGTTCTTCAGCTCTGGGGAGGAAGTGAAGAAGGTGCTGCCTGTTTGCTTCATGGAGGCGGAGATGGAGGACAGGAGCACCTGTCTGCTCGCCGCTGCTCTGACATGTTCGTGACAACGGATCCAAAAAAGATTTTTCCAGGTGAAGCTGAACCCCTTGAATCTGAAGAAACCTGGGCTCTTCGCCGCTCCTCATGGTGGCGCTAAACGCATACGAGACCAGACCAAACAGAAACCCTGGAGCTGAGCCGCTGATGTTAACAAAGGGCAAAACAGGGGGAACAGGGGGGTCCGACTCCAGCTCTGCTGCTTTTCTACACTTATGGATGGACGGCATTTGGTCACATGACTCTTTGGCTTGTATCCTAGACATATGTACAGCAGGGAGGTAATTGTAGAATCTGTATCATAAAATGGTGAACGCCCACCTCAACAATGAAAATGGGCGGGACAAAGTAACATTAGAAGTTCTGGTGAGTGTATGTTCATTGTCTTTTTCTTTTTTTTTAACTTAAAAGTATTTTTAATTGAATCAATATCCAGTAAGTCCAACCAAGCAAACTTTTAGATGGTTTAGGTTGTTAGCCAGATTACTGTAGAAGCTCATTTTCATCTGTCAATCAAGATGCCCCCCCCCCCGCCCCATTTTTTTCATTACCTGATCAGGTGTGTTTGGCCATTGAGAAGCCACAAGCAGGGGAGTAAATAAACACAAGCCAGGCTGAAGAACCAGACTTCTTTGTTTATGAGTTGGAGAAACCAGTTGGCAAAAAGAAGAAAAAACACAAAATGACAACAGCTGACTTCTAAATCCTTAAAGATGACTTACAATTCTCGGATTTTGGGACTAAACTCTTGAAGATCCACAAATGTTTAGCCTTTCCGTTGCTTCTCGTTTGCCTGTTCATACGTGTGCATCTCACAGTAAGACGGTTCCCGGCTGAATCCTTTCTTTTGGAATGTGCTTACGAACACTGGAGTTCACGGCTCCACGCCCGAGTGAGTGTGACGTCACTCTTGGAAAATGGTTTAACTTCCAGCTCCAACCAAATGGAGTTCATTCAGTGAGCTGGTTGGAAGTCCACACCCCTACCACTTTAATGGGGACTCAGGAGAATCTGTCAATCAAGGGGACCAGCAGGCACCACCTACTTTGTTAGGACATCTGATTGGCCAGTTTAGAACTTGAATAACTAAAAAAAAAGAATAGAGGATTATCAATATGTTATAAAAAAGGTAGCAGAACATCAATGGGTATTCTGACCAATGGAATGACCATTGAACCAGTGGGTCACTCAGTCTAGTTCTCATATAGAGTCAATATGTCTGCCATGTTGGAAGTTTGGATCCGTGATGTCTAACAAGCACAAACGAGTTTTCATGAAAATCCCAGTTTTTATGGATTTCCAGTTGAATTCTTCCTCCTCCTTGAACCAGGCCGGCGTGTTTTTGTTATTTGGTCACGTTAAGGATGTCCTGTTGACCTTAATTTAAATCGTTTTTTGATAGATTTCAGAATGCTTTTAGATGTTTTCAGAAGTTCTGCAGATACTGGACACATTTGGGGCAGACTTGTTTTGGCCCACATGCCAGATGCAGGGCTGGAGAAATCCCCCATTTGGGTCATGTTGGGTAGAAGTGCGGGCAGGCTGCAGCCTGAATCAGTCAGGAAAATAAATGTAGGAGGAAGGAATTTGCTGGAGCAGCAGTGTGGATTTCTCAGGAATTGTAGCTTTTTCTTTTCAGAGGCTGGTTTCTGTTCTGATCCGTTTGCCAGATCGGATTCGGTTCTTTACTTGGTTTTATGGCTAAATGGATGACTCACCTTTATTGCCTGCTGCTCACAGAAAGTTACAAATTCTTAGACGGCACTAGGAATACTCTAAAATCCTTTCGGATTGAAAGTTTTGATGTCTTCTTGTGGTTTTTGAGTGTTTCTTGAGGATAAATCACATTTCTTGCTGCATTTGATGGTGTTTTCTCGTCTTAACTTGTCATCTGAACTCAGGAGTGATGAAGAGGAGCGATCTTCCACTGCGTTCTAATGATCTGATCATTCCGTCTTCATGAACATGGATTGAAGGAACAGTGACAGTAAATCGACGTGGACATTTCCCCTTTTTTCCATGAGAAAGTTCCTCGTGTCCCCTGTTTTCCTTCTGGTCGTCCGTCTGAACGTTTTCCTGTCCTGTGGCTTCCTTCGTGCAGACTTCCCACAGGAAGGAGGCTGTGCGGTGGCGTTCACGCCTGCGTGTTTTGCCGGACCTGTTTGGACTCGCGCGGCGGGTCTTCTGTGATGTCGGCTGCTGCTCCACTCCTTCCTGGTATTCCTTCTTCCTCAGAAGAGTGACTCACGTGCCAGCATCAGTGCAGACTCACCCGTGACTTGCTTTCAGTGACGCCAGACATACTTTGTGTTGGAATCATGACGTCGGCGTGGCTCGTGTGTGTGCGTGTGTGTGCGCGTGCGTGCATGTGTGTGTGTGTGTGTGTGGGGGTGGATTAGCATATCCAGTTTTTCCTAAAGGAATGAAGGAAAGCCGCCTTAGTGAACTGGAAAGCGATGGAAATGAGGCCCTTAATCACAGAAAAGCCCCCCGAATGACTTGTCGGTGGGCTGCTAGGGTATCTACAGTTAACCTGTGGGTGACGCTCAGCTGTGATTCATTTGCTTTCTTCTTATTTTAGAGCTGCATTTAAACTCCTGGAGCTCCTCCTGCGGTTCCTGCTGCAGTTTTAGCTCTCGCACCTCCGCCTTCCTGCTCCCATTTTTGTGGGACTGAATGGATTTTCCTCCTTGTTTCTGCATCCAATGTTGACTTGGAAGTGCAGTAGTTGATAAAGCCTCCTCTGTGTGTTGTCCCAGAGCATTGATGTATTTGAATTTTTGTGCGCTGGTGTTTACCCAGGGCAGGTTATCCTGGGATATGTTTCTTCTGGTCTTTCCAGCTGACTGCTAATCAAAATAAATGTCTTTTTCTCCAGCAGCTCTGTGTAAATACACAGCTTCAAGGGTAAATGTTGGCTAGTGGCTGACACATGTCTCTGCCTTCCCTCCTCTGCAGCCCACGGGTTATATGGAGACGTCGTTGTCCTACAGCTCCATCGAAGACCTGCAGCTCCTGTCGTGGGACAACGCACCCAAGTACTGCATCCAGCTCAGCTTCCCCGGCGGCACCGTCCTGCTGCAGGTGGGAAACAAAGATCTGACGGAGTCCAAACTTTAGGAGACGACTGCAAAACCAAAGACGGCGTGCTGACTTTGACCATCCTGCTTTCAAACATGCAGCTTTGCTACTGTGGTTACCACCAACAACACCTTTATAAACAAATCAGATTTAGCATATTTCAAAAACCAAGATCTTTACGGGGGAACCCTAACCAAGAGGACTAAACATTTGTGAAAATCCAACCTATAAAGCAACCAAGTGATGGTTTCAGCATAAGTGTTCACAGTGTACTGTTATACTAGCTCACGTGATCAAACGTGTAAAAAGCTTGGTGCGAAATGTCGAAGCGGTGCAAACCTCGTGAATCTCACTCCAGACTTTTTCTTTCACAGCTTTTTTCCGATAAATCAAAGCCTTAGTGTCATAGAATTACAGTCAGGCACAAAGCGCAATAATTCATTTCTCCTTCGAAATCAAATTTCAACGGTTGGCACTTCCGTGAATTGAAAAGGACGCCATCCGTACATCACTACCGAATCCAAATCTTTGGTCCAGCAGGTTAAGCTTTTAATTCAATAAACACACGTTTCTTACTTAGAGCCCGAAAATGGACTTAAAAACATGCGTAGCAACAAGTGAATGCGAGAGTTTTGAATGCTCATACACGTTTGTTTACATAGACTTTTCACTGAAAGTGGTCGCTTAAGCGTGCGTTTTTCCGAGTTCGGTGTAAAACAGAGTTAAAGCTCTTCAGGACCCAAATGCTCTGGGTTTGAGTGCAGTTACAGCTGTAGTTACAATCGACAAGTGTAACAGTGAAACCACATTTTAATTCAAAATAAGAGCCTCACCGATGGTGGTCGTCCATAGCAACCATACAGTATTTTTTACATTTCTTTGATGAATTTTTGCAGCTGTTCTCAAATCTCTATGTTAAAGTATATTTTTCTTATTTTACCCAGCAACCAAGATGTGTTCAGCCTGGGCCCCAAGTGCTCGTTGTCACATCTAATGACGGATGTGCGGCAATTTTTGTGGTTTTTAATGGACTTTTTTCATACTAGAAGTATGAAAGCTTGTTTGTTCTTCAGCTTCAGCTCATGGTTGCCATGGTGACATGTTGCCAGATGCAGAGCCGTGGCTTTTTCCTTTCTTTACAACAAATATATTTGTGTGTTTTTTTCTTCAGTGCTTGACTCATAAGTTACAACTGGTCGGTCCAGAAGCGGAAAGGACAGCATGGGGTTCACAACCAGATGTTTCTCCCGAGAGTTTTAGTCGGCTGCAGTGAAAGCCGACCCGTACGGTTCTGAAGCTGATTTTGTTGAGTGGCAGAAGCAAACCCTCTTTTCTAAAAGGAACATTTTAACAAAAACACACTGCAGGTTCTTCAGAGTCCAGGTTAGTTCTTTTACTCTGAACTGGGTCCTCATGGGCCTTTCTCTGTAGCTCAGTCAAGCAGTGAAAAACAGTTTCCATCAAAAATTTGTCCAAAGCACGGAAGAACAGCCCGTACCATCATTCTACCTCATCCAAATTTACAGTATGTAGTAGGGATGCCACAACTCTCGGTTTAAAGCCGAACCGTACGTTGAACCGGATCGTGGAATCGTTGCATCCCTACTGCAGCTGCTACAGAAGGATTTATTGTTTTATTACAAGACGCCACGCTTAGTATAAGCCACCTGAAAGGCTTTTATTCATTCTTTCTTGCTTATTAGCATATAAACCATGTAGGTACCATGTAGTCTGCTGGTGATGAATTCTCAAACAGGAAGACCCATACCATGAAGCTCTCTCCACAGTTTTTGTGTTCACAATACTGCAGAGGCTCCAATCCTCTGAATGATTTTTGAAGGTTTTTCTTTTTTAGTTTGAATTTCTCTGTACACTTCATTTGTTGTGGTTGATTCCTGTCACGTCTCTTTTTGTTTGTTTCTATTCTTCTGTTGGTTTTCTTTAACTGTTTTGTTTTCAGTTTCTCGTAGACAAATGTTGTGTGTCTTCTGGCAGTTGTGTCTGGTTTGATGCTTCCCAGTTTTCAGTGTCAGGATGACTTTTTGTTTCTCTTCGTTGGAGCTTCAATCTTTTCACGTTTCTTTCACTTCTAACGGTATATTTTGGGGTGTTTCACGGTTTCTTTCTTGCTTTCCCATGTTTTTTGGGTCTTCTTCTCGACCATTCGTCATCTTTTTGTTCTCTGCACGGTTGTTGTGTTGTGAGTCTCAGAGGATCTCCTGGATTCCTGACTGTAGTTTTGGTCTTATGAAAGAAAATCCCTGGAAACGGCTGCACTCCTACTCAGCAGCTCTTCCTCACAGATCTCGTCTTCTCTATCTGAGTGACGACAGCACAAACTGTTCTGGACACCCTGTTCCTGCTCAGCCGTCTACGACATGGACCGTCTCTTCCTCCAAACACGCCGCGCCCACGTGGGCCTGACCTTTTATTTCGCCGCTGATCAGTTGTTTTACTGTCGCCAAACTCAAGGACGCGTGGCAGCGAGCGCACACACAGGAAGCAGAGCAAAGAATGCTGGGATTATTCTGTCTTTGTGGGGTTAATCTGCTCTGCTCAGTCTCTCTCAACACTTTTACTCTCTGTGGCGTCAAAGCTGATTGCTGGTCATTCGTTAAGGATCTGCCGCCAAACCATCAGGCGAAAAAATCTCAGCATCACTTAGACCTATGATACGTAATAAAACACGGGGTAACTTCAGGAAATCTTACATTTATGTCTCTCGTTGAACGAAACATAAGCTCATAGACTGGATCAGGTTTGGAAGAATTCCTGACCAATCAGCATCAACCTTCATGTACATGTCTGTGATTGGCTGGCCTTTGTGGCACATTTGTAAGGCGGTGCCCTGCTCTGTTTTGGGCAAAGAAGTGAGAGAATTCCTCTTTTTCTGCACATAATTTTGTTTTCTAAGTGCATTTTCCAGTTTGAAGTGCAAAATAATCTTTTGTAAAGATTTACCCTCAAAACAGGGAGTGTTGTGCTTGATATAATGGCACAGAAATCACTCCATACGCTGAATGCTGAATGTGTTTTGTATTTGCTTTGTGCTGTTCCTGTTTTCAAAAATAAACTAGACATTTAAAGTTTCTTCTCAAGCACAGTCATGTTTGATATAGTACTATAGGGAAAAACAGCCCAACATGGTCTATTAAGGCATTTTCCTTTTATAATCCTTTACAAAGTATGTCACAATTAACCAAAATGATTTTGTTTTTCTGTAAATTTATTTGGTTAGCATTTGGTTTGTTAGATGTTTGTTTAGGGGAAGTTTTGTTTTTCAGAGGAGTCAGCTTGTGTAGATGAACTGTTGTGGTTTTGAAAGAAATGTGAACGTTTAGGTCTCATTTGAACAGAATGTGTGTTTGTGTGTCTCTACAGGCTGCAAACAGCTACTTAAGGGACCAGTGGTTTCATTCCCTGCAGTGGAAGGTACGGTTCCCGTGTCTTTAACATTTCATCTGGCCGTTTCAGGAGGAATCCAGAGCTGCGGCCGCTCACACACCGCTTGCATGCTCGTCAGGTTGCAGCAACCGGATGCAGCCTTTTGTTGTTGCATTTTCTTTCAGACCACTGTCAGGATCAAAACCTGAGCTGCACTCTGCAGGGAAGTGTGCCTGAGGGTGCACACAATCACTTCCTGTGGTTGCAGAATTATACGCACATATCAGAGGTCTTACTCAGGCTCTCGTTGCTCTTCTGTTTGTGTTTTTGCATTTTAAAGGCAGACCATGGTGGACAAGAATATAAAGTTAGAGACCAAAACAGATTATATTTGACACAAATATTCAGATCTTTGTTAAAACCCAGGTTTCAGTTCTAAAGGTGGATCTAGAAGATGTTTCTCAGCTTCCGTTTTACAGCTGATAAAAATTCAGGAAATGTAAAGACCTACTCTAATAAAAATAGTGTTTTTAATGTTTTTAGCATGTTCTTGTGGCTTGTTTCTGATCATTGAGGGCATAAATAAGGGGAAATGAAGCTTAAAATTGCATTTCCGAGTATTTCTTTATTTAAATCGTTGTGAATCAGGAGCAGACGGAAAAATGCTCGACGAAAAAGATCGTAGTTACGTACAAACTACAATGGGCGGGCCCCAAGCTCCCTGATCCGCTCCATTCTCCCGCTAGCATACAGCTCCTCGCACCCCTCAACAGAACATTATCAGGGGAACAAAAATGGCGATCAATATTAAGCTATCAAGCCGTCAGTTTTGAGCCAGATTCCAGCTCAGACGAGGAAAACGAAGACGTGCACGGATCTACAGGTGGATGCATCAGAATAAAGCTTGTGGCCTGCCATAAAGGCTTCTATGCCACACCTGCGAGCTTTTTCCAACAATATTTTTTGTCTGCTCCTCATTCACTACTAATTGCATAAAGAAATACTGAGAAAAGCAAGTTTAGGCTTATTTTTATATATGTCCTCCATCATCAGACAAATGTGCCACAAGAACGTGTTGAAGGCACCAAAACATTTTTTTCATCAACCTGATTATTTTATTTACATCCAATTTCTACAACTCTTTGTGTCAAGACTAAACATTGATTGCTTTATCACAGCTTATCAGTGCAACCCTTCAGAACACAAGTAAAAAGCATGAATGGTTTTAAAGAGAAGCAGCAGATAAGATGGGTGTTGTATGATGAAAACTGTATTAGAGGACATTAGCATTTAAGTTCATTAGAATCAATTTTCAGCACTGACAGTTGACCAGACAGTAACATAAACACAATCAACATCTGAATGATGAAGAGGAGCTCCACTACCCAGACCCTCGTATCACATGTTTAAAAATTGTTCTAAAGCAGAAACCGTCAACCAGCAACCGTTTCAGGTCAGGTTTAGGACTAAACTTTTGTTATATTTTATGTAACTCCTGTGCATGAAGCTGTTGTTCCAACTGTGTCAAGAGAGTGAACAATCAAACCAAACATTTACATGTCTTGGGTTTGAGCCGACAGAAAAGCTAACATAATTAAAAACTAAAAATAATAAGTCCGAGTTGAGGGGCAAGAGAGAGAAAAAAAATCACGGTGTCCTATCATAGAACCTAGAGGAACACCAAACCACTGGCACCAAAACCTGATGGCTCCTGTTTAAATAATTGAGTTCGAAGCAGAGATAGCTTAATTAGAGCTTAATCCTATTTTATAGAAACCAAACTGCGCTTTTACTTCAGTGCAGTTTTTCCTCCAAAAAACAAAAAATGACTTCCAGTGTTCATGGAGTAAAATGTTCCCAAAGAAAACCTGTCGGGAACATGATCGCCTTGCTGTGTCTCCTGCAGAAAAAGATCTACAAGTACCGTAAGGTCCTCAACAACCCGAGCCGCTGGGACGTGGTGCTGAAGGAGATCCGAGCGCTGGTGGACATGGCTCTGAGCTCTCCTCTGCAGGACGAATCCATCCATCAGGCTCCTCTGCACATCATCTCCACCCTGCTGGCAGAGGTGCAGTTTGACTGAGTGACGATGGGAATAAAACACGGCTTGTTTTGTCACAGCTGATCAGGGAAACCCTCTAAAAGAACACCAGTGGTTCTAAAGAGCAGCAGCAGTGAGGAGTTTTGTTAATATCAGGGGACATGGGCTACGGTGGTGTAGTGGTTAGCCCTGCTCTCTGGTTCAAGTCCCGGCTGAGACCGTTCCGTGTGGAGTTTGCATGTTCTCCACATGCAGGCGTGGGTTTTCTCCCGGCGCTTGACTTCCTCCAACAGTCCAAAAACAGGTTTTTTAGCTCGTTGATGTTGAATGTACAGCATTATCATGAACTATGAGCGCGACCTCACCTCTATTTAAAGGTCCAACAACTTTTTGGGGCTTTTCTTCATCTTAATACTACCAGAGGATGACTGTCAAACTTGTATAAATTATTTATTTTTACAAAATACTTTCTTGAAGATAGCAGGAAATGTGGAAAGGTTATGTAGTCATTTTTAGGATCAGATATGAAAGTGTGGAGGCTTTGGGCTTCTACCGTTTAGAAAGCTGCTATTTCTCATCCATTTGCTGTTCTGACCGGCGACTGGACCTGAGAACTGATTGTGACGTCATTCATTTGTTCCAGCTCCAACCAAATGAAGTCAATTCACTCTGCTTGTTTTTAAAATTTGTTTATTTTTGTTTTTGCATTACTGAAGCCACCAATTTGGAGCCAGATGTCAGTAAGCGGTGATTGGTCAACGTTTCTATGGCAACTACTCTGGCCAGTCAGGAGTAAGCTTGTTGAACGTGCACACCGCTACCATTTGAAATCAGGCTACAGGAAATCTGTCAAACATTTTCTTGTGGGGGTCAGCAGGCACCACCTACATTTACTGAGGCATCTGATTGGTCAGTTTATGGGTTGATTAACCTGCACTACTGAAAAAAGATGGAAAAAAAAACGAGAATTATCAAGGACATGTAAAAAAAAAAAAAAAAAAGGTAGCAGAGCAAATAGAACAAATAAATTGTAGTGACTGTTTCTCTAGAAGTCTATGGGAGTTTGGCTTGTTGGAGCTCGCTGGTACTTCCTGTTTGGAACGTGAGGCGTCGGGGATCACTCAGTCCAGTTCTCAAGTGTAGCCAAAGGTTATGACAGACTGTCACTGCAGTGCTGGATGTGTTTTCTAATGTGTGCTGCATTTTTTTTTTCTAACTCTGATTTCCTGCAGAACTCCAGCCTCAGCGCTCAGGATCATGAGAATATCATTGTGGTGAGTTCAGGTTCACAGTTTATGCTGTCAATTTCAGTTTTTTTTCACCACATTCCCAATCATTGGCATCGTTTAGCTCCTTGTTGCTGACCTCAATGAGCTGACGATGCTAAACCAAATCATGAGGTTTATGCAGCTCACCTGTGTCGTCTGATTGATCGGTCGCTCGCCTTCCTTCCCTGAGTAAACAGCAGATAAGGCATGGAAAGATTCTCGTGTGTTTGTGTTTAGGCCATCGCTCCTCTCCTGGAAAACAACCACCCCCCTCCTGACCTGTGCGAGTTCTTCTGCAAGGTGAGGTCGCGCTCAAAGGAGCACAAACGGCGTCTTTTTGTCCTCTAACGACTGCTGTGTCCTGCAGCACTGTCGCGAGCGGCCGCGCTCCATGGTCGTGATCGAAGTCTTCACGCCGGTGGTCCAGAGAATCCTCAAACACAACATGGTCAGAAGACACACAACCTCTGCTCTCCTGATGAAGCTGTGCTGAAAATGTCTGCATGAAATGAAGACATGTTTGGTTTTCTCACCGGCAGGACTTCGGGAAGTGTCCGCGGCTGCGCCTCTTCACTCAGGAGTACATTCTGGCTCTGAACGAGCTGAACGGAGGGATGGAGGTTGTCAAGAAGTTTGTCCACAGGTCTGTACAGCACTGTTTTCAACTGAGCGACTTCCAGAAGGGGTCGCCTGACGTCTGTTTGGTGATTGTGCTTGCAGCATGCACGGCCCCACAGGGCACTGCCCTCACCCGCGAGTCCTGCCAAACCTGGTGGCTGTGTGTCTGGCCGCCATCTACTCCTGTTACGAGGAGTTCATCAACAGGTCAGTCCTAAAAAGAGACCAAAGCCCCAGTCTGATCGTCTTTAGATGTATTTCAAAAGCGTTCCCAGTGGCATTTTCCGTTCTATAAGATGCACGTAAACGCCTCCATTTTTTTCAAAAAGTGACAGTCCGCCTTTGACCCCGGACCGCCTTCTATATGGATTCATTCTGGTTGTGTTTACTTACTTATGTTGAAGTGATTTGGGGAGGTGTATGACGCTCTGTCCCAATGTCTGTCTGGTGTTTTTATGAGTAAAAACCATTGACGGTACAATGTATAACTGGATGAATCGTGTGTGACGTCACCCACAGAAAATGCCTCGTTTCCATTCATTCATACATCCGTTTTGTCCCTTTCGGGGTCACGGGGCCGCCGGAGCCTATCCCGGCCACTTGTTTGGCGAAGGCAGGGGACATCCTGGTCCGTCGCAGGCCTTGTTTCCAGTTCCAACCAAATTAAGTCGATTCAGTCGTCCTTTTTTCCGCGTTATGTCCGTCTCCATGTTGGAACCAAACATCCTCAGTAAGCCGTGATTGGCCCATCTACATTTCTATAGCAACCACTTCCCCCAATAAGGAGTTAGCATGTTAGAACACCACACCACTTCCACCGAATCTGTCAATCAAACCCTTCAAACGTTCGACATGAGACTAGGGTTGTAGGAAGAAATCAATTTGGGATTATATTTCCATAATTCATTTGGCGATATTTGTTTCCATTTAAAAGGCTGTCAGGCCGATATTTATCTATATATTTATTTATTTAAAGGTACGGGATACGCTTCATTTAGCAATGTTGTAAATAAACAGCACTTTATTTCCTCAATCATCCTTTTAGGACCTGATTGGTTAAGGCACAGTCATTCTATTGTTTTTTCCTTACACTGAAAAAATATTTTGTTATGGAAATCAGACAATGTTGACTTTTCCCTTTAAGAAGAAACATAATTTAAGTTACCAAAATAAAAGCACTATGAATTTGTTTGGGTAAAAGCAAATTGTATATGAAATACAGTTACATTGCTTAACATTGTAACTATGAAATAAAATGAATTTGATCATTTTATTACAATAAAAGGCGTATTCAAATTCAAGTGGAGTTTTTTTCTAAGTCATACTCATTAAAAAAAAAAGGGTTCCAGTACAATATGACAATATGTATTGTAAGTTTTTGGATTTGCTTAAATTCCCTCCCTTAAGCTCTCACTACTATAAAAATGTATATAATGCTTGTTTGTCTGAGGGTTGAGCCGCGCCGCATTCAGCCGCACCTCCCGGTTTGTTCCTGCTCCCCACGGGCTTCACGTCACACAAACAAACATTTCCTGATGAAAATCAAACTGTTTTTATCTGTGTTTACCAACCATTATGAACTGCATCAGCGGGAAGGCTGCCGCGATTTACCGCCATGGATCTAATATGGTTGGATCTTCATGGCAAATGCGACGTTTTATAATATTTGTTGAAGCGTCGCCATCATCAGCAGCTCTTTAAGGCTGGTCGTAAAGCTCCTGCGGCGGCTCTCCGCCCTTTGGTTTCATGTTTCTATCGATTAGACAAACTCCTGACTGGTAATTTCCACGTCTTGCGGCTCTAATATCAGGGAAACAGTACAAACAGTCATTTGCTGCCACTGCCAGGAAGGCAGGTCAGAACTGTATCGCTCATCAGACCTCATTATGTCATTTATGGCCCCAAACTAATGCGCTGCGTCTCACTGTGCTGCAGGAAAACACCAGCGATTATAGAAAAGACAATACATGAAACTACTTCACATCTAATTATTGTGTTAAAGAAAAATAACCTGTAGTTTTCCAAAGCCACTAATATTTAGTTTTAGCTTGATTTAAGAGTGAATTCAGCATTCAGTTTTTCTATTCTCACTTGTTTTAATCGACAGTGTTGCCTCGTCGTTTATCACGGTAGCTGGGTTCTAAAAATAACTAAAAATCTTTCTTTTGTTAATATTAATTCTACATTTTAAGGCTGTAAAACTCCTGTCTCCAAACTTTTCTCACACAGACGTGTACATTTTCACACTTTCCAATCTTGTTTAAACTCTCCAAGTTCAAAGCTTTTTAAAAAAGAAATCTGTCCAGTTTCATTGAACGAAAACATTGCAAAAAAGGTTTTTCACCTTCACCCAACATCTCAATCTGAAACATCCCTGCACAGCAGACCTGCAAATGAGTAAAAATAATAATAATAATAAGTTTGAACCATAACATTTAAGAGTCTGTCCTTTTTGGAAAAAGCAGAAGTACAAAAAAAGCTAAATTCTTTATATATCCTTTAATGACTTAATGAATAAACCAAAGAGGAAATAAAAGAAGACTCATGATCCTGGACAATGTAAAAAAACAAAAGGCTAATGAGAAAAACATTAACAAAATAATTGTAAAATACTGAATACTGAACACAAAAAGTACTGAAGACACAAACAAAAGAGATCTACTTATATAGATGCATCAAATTTGGGATCATTATTCAGGATCTGATTAGAAAATAAAACTGCAAAAGTAAAAGAGACTCAATTCCTTATATATACGTCCTCATACAAATGTAAATGATGCCATTTTAAATACTTTGTCATAAATAAACACACATATGACACTGAATCCATTAAATGTGAAGTTTGTCAAAAAGGGTGACAGGAAGCGAAAACAAAACTGAACAGAAAGCTAAAAAGAAGTCACATTTTTGTCTGTTTTTTTAAAGATGTAAAAATGTCATGCTTTGTTTAAATGGTTAATTTTAAACTATTTGAAAATGTAGGACAGTAACAAAAAATTATAAAGGAAAAGATTTTAATTTGCTGAAAAAATGTATAAAAACCGGATAAGAAGCTAAAGATTTATGTGAGAATGTGAGGCTACAGCTGTGCCTGTTGGTCAAATGGAAAAATTGGAAGGTCGATAAAAAGATCCTGTAGTGGAAAAGTTATTCAGCATGAATGGATATTCTCCACACTGATCATAAAACACTTATTAGTATGCAGACACTTAAAATGTATATAAAAAAATGCTTAATCAATGATGTCCCATTGTAGCTACCTTTTCTATTTTCTGTAGTTTTGTGTTTCTAATTTGGATTTCTGAAAATTAATTTTGTTTTCCAAAATGTCTTTTTTTTTTTCATTTTTTGGAATTGTTTTTCGATTTCTAAAAATGGTATGTTGCTTTTTTTTTTTATTGTTTAAAATGCTTATTCGTCGAGTGGTTTGTGGATGTGATTGGCACTTGAGGGCCACCGTAGGAGAACGAGCGTGTCCTAAAATGTTGTGAAAGCTGAAATAGCAGCAGAAAAGGAAAAAACGGCTCTGTGTGCTTAAATGAGTTTGTTGATGTTCCTGCAGTTCACGCCTCTGCATCTTCAGTGGATGATGTAAAAGCAGCATTGATCTCTTGAGCTTTTTCTTCCGGGAATTTATTTTGAAGCCGTGTTTTCCGCCAGTGTTGTGTTTAACTGCACGGATCCCCCCTCCCCTCTAAACGCCTGATTCCCCCTAGAAATCTTCCTCTGAGCGTCTGCTCCCGAAGGAAGCGTCACTTTAGTAGCTGGACTCTTGGGAGCTTTTCTGTGTCTGTTGGAAACTGTTGCAAGATGACATAATGACTGATGTCCCCCCCCCCTCCCTCTTTGCAGCCGCGACAACTCCCCCAGCCTGAAGGAGATCAGGAACGGCTGCCAACAGCTGAATGACCGCAAGCCCCCCATGCCGCTGCGCCTGTTGCGTCCAGAGCCACCAACGCCTCCTCCTGCTAACCTTCTGCCGCTCGCCACCACCCCCAGCCCCCCTCAGCCACCCCATCCTGCCCCGACAAACCCCCCCATCCCCATCTCCTCTCCGACCCCCTCTCTGCCCCTCTCCCCTCCTCCCTCCATCGTGAACTCCAGCGAGATCCTTGTGGAGCTGGAGCGCAACAACAACTCTGCCAACGTCAAGAAGAAGGCCGGCCCGGCGGGGGGCGACAGCGAGCCCAACCTGATCGACTGCCTGCTGGTCAGCCCCGCCGTCAACACTCTGTCCATCCAGCTGCCGGCGCAGGCTGACCGGGTCTTGGGCTGCTTCGCCCTCATTCTGAAGATGCTGTGAGTACCTGAGATAGTCCGTCGTGGTTCGCTCAAGAAGAGAAATGACCCCAATCGTCCTGCATCACTGTGCCAGATCGCATAGTGACGCTGCGCCAAGCTAGCCAGTAGTAGCAAGAAAGCTTCTGCTGGACGTTTCAAAGAGCGACTATGATGTAGGAAAGTCCACAACCCAAACATGGCACCTGTGCAGCAGTCTTTCTTTTATCCCTTTAACACCTGAGCCGTCACCGGCGACAGCAGAATAACATATTTTCTTTGATCTTCCGTAAAACTTCAACCATTTATGCAATGAACATCATTCCAACAGATTCTGACGCGGACGAACAGCTTTTCTTCATGTCAGGAACAGCTGGTTGACGTTAATAACTCTGTACTGCTGTAAAGTGTTGCACATCATCGCATGGCTGCTTTTCCTCGCTTCAGAATCCGCTGGAATTGCATTAACGGCATGAACGGCCGAAGAGTCACGGTAGTTCAAAGGAAGTTAACACTAGAGCTGAAGTTCCAAACTTAAAGGGTCTTTACGGGGGCTCCGTCCAACAGTTAGGATGGTTGTTGACTCAAGAAATCCTTCAATTAGTTATTGTTTAATTCTTTGTCCAGCAATCACTTTACAGGCTTGATTTAGAAATTGATTTTGAAACATTTATTATGTTCAATTGTTGTGATGTGATTGTTGTTGCAGGTCAGACTATGACGACTGGAGGCCGGCTCTGGCCAGCCTGCTGCAGCCCATACCCTTCCCTAAAGAGTGAGTATTGATGTGCAGAAGTCTCGTTGGCATACATGTTTAAGAAACGTCATTGGACATCATAGCATGAGCTCCTCCTGGAGGCCTCCGGTGGAAGTGCAGTGTGAGCCAAAGGCCTCTAATGTTGAATACGTTGACCTTACGTGAGAACTGGACCCACCGAGTGTGACGTCACTCATTGATAATGATTTGCTTCTGTCTCCAACCAAATGAAGTCGATTCAGTTTCTATTTTCTTACGATATGAACACCGTCATACATTGGAAACAGACGACGTCAGTAAGCAATGATTGGTCACTCTGAGTCACTGTTTCTATGGAAACCACTCTCCCCAATCATTAGTGAGCTTGTCAGAAGTCCACACCCCTACCACTGGAAATTTGTCGAAAGTTTATAGAACGTTGGACGTGGGGGGCAGCAGACATACAGACTTTTATTGGAGCATCTAATTGGTCAGTTTATAACTTGAACTACAGAAAACAATAATATGTTTTAAAGTTTTTACTGACGCAATTTTGTCGGAGTAACAAAACAAGTAAAACCTGCACAGCTGTACATATTATTACCTGGTAAATACAAGCATTGTTGAAGTTTCTAATGTATCCGGATACAAGATCAGGAAGAATGAAGCATCAACGCAAACACAAGAATGTAAACAGCAGTTCTGTCAAAAGGTTTTTTGTACAGGTTCATGTTGAGAAACACTGACACCAAAGTACAGGTCTGCCAGTCTTTAAATGAGTCTCCATCAATCACTAACTGACAGATCAATATGTGGGGGCAGATTTAACAACGTTTTAATAGAGTTATGTTTTATTTTTTTAAAAATCGCTAAATGTCGGTAAATGTTGTCCAAGTTTTTATGAGCCGTGTTGCAACAGCTGCTATGGGAGGGGTGGGGTCAAACACAAGCTCCACCTCTTCTTCCACATATTTTAAAGTCACTTGACGACTGTTGTTGTGAATTTGGGTTTTACAAATAAAATTGAATTGAATTTAAAATAAAACAGACAGAATTCGCTTTTATGAATCCATATCTTTGGTTGAAGCAGAACAGCGTTAAGCAAACCTTCCATCGTGTTGTTGTCGGCGTCTCAGAGGATGCAGCCATGGTTCTGATGGCGCCCTATTGGGATTCTGCTGCTGACGCAGGTGAACTACATCACCACGTCTCCCTCCTGCCCCCCTGAGAGTCGGCTGTTGTTGATTGAAGCGGCCCCGGGGTTGTTTTTGGCTGGCCCTCTCGGAGCGTCATTAGCGTTGACCGGCCAACGTTCTGTTGTTTCTCCGCCGAGGTCTGTCCCAGGCCTGGGGCTTCATTAACAGTGGCAACATGTAATGGAAAACACAATGAGTCATATGAGCGCATACTGAAATCTGCCTCACGCTTACACGGAAGGACTGCTACTGTTTACAATGAGTCCACTGACTTTTTAGAGCCAACGGAGGAAGTCCATCAGCGCTTTTTTATTCATTTTTGTTCAAGTTTAGCATCAGAAAGAAATATTTCAGTTCCACTTTTGTATCAAACCGTCGCTATATTCGAGTCAAGTTAACAAACCAACACTGCAGTTCAAACACATGCTTCCCTTTGACTTTTCTGAACAATATGTATCTTCTCATTGAAGCTTTCTATAGCTACCTTTCTGTAGTTCCTCAATAGATTTTATACTTATTTTTTTTTGTCTCTAACTTAAACACTGCATTATAAAGGCCTAACATCAAATTGAAGAAAAGAATCTGCTGACTTGCTGCATTTGGTTTGCATTGAGGACTGTGTACGTGCTAAGACATTTATGAGTTAAACATGTTTGCTGATGACATCCTTCTGTTCCCGTGGAACAAAAAGGTACTGCAGGGTTCCACTCCAGCAGACAACTCAACTCCAAGAAGAGAAAATAAATTCTTTGATTGGAATAAATGCGGGAGGAAAGAATACAACTCCAAAAATGTTTAAGCTAAGGGATGATTGCGTACAAAATGTTCATGTGTTCTACACTTTTTTTATATTTTGTATTTTGTATTTAATTCAAATTCTTTTCCTAACAAAACAATTAAAGGGATCAGAGAGAAGAACACTTAGAATTTCTGCACTTTTTACTTAATGAATAGGAACCCTTGTTAAACGTTTTCCCTTCTTAAAACAACAAACAAAAAAATATATACATTCAAAAGATGGCAAAAACAAACAAATGTAGTTTCCATAGTTTCAACACAAACCATAACTCTAAAATAGAAAATGAAACATATTTTATTGCTCATATTTTTGGAATATTTCTAACAATTTTTTGAATATGTTAATTCAAACGTTTATATTAAAGTTTTTCAAAATTGCATATTCTTTTACATGTAATTCTTTTTTTATACTATGAGGTAAACATTTATGATGCACTTTATACATTAATTTTAAAATACTCATTGGGACTGAATCTGTGAATTTTGAGATTTCTTTAATTTTAAAACTAATAGAGCAGATATGTGCATTACTGTACTTCTTGATGCTTTTCTTTTATAAAATGAGAATGGATTTTCTGAATGCTTTGTTTGTGTTTTCCCAAATTTCAATAGAATAAGTCGGGTAATCAAGGACTTATAATAAATCTTATGCACCGGTATCTAACAACTATTTACCTTAACAAAGCATAGCGATATTTGTGTTTTTTAATACAGTTAATATGAGATTTCCAGTAAACCTTGCATTTCAGACTTTTCATAGTTTAATGTATTTAATGTTGTGCTAGACGTTTTTTTAGGGCCAAAAAAAGGCTTATATGACTCTCAGATCCTAATCGAGTTGTTCAGACATTGACGGTTCTGTCAGAGGAAGCCGCCAGTGTGTGAATGTGTGTGTGACTGTAAAGCACTTTGGGCCTTGTAGGTAGAAAAGCGCTATATAAGTATACGCCATTTACCATTAGAGGGGTTTGTAGTTGGAGTTTGTGTCTGGGATTGTCCTCAAACTGTTAAATCTGATAGAACCCCTGATCTTCAGCATCTTAACATGCTGTTTCTCACATATGTGTTTGTTTCCTCCCTGCAGAGCTCTGGCACACGCCAAATTCACCAAGTAAGTCCTGCAGTCATCTGCTCGCTCCTGGAGGAAGAGGAGGAGGCATCAAACGGATTTAACGCTCCTGTCTCTGTTTCAGGGAGCTGAAGTACGTGATTCAAAGGTTTGCTGAGGACCCGAGGCAGGAGGTGAGCTTCTATGTGAGCCGTCGCAAAAACGCTTCTGTCATGTTGAAAACAGCATTTTCACTGGAGTGAAGCAGAAGTCCATGAGTTCAGAGGTCCCGTCCATTCTAAACATAAGTGTCCTGCTCGCTGTAGTTAGAGAATAGCTTTTAGTTTTAGTCATTAAAGACAAAATAATATTGTTGATGGAATTCCACAATATTCCAATGCGATTATTCCAAACAACAACAAAAAACTTCATTCCAAGTATGACCGCGTCAAAATGCTTCCAATGAAGCGACCGTCACATGAAAGCACTCTTATTAATGATCTTTTATCCTCCACGGTTTCTTTAAGATCCACATAGAACAGAGCCAATGGGGACATCTGCATTGCTTTTCCTGCAGTTAAAGGGCTGAAAGCAGAAAGTTATTAGAAACATTTAAGGCATCAACCTGAAGTAAATAATGTGAGAGAAATGCTGTGGTCATTGTGAAAGCTACAGTATAAAAGACCAATGCTGCAGTGCAGTGAAAATCATGGTAGATTATCACATAAACTACAATCTTCTCTATTCTAGGTGAGTTTGCTGAGTTTATGGTGTAAATACCTGGAGAGCTGTGTAGGTTCCTGCAGGCACTTTTTGATATTTTTACAAAGAATCAAAATCCAAAAAAGTTTTAACCCTTGTGCTATCTTAGATGACCCCACCCTCACATTGACGTGTTCTTCCTACCATGACAAAGGTGGAAAGATTTCATGTAATCCATGGACACCAGTGAAAATCACTGAAGAAAAAAGGTTCAGAGCACTGTCTAGTGGGTCTAGATCAGTGTTTTTCAACCTTTTTAGAGCCACGGCACACTTTAACCTCGACAAAAATCCCGCGGCACACCAGCATCCCAAAAAAAAAAAAAAAAACTGTATGTTCGTTGTGGTTTCAAGACGTGAGGCGCTGTCCCTTTAAGCCAATGCATCACGGGAGATGTAGTGAAAATACTGCTAGAAAACGGCAGAAAGACTCGCGTCTCTGAGGTTCATGGTTTTGTTCACTTGTTCCACGGTCTGATACCGGATTCTGTGGAAAGCTACACCACTAAAGACGAGCTTTGGCTGGTGTTTTTGTTGGAACTGAGTGAGTTATGAGCTAATTGGAACAAGGAAGTGAAGACTTTAAACATTTCTGATTGGTCAGACTGATGACATGTGATTAAGCCTCCAAGAATGATTGGTGGAGTCGTGGAGACAGTAAAAGCTGCGGGACTTTTCAGAAAACAGTTATAGCTGCAGGTAAATCGCGGTGCCGTCATTCTTATCAAAATGTCTTTAATAGAATCAATTAAACACAAAGAAAAAAGTATTTTATGATCTTTCATATTCCTATTCCTAATACATATTAATCCAGTGTTTTATCAGGACCTGTTTGGATGAACAAAGAGCTGATTTCCTGGAGATGGTTAAAGTTTTTAGGATCAGTTAATGAGGGCAATTTTCCACGGCACACTTGACCATCTCCCACGGCACACTAGTGTGCCGCGGCACACCGGTTGAAAAACACTGATCTAGATGACCCAACTCCCAATGTTAAAGTGCCTAGGATAGCACAAGGGTTAAATCTGTTTTTGTTTAGTATTTGAGCAACGTGCAGAAGACTCCTTTGGGGATGCGATTCTCGCTGAGGGCTCCATGTTGTCTCAGAGTCTGTGGGACTCCTCAATGAAGAAGCCTTTTCACCGAGATGACAATCCCAACCTGAAATAAAAAACATTCAGTTTGCTGGAACGCTTTCCCTGTGGCACCAAGACTGCAGCGTCCCATTTAGAAAAAAAAGCGTGGTCCCTCACACTGTGATTGTGTTGATGATGCTGCTGTGGCAAATGTGCAAAGTTATGTTATGAGGTTCAGATAAAAAAACAACAACTCCCCCATTGATGCTTTTATTTTGAATAACCGTGGATTCATTCTTTTATTTTGACACTAGAATGCTTTGTTTGCACTTCAGCTCTCAGAAGCTCGTGTCCCATCTATCTTGCAGGTTCACTCCTGTCTGCTCAGTGTGCGCTCAGGTAAAGACGGCTGGTTTCAGCTCTACAGTCCAGGGGGCGTGGCCTGCGATGACGACGGGGAGCTGTTCGCCAGCATGGTGAGTCTGACAGCTGAATCCTTAACATCAATGCATTTGTGCCGAGCGTTTTTTGTGAGGAGGTCTTGTTCTCTTCCAGGTGCACATCTTGATGGGCTCCTGCTACAAGACCAAGAAGTTCTTGCTGTCTCTGGCTGAGAACAAGCTGGGCCCCTGCATGCTGCTGGCCCTGCGAGGGAACCAGACCATGGTGGAGGTGCATCTCCTCTTCCTCACTCTATCCTATTCGGCAGGCTGATGAACGTCCTGTAGCTAATAGATGCTGTTTCTGGTGTTAAACAATCATACCTTTTCTGATTTTAATTAACAAGAAAAATACTTTAGAAGATAATCTGATTTATTTTTTAGAGACTTGAGGGTGATTTTTAAAAACGAGACACCACCCAGTCTGACCATCTGTTGATGTCTTATCACGTTCCTCAGAGGAGGTTTTAGCCAGGATCTTGAGATATGTTTGCACAAAACGTGTGTTTGTTGGTTGAAGGGAAGCCTTTAAAGTTTGTGCTGCTGCTCTGTTTTCACAGATCCTGTGCTTAATGTTGGAGTACAACATCATCGAGAACAAAGACACGCAGCTACAAATCATCTCCACCCTGGAGAGCACCCAGGTGGGCTTCCGCATGTACGAGCAGCTCTGCGACCGGCAGCGGGAGCTCAAAGAGCTGGTGAGTCCACCTCAGGCCGTCCTTTCACTTCCGTTTTATTTCTATAGCCCAATATGACAACTCGGTTGTCTCGACGGGCGTCAATAGTTGTACAAAATGCGTGATGCTCTCACAAGGATGCAGCTTTGCTTCGTTCTGTGTCTAGCTTTTTATTTAAATCAATTATTTTAAATGTGTTCATTGTAATGTGATGTGCATGTGAAAAAACAGCATCATTTTTTTAGGATTCAGATATCATAATTGACCCTCTGGTGTTTCACAAACAATAAAAAGGTTGAAACCAAATCAGTAAAAGATTGTTGTATAATGTATCATAAAGAAAAGGAAATGTTTTTGTTTCCCTTTTATCAGTTTAACCTGAACCTCTCAGAAATCCCGCTGCTCACTTGCACCACCTTTTGTTTGATATAGGTACTGCAGGGCCTTCAGCTCAGATTCGATTTTTTTTTTGTCTCCTCAGCAAAGAAAAGGTGGCCCCACCCGGCTCACTCTGCCCTCCAAGTCCACAGTGAGACCCCGCCCTCCATCAAACACACACCAGGTTGTTAGCTGATTTGTTTTGTTCCTTCATTAACACCCCCCCCCCCCCCCTCGTCCTGTAGGATGCCGATCTGGCTCGCCTGTTGAGTTCGGGCTCCTTTGGAAACTTGGAGAACCTGAGCCTGGCGTTCACCAACGTCACCAGTGCCTGTGCGGAGCAGCTCATCAAACTCCCGTCGCTCAAGCAGCTCAATCTCTGGTCCACACAGGTGCAGCCCCCCCTCCACCAAAGAACCGACAGATGCTGTCCTTGACCCGAATCCGCCTCACCTTTCATTTGCCTTCTGCAGTTTGGCGACGCAGGGCTGAGGTTGTTATCAGAGCACCTGGCCTGCCTTCAGGTTCTGAACCTGTGTGAGACCCCCGTCACGGACGCCGGGCTGGTGGCTCTGAGCTGTGAGGAAACGCTCAAATGCAAACTCCCGTTGTAGTTCTGCCATGAGGTTCTGAGCTGCATGTTCTCTGTATCTTACAGCGATGAAGAGTCTGTGCAGCCTGAACATGAACAGCACCAAGCTGACGGCCGACACCTATGAGGACCTCAAGGTAACGCAAACATCTGCTGCTCTCCACCAAACACTTTAGTCTTCACCGTACGAACAGAGAAGACCTTGAGTCCCGCTCCAGTCATATTTTGCTCGGCTTTAAAAGTGTTCCCAGTGGTCTTGTAATCATCATCTTTTTAAGTCAAAATCCCCAAAACCTGTGTCGTTTTCTTGGACAAAGTTTGTGCAGCGCAGCAGGAGTCCATCAGAAACTCACCTCTGAGTTGTGGGCGAGACTGTTGGCCTGGAAGTCAGCCTCTGTTGATATTATTGGTTTACAAATGTTTTATGGTCTCGGGCCTTCATATTTATCTGATATGATTTTAAAGTATGAGCCCTCGCGGACCCTGAGGTCCTCTGATACCGGCCTTTTGGTTATTCCAAAAGTTAGAACAAAAACATACGGCGAGGCCTCATTCAGTTTTAATGGAGCTCCCTTGTAGAACAGCCTCCCAGAGAGCCTCAGGGCCACAGAGGTTCATGTTTTTATAGGAAGGCTCAAAACCTACCTTTTTAATTGTATGGATTTTTTTTTCTCTTTTTATCAATTTAATATTGTGTATGTGTATACAGCTATTTTTAAAATTCTTTTTAATCAATCTAGTCATTCATTCATTTTAATTTATTTAGTCACTTTACTAGGTTAATGTATGTACTTTTTTACTTTTTAAATTTATTTTATTGTGTTGGGGGGGGGGGGGGGGGGCATTGTGCCGGTTTTTAATTACATATTTGTTTGTCTTGTCCTTTGTTTTTTTTTTAAATTTCATCTTGTAAAGCACTTTGAATGCCTTGTGTTTTAAAGGTGCTATACTAATAAACTTTGATTTGATTTGATCCCGTCACCCCGCTCTACTATTAGCTTACAGCCCCCCACAACCCAACCTACCATTAGCGGCGCAACAAAAATGGCAAACAATATTGGAACTATCCAGCCGAACAGTTTTAAGCCATAAATAAAAGCCGTAAATGGATCAATTTGTCTGCCAGTGGATGCGTCAGAATGGAGCAGAGCAGGGAGACTTTGGCCCGCTTGTTTCTTCTGCTGCATCACAAAAGAGAGCTTTTTCTAACTGCAGTTTTTCATCTGCTCCTGATTTAAACAAAGAACTACTCAGAAGTACAGTTTTAATCTTAAACTCTTTTATATATGTCCTCCATCGTGAGGAAAACCACTACAAGAACATGTTCAAAACACCAAGACAGGAGGTGAGCGTCTGTGTGAACTCTGCCGCTTCACAGACATATTAGGAGGAGAAAAACACATTTTCAATGGAGTGGTCTCTAAAGACCAACAAGAAACAAGAAAATTAGGCTTAAGATTACATTTCTGTGTATTTCTATATTTAAAATGATGTAAATCAATAGCAGAAAAAGATCATATTTGTGATGCAGGCCACATGCTAAATCCATGTACGTCTTGTTTTCCTGGTCTGAGATGGTATCTGGCCTTAAAACTGTTCGGCTGGATAGCTCCAATATTGTCTGCCATTTTTGTTGCACCGCTAACGTAAGGTTGAGGTTGTGAGGGGCTGTAAGCTGGCAGGAAAGCACGTAAACAGAGAGCTGAGAGGAAGGAAGGCAAGGTTGCTCCTTGCAAACGGTTCCGCCCCAAACTCAGAGGCAAATTTCTAATGAACTACTGCTTCTCTGCAGAAACTATGTCCTATCATGATAAAAACACCACTGGGAACGCTTTGAAAACAGATCAAAAGATGATCCGACTGGCACTTTAACAATATTTAAAGCTATATACCCTTCTATTTACCCCTTAGCATTATCTTGGTAATAATTATCTTTTTATCTTTTTAAATTAGCATTGTTTGATATAATTAGTTTTGGAAGTATATTTTAGTCCACTTGCACATGTTTTGCTGAATCATTGTTAAACTTTGTATAGAATTTTAGCAATATTTAATATTAGCAAACAATGCTAAAAATGCTAAATGACATGTTTACTGAAATGCTGACAAGGTGAAGATGCTAAACTGTTTGAATAACTGAAAAAAAACATGTAATGCACCTGAAAAAGCTCAATTGTGTTTTATATAAACATTGTTTGTTTGTTGAAATCAAATACAAAGTAGAAAAGGAAAATAATTTTCTTTGTAAAATGTTAGAGGAGGACTTATAAAGAAAAGGTGGGGGCCTAACATAAAGCCCTGTGGCACTCCAAAGTCAATTATGAATGCTGCATAATATGACTGTGAGATTCAGTGTACGTGGGAGGATCGAGCCTCTACTAAACCACAGCTCTTTAAATTCATGAAGCTTGAAAGTTTTTACCGTGTTTGTTCAATTCAAGTCAAGTACATCACCTGACTGACTTTGTTGTTTTTGGTTCCAACGCAGACCAAACTGCCCAACCTAAAAGACGTTGATGTTCGGTACACAGAGGCCTGGTGATCGTCCACAATCCCCCGCCCCACTACCCGTCTACACCCACGCACACACACAAAGACTGAAAGGCGATGCCATGCTTCATCCAGGAAGTCAGATGTCGTTCTGGCACCAGGATCACGACGTTTCATTCAGCTTCATTTTGCCCTCTTTAGTGAAACCAGACCAAGAGGTCGAATCAGAACCACTTCATGGACCGTATACTCCCAGGGAAATACTGTACAACGTGAACTTTGAGGATTTGAGTGACTATGCGAGGCCTTTGTCTTCAGCCTTTCAAGTCTTTTCTTTTCTAATACAACCTGAATTGGGTTCCTGTAAAGGACACGCCCCCTGCTTTTCGCCCTGAGGCGCAATGACGGAGGCTCAATCTCTGAACGATCAAACGGATCCAGGATGTAGCTCCGCGAACAGACGTGTCCACATGACAGCGCCTTTTTGGATTCTCCTTCTCATCCACTGGGAAGATGGAGGTGCTACCTTGGAGAAAGAAGATTGTGCCTAACCCCTTATGTAAAAGCAAAGGAAAAAAAAAAAAGATTTTTATCAACGTGAATCAACATATTTTTCCAGATATCTGTGCTTTCGTATGATACATTTCTATATATGAAGAGACGACCCACGATGCGTTACAGGAGCTCTGTAGGAACACTTTCAGTGTAAATAAATCCCTACCCCGTTTTGCAGAATGCAGTAGCTGGGTGGGGGCGTTTGGGACTGCCTCATATTTATATAATCAGCTGTTCAAGGCCAGAGACCTTTTTAAAACTCGACCCCAACGCCAACAAAGAGGACAGCCACCGGCGGACGTGTCTGTGCCCGAGGGGGATCATGCACTGGCCATCACCAGCTGAGAGTTGTATATTTTCATATCCTCTGCGAGATTTTTTTCGGGGGGGTGGGGGGTTTGGAGGACCTGCCAAACCTGGTCCTGGAGTTCAGCTGCTTTGTGAAATTGTTTCCCCCAAGGCGTGGATTCGACCCCGGCTGCTTGGACGTTGATTTTTACTCAAACTTCTGCTGTATTTATACTCTACTGGGAAGTTTTTAGGCTTTCGTAACGCTCCGCAGCGGGCGGGACGGATCTCACCCACACGTTCAGTCTGGGTGCTGCAACAGGACACGCCGGTGGAAGGGTAGTGTCTACATTCCTTTCAAGCGGTCTGCCCAAACGCCAGCGGCCATCGTTGGGTGTAAAGAAACGGTCTGACTGCATCCATCCGTATAATTTATTCGAGTTAGTCTTTAGATGTTTGGACAGGACGCCGTCCACAATACTTATTTATTGGGTGCCATGACGGTTTTCTGTCGGTCGGCAGACTCGGTTTGTGTTTGGGTCTCACTTTAGACATCATGCTCTTTCATATCCTGTATGATGTATATACACGTGTAAATAGTGCTTTCCTCTTTTTCAATCCCTCTCTCCTCCCTCTCCCCTCAGTCGCCCTCTGCTGGCGGTCTGTTGTTGCCTTCATCTGTGTGGTTGTTTTTGTTTTGTTTTTCACACAAAGTGCACTGTAATCTGAAAAAAAAAGTTTCTGATGCATCTTAATAGTTTTTAAATGTTTCTTTGATTTAATCACTTTAGAGTTTCCTGTTTTTTTTCTTGCACGTTCATCTAATCTTTTTATTTTGAAAGTGTTCTTTTAAAAAAAAATGGTTTGGAACATGATAAAAGTGGTTTAATCACTTTTCCATCACAGTTCAGGACTGAAGAGGAGCAGTCCCGTCCGTCCAGAGCTTTTATCGTGTTGCTCGCGGCGGTTTAGAGACTGAAGCTGACACTTATGTTCTAATTGTGGTCTTTTTTTTGTTTTGTTTTTTTACAAAGATGCAAATGTTCCTCGTTTCCTAAACAATGTTTAGATAATCATATCAGAGGTGGAATCCACTGAAGCTTTTTTCTTTTGCAATAAAGCTTGTGGTTCCACATGTCGACGAGCAGAAAACTTCACTGTCCTTTCTTTTGATCCCTGATGTTTTTGTCCTGTTTGCCACTTTGGGAGGGGGGAAAATATCCCGAAAGGAGAACTCATTTAAAAATGTTTATCCATTTATTGTGATAATCCAGCCAGCAGCCGGTTAGTTTAGTTTAGCAGAAGGACTGGAAGGGAGAGAAACCGCATCATTTGACGCGCAGCTTGAATCTTCATGTTCAGTTTGGTTCTATGCTGGTGCTGCTAGAGGCCAGCAGGGGGAGCCACTTCTCATTCATTATTCAGAATTGGCACAAAAGAAAAAACTATTTACAGATGAAATTGAAAAAAATGTCTCTAAAAGCTTCTGTAGCATCAATTTGGTCGTGTTTTTTGGCAAATGTAATAGTTTAGCAGTCACATGACAGGATTAATCTTACAAACACGGACTTTATCGAAACCAATACATAAAAAATAATTCATTCCCTTAAAAGGTGCTGCATACTGCTTTATATGCGTAAAAATTCTGTTTTTGATTTTCGATATAAGTTTATCTTCAAAACTTCCACTGCTTTACTTACTGTTGCCATAGTAACCGGGCAGTTTGTTATTGGAGCTGCAGAATTATGACTTATTGCTAAAATAGGATGCTGCCATTTTTGCAGGACGCCCGAGTAATCTATTCAGAAAACACGGAACAGATGTTGGCAGTTAGAGGTAAATCCAGATGAAAAGATTTTGCCAAAACCTTTGCATTATTTGGACAGTGAACGCATCAACGTCAGAAAAAGTTTTGCTGTTTGATCAGCCGGTTTCACGCCAGCATTCCGACGACAGAACAAGTGTAATCATTGGTTGCTAAGGAGGACCGGAAAGTTTGATCCGTCATAGAATCCCAAAAGCTGTTGCACATCTTTTTCAGCCCCAAACATGAAGAAAATGGAGTGGTTGCTATGGACCATCACCTTCATTCAAGCCAACAAAACTGTTAGTGAGGTCCAGGTCCTGAGAACCATGCAGGGTTCTCCATGGTTCTCTCTTTTCCAGTCGCATTGATCTGCTTCTCCCGCTGGGTTGTTATTATATAATTATTATTATTGCTGCTGCTGCTGCTCTGTGGCTGTTGTAATAAGAATACAAACATCTTTGACAGGAAGAGTAACAACTATGATGTGAAATAATTTCAATCAAAAATAAAATTGTCTGTGAATGTTTAGCTGTGTTGTGGCTTCTTCAAGTATCCTCATAGAAACTTAAGTCTCCTTACTTTAGGTTCATATGGACAGTTTAACCCTTGTGCTATCTTAGATGACCCCACCCTTGCATTGATGTGTTCTCTCTACCATGACAAAGGTGGATAAAGGTGGAAAGATTTCATGTAATCCATGGACACCAGTGAAGATCACAAATCATTGAAGAAAATAGGCTCAGCACACTGTCTAGTGGGTCTAGGTGACCCAACTCCCAATGTTAAAGGGCCTAGAATAACACAAGGGTTACATGAATATTGTTGAGTATACAGTGTCAAATTAGGTGGAGGAAGTGGGTGGAGTCACCAGCAAGATAAGAATAAAGGGACTGTTTTGGTGGCTGTCGGAGGAAGAAACAAGCAGAAAAATCTGGGGAAGTCTGCGAGGGGAACCCAGGAAGAAAGAAAAAATAAAAAGGATAACCTGTCCAAGAAATCCAAGTTAAGGGTGGAAACTAAGGCACCTTCATTTTGGTGACATCATCCCTTTTTTTGTTTTGGATTTACATTTCCTTTACATCTTTTGGACGTTAGAATTTATGTTTGAACACCAAAAGAGAGGCTACAGAGATTCAATGA
The DNA here is from genome assembly GCA_037389245.1 of Oryzias sinensis. Classification (NCBI taxonomy): domain Eukaryota; kingdom Metazoa; phylum Chordata; class Actinopteri; order Beloniformes; family Adrianichthyidae; genus Oryzias; species Oryzias sinensis. The sequence goes on from CM074499.1 coordinate 4,997,278, forward strand.
AAGAATGTTTTTCTTCTTTTGGGTGAAATTTGGATACCATGGATTCACATGTTTATCTTTAGTTTGTTTTAAAAATGTAAATGAGTTGAACCCTAATTTCTGTAAAGAGTTTATTTCATTCAGCTGGCAACGACTGAGCTTTTTTTTGATAAACAAGCAAAGAAAAGGTTTTAAATAAGTGAGTTTTTCAGTTTTTTATTATTCTTTTTTTGCTGTAGGTTACTCTAAAATGAAAACAACACTGTGACAAAAATGTTCAAATAACATGTATGTAAATGAGTGATGGTAAAACTAATGAACAGTAATGAGAGTATGAGGCAGTATGCTTCTCACGTAGCTTCATACATCAAACTTTAACTTTGCTTTTCCCAGCTGCTGAGTTTGTTGGATCAGGCCTGAAAGATTATCAGGCTACAGGAAGCTATGGGCAGCAGAACCGTCCTGTTAATTCCAGAGGAAAATCCTGTCAGACGAACGGGTCAGTCAAATGAAAGTTTCCAAAAATACCCGAAATTCCTCGGATGTAATTCCCGGTTATCTTCCGGACGACCAAAGTGGCGGTTCCCTTCACATCCATCAGTCTGTCCGAGTCAAAGTCCACCAGGAGCTTCCTCACACCCGTCCTGATGGGGGAGAAGGGGAAGCTTACCTCCACTTTCTGCCCCGGTAAGATTTCCCCTCTGAGAAGAAAAGTGGAAATATTGTTAGTGACTGAAGGGAAATTGTGATATAGTAATACAATAAATAGGTAATTTAAATATTATTAAATAATAGTGTAATATTATTAAAATATTAACATTCAATATCAATGTTTTGTTATTAATATTTAATACTAATATGATAAATTGATATTAATATGATACAGTGTTATTTACTATTAATTACTGATAATTACTAAATATTAATTACTAATATTTAGTATTATAAATGTAAAAGTCACATGGCTAAAAACAGATTCGCAACTGCAGAGGGTGTACATCTGGCAAACATGTGCTGCCACCTTGTGGTCAAAGAAATACATTGCACTAAACTACTAGCATTTCACGATAGATGTTGAGTGTGATGTTTTGACTTCTAGAGGCAAATATTTGGAATTTGAAGTAAAAAGTGTGAAAATAATTGTATTCCTTCTTTAAAAGTTACTCAGCTCTACTTACTTCACATGGATCTGAGTCGCTGATAGCAAGCCTGCCCCCTCCACCGTGAAAACACCACCCTTCAGTGGAGCGGGCAGAGGGTTGGTGAAGGAGATCTTAGCAGTCACTTGTTGCTTGACCACAGCCTTCCCCTGAATCTGAAAAAGAAAGAAAATAGGGGGCTAAAGTGTTTGCACATAAAATAAAGCTTTGATTCAGGCTTATTGTTCATTCACATTCAGTCATTCCATTGGTTCCGGATGGTGTTAAGGATCGTTTAGTTTTCATGTTTCTTATTTTGACACAACTCAAGGGATGATCTGTGTAGTTCTAAATTTCTAGACTGAATCAAAAGATTCAGAAGTTTACTAACTGATTTGGTTTACAATTTTAGGAGTCAATTCAGTGACAAATTTCTTCTCAAAATTCATTTTGTTTTACTCAAAGAGTTTACACATGATTATTGGTTTGAAATAAACAAAGAAAGTTTAAGAGTTTGTCATAAAACTCAGAAATTCCTTTGTTATCTTAATATGCACAATGAAATTAAGATGCTCTCAAGGTGTGTAATCCTTGTCCTATCCTAGGCCCTTTAACATTGGGAGTTGGGTCATCTAGACCCACTAGACAGTGCGCTGAACCTTTTTTCTTCAATGATTTGTGATCTTCACTGGTGTCCATGGATTACATGAAATCTTTCCACCTTTATCCACCTTTGTCATGGTAGAAATAACACGTCAATGTAAGGGGGGGTCATCTAAGACAGCACAAGGGTTACAAGAATACATAAAAGCAAGGAATGGACATAAAAATACCTTTTAAGTATAAAAACAGAAAAAGGATCCAGATTTTTTCTTGTATTTTTGGTCTATCTTGCCCTGTTTTTCCTTTTTGAAGACAAGTCTGAAATAAAATATCAAAAACCTAAATAATTCAGTCTTCATTGTGGATAATGTTTATAAAAAAGAGAAATGAGAACAAACCTACCAGAGAGCTATTTTTGTCCTAAATATAACAAAATAAGAAAAACTAGAAACATAATAATTTAAAATTAAATCTTGTAAATGAAGGTCAATCAAAAAAGAATTTCAGCTTCATTAAATAAGGTAATCAGGTGTTCGGCCCAAAATGTAAATACTTTTGCATTAATGAGGAACTTTACTCCTAAAACTATAAAACAGCCGACATCGCTGTTAATGAAGAACTGTAGATGTTGTAACACAAATCATTTTATTTCATTTATGTTAGTTAATATTCTGGTTATTAATTTCTAACCTGCTATCAGCCTTCAGACCGATGAGGGTGAGGATTAATGGATTTAAAGTGGAACTGAATGAAGAGTCGTGTCAAAGCATCCCACAATTTTCTGTTTACATAATAATTTAAACTTACTAGTTCATGTTTTAAAGATTCTATAGTTTGTGTTTGAGTCCTGGTATCTGCTCCTTTACAGTCATGTAACCAGGATAAACTCCTCCTACTTTACTTTGAAGCTCTGCCTGCAGTCTGTTTGTACTTGTGAACTAGAATCTGTACAAAACAAGTGTTGCCATGGTTACATGGTCACAGAAAGGGCACATTTGAAAATCCGGACTGTTAGGACATCCATAGCATGCACCTGTATGAGCAGCTCAGGGACGCTCAGTGGGACGTCGGCCACAGTCATGAGGGGTTGGTTCTGCCCCTGAGCCTCGGCGAAGGCTTTCACCCTGATTAGGTGATGCTCGGAGGTGCACTTGGCATAATCCTTGAAGCGCAGACGCAGCACTTCTCTGTGGCCTAGAAAACAAGAGGATGAAGACGTCAGTGTGGTTTGAAAAAACATCGGAGTGTCATCTGCATCAGAGCTCTGCTGACCCTCATGAGCTGCCACCGTCACCCCTATCATCTGCCTCTGGCACTCCCCCTGGTGGACAGAGTTGTACGTCACACCTGTGGCCAGCACCGTCAGTTGAACTTGAGCATCTTCGTCTCCGTCGTTTCTCACCTGTGAACCCACAGTCATCTTCACAGCACCAAAGACAACAGATCGGTCCTCACCCTGAGCTGCAAACCTCTGCGATCACATCGAAGTCGGATCCAAAAACAGGCCTTGCATGTTTGATGAGCAGCTGTAGTTGTGGAGGTTCTGCGCTCTCGTTGGTCGGCTGTGTGACTCGACGCCCCGCCTTCTGAAACACGGTGCGCTCTTCCTTGGACCCTATTGTGAAAAAAATGACTGGTAAGCAAAAGAACTTGGCTGCATTGTGGTCCAGTGGTTAGCACTCTTGCTACACAGTGAGAAGGCCCTGGTTGAATTCCCTGCTGGGACCCTTCTGTGAGGAGTTTGCATGTGCTCACCGTGCATGCATGGCATGGGTTTTCTCCAGGCAATCCGGCTTTCTCCCACAGTCCAAAAATAGGCTTCAGAGGTTAATTAGTGTCACTAACTTGTCTCTCTTCACCCAACAGTAGCTGGGTCACACCTGAGCTGTAGTTGTATTGACTCAAAACATTCCTGTTTAGCCATGGATATGGCTGAAGGGTCCTTATCCACACCTCTTTTCATTTTCTTTTCCCATTCCTTTCTTTTAAAGTAAATTTTATAATGATTATGTAGGTTTTTAATCTTTGCAGTGTTATGTATTGTGATTTTAATGCATTTTCCTGTGTTGTGAAGCACTTTAAATTACTTTCTGTACGAATTGTGCTAAAAAAATGAACTTACCTTGCCTTGCTTTATTGTGGCAGTGTTCATTTGTTTTGGTGTGGGGGTATTTGAATTAATATTTTAGTGTCCGTAGACAGGTCCCACCCTTATCTCCAGCAACTTGTTGTTTTGGCTTTCTACCACTCCAACTTCTTTACCCCCCCTTTTTTTCTCCCCTTTCTTGTGTACCCTTATTCAAAATCTCTAACTCTCCTTCTTTCTTCTATTTTTCCATTCACTCCAACAAGAAATGTATGCAAATATGATTATTACAAATAATATTTAGCCTCAAAAACAAAAGGAGTTTATTCAAACATACACCTCATGTGTATGAAGATTCATAACCTTCTAATGTTACTGTAAAATATGTGGATGGATGGATGGTTTGTTGTCATACTTAAATTAAACCAATAAAAATGACAGAAGTCCTAATAAGAACGTTGATCACAGTTCAAAGGTCAGAATCCACATTTGTAGCATCTGTATCTAGGACTGTATAAGTTAGCCCCGAAAATATTATTGATATTATTTAAAATGTAGAACTTTTTTAACCAGATACTTTAAAGCCCGTATGTTAATAAACCATTGACTATGATAAAGAAAACAGGCCACAGGGGGCGTACAATAGGCAATAGGTTAGCTGTCTCGGTGAAATTCCTAAGTGCGTCTGAGGTTGTGCCCTGATTTAGTTGATGAATAAGGGCTAAAAATGAAACTCAACCTGATACATGACAGGAATCAGAGCAATTCTGTCCTTTCTGATTTACTCTGTTTCACCACAGCTGTAGCTTCAATGTTGACATTTCTTTGACTGCCTTAACTCTTTAACCGTTTAAAAAGCAGCCTTGTGCAGATATGCAACACTTCACAATAGTGAAGTGCTTACATAATCAACGTGAATTAGTTGATTGTGGAGAAAAGCGTCTTTGCAGCATTGTGAGTTGGTTATCTGTTTCACATTGGTGAAAAGCCAATATAGTAAGCCACTTCTCTTCACGTCAGAATCTGCTGATTTATGTCATTCGCGTAAAAAGTCAGTGAGTTACGGTGTGTCAAAGACTTTGTGTTATGGAGGTGACACTTCCGATGTTAATAGATTATTACCTAAAGCCGTCATTTTAAGACAAATCCAATTTCCTATCATGAATCAACACTAGAACAGTAAATAATAGATGTTCTCAGCAATTGTATCAAACCAAAGAAGCAAAGATCCAGAGCATTGTTTATATGGGAATGTGAGTATGGACTGACACCAGGTTTCCTCACCTTCAGGATATTTGTAGAGCACAGTGAGATCTTCTCTGAAGTCTCCATAAACACTTTTAGTGCTGATTTTTCTTCCCACTGACTTCTGGTCAACGTATACCTGAGAACAGAACCATGAAGTTATTTGGAAGTTAACTGGTTTCAAATAGGATCTCATGGTTTAAAACAAACACAACACCTTCTGTCGCTGGCCGTTTGGTAGGACCCTCCAGTGTGTGATATCAGCATTGACCTCTGCGAATACAAAGGGAGCGTCGTACTTCACTTGCAGGTTTCCCTCCTTAATGGCCGTCACTGGACATGGACCACAGCAGAACACGCCTGAGGAGCAAACCTTCATCAACTCTGCAGTCTGTCACACAAAAAAAAGGTCAGAGGTGGTTCTGTACCATCACTTCTTTCCTGCGGGGTCGGGTCCAAAATCTGCCAACCATCGTTTCCTTTTGGAAGATCATCTCTCCTCATCCAGGACTCAACCCAACAGTGAAAGTTCCTGAACCAATGAGAAGAAAAAAGAATTCACCACAAGGAACTGACTGTAAGCCAAAGCAAACCACAGAGTTTGGTCCCACCAGGTGCTGTCCTGCCGGCTGTTAAAGGTGTCCACTACGTCCACGCAGAGGTTCCCATCCACGTCATGAGCCGAGCAGAAGTTTGTGATGAGGCGTGTAGGGATTCCCAGACAGCGCAGGACTGTGGAGCAATCAGGTGCAGATGAGATAAGTTTGACCACCAACACAGGGGACAGTTGGAGTTTGCGACAGCGTCACCTGTGCATGCCACACCGGCAAACACCCAGCACTGGCCGTACTTCACTGCTCTGGCTCTGGTGCTGCTCCACTGCCGAAGGATGGGGACACTGCCGGTCCATTTACTCGGAGCAACTCCGTTAGAGTATGGCGGTGTCCAGCTCCCAGCTAACACGCCGTGATCATCGTTGGAATTGACCTGCCGAGGAGGAACAGACTGCATGTTTACGAAAACAAATGATCCACTCATGTCATGTGGTTTTGTTTAATCTGTTTGCTTGATTTTGTCACCATCGCAGTGATAATCCTGCTGATGTACACCGGGTCAGCTCTGCATTCCATGTCCATCTTTGAGTTCTTCAGAGCTTCTCTGGAGTTGTCCAGTACTTCAAAGCAAATGTCCATTATATTGTCTTCAAACTGAACAACGAGAGGGAAACAAAAGAAAGAAAATAGTTCATTATGAGCATATTTGTTTGACACTTTGCCGTGTTTTCTTTTTGACAGTCTTAAATGGCAGACATTTTAATAAGACCTAACTTCTCTGCGCTGGTGATGCAATATATGATAGTTTTTCCAGTTTTCCAGAAAACATTGATTCATAGAGCTACAGTGAGGGGAAAGTCCAAACAGTCGTCCAAACAGTTTTTACAAGTCCTTTAGAATTAGTCGGGTCATGCTCAGGATCAGTTCACAAAAAAATGTGGTCGGCGAAAGTCTGGGTGTGAACTGCTGAAAAAAGGTTAACTTTAAGTGAACCAAATGTGTCTAGTCTGAATACACCATAATAGTTGGAACAGATGTCTTTGTTCTGAGTCGGATCAGTCCAAAAACCACTAAAAGAGGGAAGTCTGTCCAACCCTCAAATGTTATTTATAGCTGAGGCAAGCGATGGAATAAAAAAAACTGCAACATTTACTTCAAGGTAGACCCGTCGACTGTATTTAGAAAAAGTGAGTGTTTATCTTCAAATTTTCCTAACAGACCTGAACTGGTCCGAGCAAATGGTTACCCCACCACACCCTTTCCTCTCTACAGTCTACTGCTTGCTCTGTATGAGAACTATGCAGAAATACCTTCCATCTAATCTGTGGTGATTTAACACAGCAACTTTTGCAGATTCTTCCACAGGTTTCCTTTGGAACTTTATTCTAATTTTAGTATCTTCAATTATCTGCTTTCAGCTGTGGAAATTGCTGCGGAAATTCACATTTTCTAGCTTTATTTGTGAATTTAAGTTAACTGTGTACTTTTATGATAGACGTGCTTTTTCAGTGTTTTTGATGGAGATGTTTTGTTTGTGCTGAGACAAAAAAAGACTTTCAAACTGAGGTGATTTTTTTTTCATATAAGATAATATCCCCGTCTGTCAGTCTTATTGTCTGCCGTCTGTCCTTGCAGCGAGTCGTGAGAGGACCAACCCTTGTTTGAGCGGTTGACCAACATTTTCACACGTCTCCTCAAAAATGTTCCTTCATCCAACAAAAAGATTTTCATGTCTGCTGTCACACTGCTGTGAAAATTCACACAAGCTGAACGCTCCCCTGATAAAAACACACACACACAGTAAAACTGTGTCCGGGTTACCTGCCCATAATTCCAGGGAATACTGCTAATGTATTCCGAGGTACCCCTGTATATGATCCCAGTCTCGTTCATCACGTACTCCTGCAGATGAGATTCTTCAGGCAGGTATACAGCATCATCTGCCAACACACAGACACATACCCTTCAGGTCACATGATGCATAATACAGCACGAATTCCTCATGCCTTTAAGAGGAAAAACTCATTTCATTCAAACATTGAACTTTTATTGAAATGAAGGAAAAAGGTCTTGACCCATCACCTTTGTTCCAAGGGTTGAACAGCAGGTGGAAGCTGACTCCCTCTATTTTTTGGACAATGTGTCCATCGGGTGACATCACTAGCACAGCAAGACGGTATTGGCCGATGATAGCGTCCGCTGGGCTGTGCAACGTCAGCATCACTTCATCCTGCGCTGCCTGCTGGGAAAACCACCAGTGGTCTGCACCACCACTCTCCCTCTGGACCTTGATCACGACTTCATCTCTCTTTCCTAAATCAAGGAGAAAAAATATCATAGCAAACTACAAAGATATCTCTCTCTCTCTCTCTCTTATATAAATAAAATCTAAACGATAAATTGGACAAATCCAAGAAAAAGAAAGACAAAAACGGACATATGATCACAGCTACAAAGACTACACTCAGAAACCAAAGTGTAAAAATCTAAACAAGAAATGAGACACATCCTGGACAAGCCCCCATCTTATGTTACAAACTGATCGGTTAGTTTAATAGAAAACCACATCAACACAATTACCTTTCACTAAGTAAAGTAATGAAGAAGTAAACATTAGAAACAGTGAAAGGTTGGAGTTGTGAATTGTTATTTACAAATACAAATATATAAATAGATATTATCGTATTAGTCCAAGTATAACAATCTAATATTAAGGATAAATATAAATCTTAACTCTTAAAGACAACAGGAAGGAAAAACATGGATGTCTAGCCACAGCTACAAAGATCTTATCTAAAAATCTAAACAAGGAATGAGACTTGTCACGGACAAGCCCCCCTTTTATGCTACAACCCAGCTCAGATGACTGCTACATATAAGAACACACACTCTGAAGTAAAATAATGAATGAAGTAAACATTAGAAAGATTGGAGCTGCTAATCTAAAAACATCACAAGGATTTCAAACTGATACTGAAAAAGTTTGATGACTCCCATAAATGTTGGGTTTGTAACCTAAAATTGTTCATGCATATCAAACTGTTACTCCTGTAAGCAGAGTGCAAAACCATAGAAACAGTTCAGAATCCCAGCTGGCTGTATCAGTGCTCACCAAGGTGTAGGATCAGTCCCAGTTGGCCGTTCAGCGCCGTAGAGTCGCAGATCTGCACTGCGACTGAGAATGGCTGGCCTCTGCGGACAATCAAACGATCCCGATCGATTTCCTTCGTACGGTGAGAGGAGTTGTTTTCACGGCTTCTCAGGTCCACGTTGGAAGTCAAACCTGAGGGAAACCAACAGAGAAGTGACATTTTCAGTGAAGCTGTTGGTTCTTCTCCCAAGATAGTTTGCCAAACAAAATAGACAAAAGAGAGAAAAACATCCCTTTTCTTCAATTTTTTGGAGGGATGTTTTTATGTTGTAGGACTTATCTGTAAACCAGCTAAGGTTATTTTGATCATTATAAAAGCAATTTAGTTTTCCTGCAGCAGATTATGATGGATTAAAAGCTGTTCTTGCCTCTTTGAAGGTAACTGAATCCATGTTTCCTACAGTAAATACACATGCCTGCTTAAAAATGTTCCTCTGCTGATGCAGTTTAAATGTACATGCAGAACTCAAGGTAAAAAAATTGAAGACATCTAAGATGCTTAAGTGTTTTAGTTTAAATGAAAAATCTAGCAATTAAACAGACAACAGGGCAAACCAGCTACAAACTAAGAATGTCTAATCTAGTGTAATTATGAACTAAATTCTAAAACTATTATTTGCTAAAGAAAGAGTGAAAAAGAAAAACTTGTAAAAAAATTTGAAGAATGTTTATACAGCAAACGTTTGTCAATGTAAAATTTGAAGCAAGATTAAATGCTACTTCAAAAATATAAACTGAAAAAATCCTAAATATTCTTAGAAAACACTTAATATGCTAAAAAAATGCAAACATAAATATATATTATATATATGTTTATACATACATATAACATATATATAATATATATATGTTTATATATATATATATGTTTATATATATATATATATATATAAACATATATATATATATGTTTATATATATATATGTTTTTTTTTTTGTTAAAATCTACAAAATGTGTTTTTTGTTTTAAGTTAACTTTGCAAAAGCTTTTGGATAGAATGGAAAGGATAAAATAGATAAAGTATTATTTATGAAAATGATCAAAGTCATAAAAAATGGGGTATATAACAGTTAGAATTGTCAGTCCATAAGGAAGTATGTTAACAGAACACAAAAGTGCTAAGAGCAGAAGTTTTCTCTAGTTTTTAAAAGAAAAAGAAATACATTCTGCAATAATATTTAAATAATACCGATTGTTTTACAGTCAAACTGAAAAACTTACAGTGGTTTGCCATCACAGCTCTTCTTTCTCTTCTCTGACTTTTGCTGCTGGTGCTTGTAGACTCCTTGAGCGTTTATCGCATTTGTTTGGTATTTAAGCAGTCAGGCCCCCTTCCCTGACACACACTCAACCCTGAAATATCTGATCCTGTGACCTTTCTAACATCACTTCCCAAAAAGCTGCACGCCTACATGGGTGTGTGGACACGGCGTGAACAATTCCTCACCCCATCTGAGGTCTTTGCTCCTCTTTGAGGTCAGAAGAGTTCATGGGAGGAAACGAGCAAAGCTGTAGTTCACAGGAAAGTTTATCCGAAAAACCATCTAGTTAATTCCAGACAATAGTGGGTGAGACTTCCATACTGGAAGTGTAAGGAAGGAATTTAATAATAGGTGATTATACTATTATACTATAGGAGATTAATTCCACATGGTTTTGAAAACACAAAAACATGTGTATGGGCTGACTCGCAGCACACCATCCGTACCAAACCGGACCAAAAACACAAAAGGCTGCACATCTCAAATAAGTGAAAACTATAAACAAATAAATAAATACATTGTTTGTTAGTACATACTTTCTAATTTTAAGTAGTAGGAGTTGTAATGAATATCTGAGTATATTTGAGGCACCCACGGTGCAGAGGTAGAGTGGTCGACCTCTGAAGGCAGGTTCGATTCCTTCCTTGCTCGCCCATGTGTCGAAATGTCCTGAACTCAACATTGCTCCTGGTGGAGGTTGGCGTAAGTGTAATACCGGATTTGAATTTTGTCTTGTTTTGTGTCATAAATGATGTTGTGTACTTGTACTTCCAAAATTAAACTTTCATTGTCCATGGCGATTAATGGACTAGTGTTGTCCGCTGTGTTAGCATGTGTCTGCATAGGTATGTCACCTTAAATACAAAATAAAATGGTATCAATTTTTGTTTTGAAAGCTGCACCTGTTTGCAGTTTCTCCGCCTTTTTTCTGCAAAATCGACGGACTGAAATAGAACTCCCGCTCAAAGCTTGCGTTGCGTTGCAGAGGGACAGATTTCAGACACCAATACGACAGAGACGAAGGCTGTGTCCGAATTCCCACACGAATCCCTAACTACTGAAGAACGATGTAGTGTGGAACTATGTAGTGCCCTGGATTTTAAAAGCAATTCGGACACCATCCTCACTACCTTTTTTTTTTTAACCTTCTGCTATCCTAGGCACTTTAACGTTGGGAGTTGGGTCATCTAGACCCACTATTCAGTGCTCTGAACCTTTTTTCTTCAATGATTTGTGATCTTCACTGGTGTCCATGGATTACATGAAATCTTTCCACCTTTATCCACCTTTGTCATGGTAGGGAGAACACATCAATATGACGTCACAAAATTCATGAAGTAAAAATCTAATCCATACAAACATTTCACAACGTATATGTATGAATCCACTGCGTTCTGATGATGGAAACTTTGGTAGTTTATTTGAAAAATACACTTAAATATTTTTGTTGCAAAAATAGTTCAAACGCAATGCATTGTGGTCTATATTTGCCAATCTAGTGAGCATTAATGCACACTGGTTTTTGCAGAGACTTCTGGGAAATTTCTAGGGCACTTGATTTTGGAATTGTAGATTCAGACAGCACTACAAAATGGCAAACACACTATATAGTGCAGTATGTAGCGAGTAGTGAAGGAATTCGGACATACCCAATGTAAACATTCCCACTGATTAATGAACATTTCACTTTTTTGTGTTAACGCATGGGAGACCCATCGCAGACGGACCAGTGTAAACCCGGAATGAGGCAGCAGAGCTGCAACCAGTGTGTGAATGTGTGAGTTTATGGGTGAATGGGACTGTGACTGTGAAGTGCTTTGGGCCTTAAAACAAGGCAGAAAAGAGCTATTTAAGTATAATCCATTTACCATATTTACTTACTTTTCTTATTGTTTTAGAACAATCAGTGAAACATGCAGGTTTTTCGGGTATCATGTCAGTTACCCTTCGTGCTTGAACTCTTATGTTCCTAAATTATGCAAAAGTAAAGAACCATTAGGATTAAGGTTACACTGTAAATGTTTCTCTTTAAGTGTCCCCTTATAATTCTCTGAGCTCACGTTTTGCTAAAGTGTTGTGAGCCTGTCAGTCAGACAGGAAGTGAGTCTCCATCATGGTGGTGTGGAATTCTGTGAAAGTCACATTCAGGAAAGAGAAAAGTCTTTAAGTGGCGTCAGCATCTGTCACACCACTGTGTCAACAGAGGGACACCACAGTGGTCTTTTCCTTAGGTCGGTAAAATCCCTTCCCATATAAGCCCCTTTTGTGCAGTCATTGCACAAAACAGGTACAACTGGAATCTCTCTTTCTACCATTTCCAATTTTAACTGGCCCCATGGGGGAGGAAAAACCAACCTCTGTGCCAGTGTTATGCTGTTCTGGAACATAAGAGGGAGGAGCCGGTGAGGTCAAAACATGCCATGTGGAGGAACTGAGGCGGGAAAACAATCCTCCCTTCATACCACTTAAGACAGGAACCGCGGCTAAATGTTTTCACAGCTGCAGGAAATTTATGCTTAATACTGTATAGTTGTTGTGTACTCTGCTCATGGCTATTGAAATTTTTTTTAATAACAGCAGGCGTCGATCAGCAGTTAGAAATACTTTCAAGGAGAGTTGGCAACAGCATTGATTTGATTTGATTTGATTTATTGATTTATTTCAAGCATTGTAGTCAAAGCAATAAAGAATTTACACATAATTATCAAAATCATTACAGAAATGTTGAAATGCATAGATTAAAAAGACAGAAAATAAAACAAAACAAAAAAGTCACTTTAATCACATTTGCTTAATTAAATACAGAGATCATCGACTAAAGTCAAGTACAGCTTGATTTATTGCTTGAAAAGGAGTGGGAAGAAGCAAACTTATATAATGCCACCCCTACTGAGTTAATTCATTTTATAGTTTTTCAGTTTTTGTAATCCGGTTCTGATCCGATAGATTTTTTTCAGGTAACAAAATCCAGTACCTAGTAATGATTGATTATCTTCAGAAAACATTAATTCAGGATTTCAGTAAACAGTAACCGTTATGTAATAATCATTGATTATCATTAGAACACATTATCACAATAAACCAGTAATTATTGCTACACATTGCAGATCAAGTAAAGAAAATCAATAGCTTATTAATTGTAATTCAAACATTTCAGTTATCATTATTGCACATTACAATTTAAAACTCATTGATTGTAATTAAAATAGCTTTGATTATTTCACCATTATCAAGTTCACACATGTATTTGGAATTATTCAAACACCTGTTGATCCTTAACTCCTCTTATCGTCAAATCCTGAGATCAGAGTTTCTTTATACATTTTCTTGAATATTTGGATAGGTGAACATTGTTTGAGCTCATTACTTAACCCGTTCCAAAGTTTAGTGCCACACACGGACACACAGAAACTTTTCTTTGTGGTTCTTATCAGTTTGATCTTGAAGTTCCTACATCCCCTCAGTAGCCTCCTTCATTTTCTAAGAACTGTTTTAGGCTGCACGGTGGTGCAGTGGTTAGCGCTCTTGCCTCATAGCAAGAAGGTTCAAGTCCGGGCTGGGAGACATGAAAAACACAACATCAATGGGGGACCTTTCTGTGTGGAGTTTGCATGTTCTCCCCGTGTATGCGTGGGTTCTCCGGGAAAGGCTCCGGCAGTCCTGTGACTAAACGGAATAGAAAACGAATTAATTTTTTTGGATGTTGAATGGTAACGATTTCCCACTGACTCTGTATAAAAGTTGTGCAGTGTAAAAATCCACAAGGTCATACAGTTTAAAAAGTCTAGATTGATAAAATAGATTGTTTGTATGATCAAGATATCCGGCTTTATGTACAATTCTGATGGCTCGTTTTTGAAGTAAAAAGAGAGGATGTAGTGAGCTCTTGTAATTATTCCCCCAAATTTCTATACAGTTGGTGAAATATAGTAATATTAAGGAGCAGTACAATAAATAGCTACTGTTGTATTCTAATATATGTTTATATTTATTTATGATTGAAATACTTTTTGAGACTTTAGTTTGCATGTGTCTGATGTGAGGCTTCCAATTTAGTTTGTCATCACTAACAACCGCTAAGAATTTAATTTCTGTAACACTTTCAATTAGGACATTATTTATTTCAATTGAGAGCTCGGCATTGGCGTGGTAGCTAACAAAGAAGACCACTTTGGTTTTATCTAGGTTCAAAGATAATTAGTTTTAATCCATCCATGATTTTATTTTGGTTAACTCTGTGTTTAACACATTGATAAGTTCCCTATGGTTGTTTGTAGAATAGTATATTTTTGTGTCATCAGCAAATAATATGAGTTTCATTAGCTTTGAAACATTGAATATATCATTTATGTATATATTGAATAGCAGCGGGCCAAGAATTGATCCTTGTGGGACTCCACAAATTATCTCTATGGTTTCTGATGTAAATTCATCAATCTCGACAAATTGTTTTTTTCCCATTAGATAGCTTTTGACCCAAGTTAGCGCCGGTCCTCTTAGACCAAATATTTCCAGTTTGTCAAGTATGGATGTCATGATTGAAAGTGTCAAATGCTTTTTTTAAGTCAATGACATTTCCAGCTGCATGTTTATTTTCATCCAGAGCATTTGTGATTTCCTCCACAGCATCAATGATAGCCAATGAGGTTGATCTGTTTTCTCTAAAACCATATTGGTTTTCATTTATAATGTTATATTTATCAATAAATGTAGCTAATTTATCATTAAATATTTTTTCTAGAATTTTTGAGAATTGTGGAAAAGTGGAAACAGGGCTGTAGTTTGTAAATTGGTGTCTGGTTTAGGAATCTCCCAGTTTGTAATGATAAGTTACATATACATGTTAGAGGCTTAGAGATACTATTAATTACCTTTTTCACCACTGTCATGTCAATATCCTCACAATCTTTTGAGTTTTTACTCTTGAATTTATTTACAATTGATATCAGCTCATGTTTGTTCACATCAGAGAGAAAGATTGAGTGTGGGATCCTTTTGATGGGTGGATTATTGTCCTTGCTGGTTTTGCATTTTGGAATTTCTGCGGCCAACCCTGGACCCACGTTTACAAAGTGAGCGACCTTGGGAGCATTTCGGGCGGGCAACTCAGGCAGGCTTTTACTTAGGCCACTCCCCTAAGGTGGGTCAAGTAATCAACTCACCTGTGCAGCATCCTATTTAAGTCCAGGTGTGTAAGTTGTTCATCCTTCTTTACTGCAGCACTGCGTTCTTTGCCCCACCTTCCTCCCCGGCTTCCACCTGTGAGCTCCGTTAGGGGTAGTTATTACCCAAAAGTTTATGTAAATTTGTCTCTTGGAATTGCACGGAGTTTTATGCCAAACTAAAGGAAAGTGAAATGCAAAGTTGAAGGAAAGTGAAATGCAAAGTTGAAGGAAAGTGAAATGCAAAGTTGAAGGAAAGTGAAATGCTAACTTGAAGGAAAATGAAATGCTAACTTGAAGGAAAGTGAAATGCCAATTTGGACAATGCCAATGTGAAATGCTAACTTGGAGGAATGCAAAATGCTTACTCGGAGGAAAGTGAATGCTTACTTAAAGGAAAGTGAATGTCAAAGAATGTGAAAGCAAGAAAGTATGTGAAAGCAAGAAAGTATGTGAAAGCAAACTAAAATATGTGAAAAATAAATATTACTACTGCATGAGTTGTCTGACTGAAATAGTTATTGAGGCTGTTTGCTGCTTCATTGATGTTATAGCTTTGACCTTTCTCATCTGTAAAGTAATCTGGATATGCTTGCTTTTTTTATCCCATTTTTAATTATGTTATTTATTTCCCAAACTCGCTTTACGTTGTTTTTATTTTCATTCAGTAGATTATTAAAATACACTTTTTTACTGTGCTGTGTTATTTTAGTTAGTTTATTTTTATATGACTTATATTTGTTCAGTTTCTCTTGTCCCCTGTTTCAAGAATTTTTGTAGAGGTTATTTTACTTTTTACAAGCATTTTGTTGACCGGTAGTTAACCAAGGGCATTTGTCAAATTTGTTCTTGAGTTCATAAATTGGGCAGTTCTTTTTGTAAAGTAAGCTATATATTTCTAAAAAACATTTATAAGCGAGTTCCAGTTTGTCTGGATAAGTCATTATTAAGAGAATTCATAGTTATTTCTTAACCTTTTGTAGACTGGTTCTTTTATCATTTTCTTTGTCTTCACATTGATGACAAATAGTTCAAAAACTCGTAAATGATCATTTTATGTTATTTATAAATATGTTATCAATAAGAGTAGCACTTTGAGTAGTGATTCCGCTGGGTCTTGTTATGGTTGGATATAAACTCATGGCAAACATTCTGCTGATAAAGTCGTTGGTTGTTTTATGTTTGCTGGGGTTTATCAGATCAATATTTAACAACTCCACAGATGTATAACATTTTGTTATTTAGAGAGGTAAACATCTTTTCCATCCAGTCACTGAACACTTCTAGGCTTGACCCTGGTGACCTATAAACACAGCTTATAATGACATTTTCCCCTGAATCGTTACATATTTCAATTGTTAGACATTATTCCATCAACTGCAACTGACAATTTATCAATTACTGTAAACTTTGTATTTTTTTTCCACATATATGCGACTCCTCCACCTTTTTTATTTACTCTGTTCACACGGTTAAGTTCGTAGTTTTGGGTGAAGATGCAGCAGAGGCTGAAAAGCCTAATGCAAACATGTTCAACAACAACAAGCAGCACTTTCAAATCCACAACAGCAGTTGGTGTTAAAGTCTATAAAGTATTTCTGAATATATTTGAGTCGTTTTGTCTATAAATGTAGTCGCCATTATCGTGTTTGTATATAATTCCCTTTTTTGGTCACGTGATTAGTTAAGATCTCATTTAGGCGCACCTGTCACCTGTGTTAGTTTGGTTTGTTCGTTTGATACAGAGAGGGTGCACAGGGCCCAGTATTTTTTGTTGACTGCCTTTATACTTGATTATGAACTCCGCATGATGGATCGTATCATATGTGTCATCTGTGGCAACGAAGTGGAATAAATCACGACACACAAACAAAGTGGATTTCTTGGTCATAGTTTTATGTGGAGCGCTTTCCCAAACAGGACCTGTCGCAGCCTCTCTAGCGGCTCATAAGCCCGCAGCCGCTACAGTAAAGTTTAAGTAAAAAATCCAATAGACGCAACAAAGTGATCGTTGTGGCACCTCAGCAACCTTAAGTTACTTCTGAACCAAAAACCAGATCAGTAACTAGTTTTTCATGTTTAGTTATTCAAATAGTTATCTTTACTAATCTTTTTTTAACCAAGGAACACTTTACTTGGAAAAACAAAAAAACAAAAGGCACTCCACTCATTGAAAATGTAAAATAAGAAACAGGATGGACACAAGCAGAATAACTCATTTTATCCTGTATTTTCTACTTTAATATATTATCTAGATTTTGGCATTTTATTTTCCAAATAAAATTAGTTTTTTGTTATTAGTTATTTGCAATACAAAAAAAATCATATACAGCATATGCAGTTTTTCCTTACCGAGAAGGAGGGTCTAAGGGCAAGGATACCCAGTTAAGCTTAGTCTGTTTAGGTTAGGTTAGCCAGTACCCATTGAATTATATTACTTTGATGTTGGGCTATACAGAAAAAAAAAAATAAACTGAAAACATATCTAACCAAAACAAAAGCATGACCCAAAAATTCAGGTTTGAACTGAAACTGATCCCTAAGGACCAGTATGGTCTGGGTTCTTTAGCCCTTGTGCTATCCTAGGTACTTTAACATTGGGAGTTGGGTCATCTAGACCCACTAGACAGTGCGCTGAACCTTTTTTCTTCAATGATTTGTGTTCTTCACTGGTGTCCATGGATTACATGAAATCTTTCCACCTTTATCCACCTTTGTCATGGTAGGGAGAACACGTCAATGTAAGGGTGGGGTCATCTAAGATAGCACAAGGGTTAAAAAGAGGTTATGACCTGTGAGGTCATGGGTGTATGTGTCAATGGAGGGGGGGGGGCAAAGGGGTGGGTTGCTTTTAATTGAATCTGTTATGTTGTGTGTCATTGTTTTTAACTGTAAAGCCTTTTTTTATTTTTTAACAAATAAAGCTATCTTGATTCTATTTAATTTTAGATTTGAATTTAATTAGGTTTACAGAATTTGTTCTTTAAGATTTCATGTTTGACATCCTGAAGCCATTTTGGTTGCCTTAAATTACATCTGTAAATTATACAAATAGGTTGTTTTTTTACTTTTTTTTGCATTTAAGTTCTGTTTTTGGTTGAGAGTAGAAAGTCATAACAACAGCAAAACGTTCAAAGTCAGGAAATAATGAATGATGCAAGAAAGAGAAAAAAAAGATAACATCACAGAGATAGAGTTTCATAGATATGGAGTTAGAAGAACAGAGTCAGTAAAGACGGCCAGCAGTCTAGATCTATAGCAGCATAAAAAAACACGTGGCTCGGGGCGAGACAGAGCAACCTCAACTATAAACCTTATCACAAAGGAACTGTAGGCATGCTGAATGTCTGCAAAACTCTGCTGAGCAACAATCTTAGCATCAAGATAGGAAACAGAAAGAAACTGTTCAGAAGTAAATATACAAAACGTAAATAAAGAACATATGAGGTGTCAGTTCAACTCTGTGTAAAATGTAAACTTGGATTTGTGAGCTACATTTGCAGAACAAAATATGTAAAGCTCATCTTGGACCTCGTCCAAACCATCGCTGGCCCCAGGCTTCTGTCACATGCACCCATACGAGGACTGACCTGTACAGGTGCTGCTTGTTTTTGGGTTGTCCGGGCCCATGGAGGGTCACACAGAAGAGTGACTGCATTTTAAAGGGAGAACAGGTGTGTCTTGCAGTTCCCTTGAGGCTGGTACGGCCACCTTAAGGGACGTCATGAAAATGGAACGTACCATTGTTGTGCATGTGGTAAGTGTATCGGGAAGTATTTGTAGGAATATTTTCCCTCTATGGACTCACCAAGCGGTCTACAATCTTAACATTTTGTTCAGGGCCACCTGGATGCCCATTTTTCACCCGCAGACACCCCCTATTCACCCGTAATGGCAGGCGTGACTAAGGTATAAACCCTGAGGGCAAGAGTCCGGGTCACACCAGTTCAGGATCTGCATGGCTCTTCTGGGTCACTGAGGGCTTTAAGCCACCATTCAAACCATTCAAAAGTTTGGTTTTGTACTTCCACATCAACAATTATAATTATTTTCCTCCATCGATTTCAAACAAAATATTAATACTTTTTTAAAAGAAAAAAATATTGTCAAGGTTATTTATGCAAACACAAGACAGTATTAACAAAGGAAACAGACGCCAAGAGTCAGGAACGATTTCTCACGAGGAGAGCTGGAAACAGACAACCCTTCTGCTCCACACCGCTCTTCCTAAGGGTTACTGTTCCAGCCTCACACTTTTATTCAGTTCTCCCTAGTTAAATGGTGAGTGATTTATCTATACGTCACATGGTGGTTGTCAATAACTTTCTACTGTAATCACAGGAAGTTCTGTCTTTCATGATCAAATTATCTCACATTCCAGACACTTCTTTCATTACTGCTGAAGTGATCACTTTTCTGAAATGGCACACGGAAAGATTCTAACACAAACAAATTTATTATGTAAGAAAAACAGAACATACAAACTTTCCTAGAAACAGAAGTTTGAATAATAAAGAAAATATATACATTTAACAATTATAAACGTTAAATTACAATAATGAATTTAGACCAAAAAAAACTGTTTTTCAACTTTTAACCCCTCATCCCCTAATCTGGTTATTATAAACACTTTACTTTTGACCTCCCGTCACTTGATCAGTGACTCACTCTTATCAGTCATCCACATTTACACCATCTCTTTTCCTTCCCTCACTTGCACAAGAACAGAATTTCTTTAGAAGAAAAAAAAACAGTGAATGGTATGACTCAACCACAGGTCCTCCTCTAAGCGAGTATTTATTTATTTATCATTTTACATTTTCTTAAGAGTTAAAAGTTTTCTTTTAATTTTCTTCTTAGCCATAGAAAAAGCAAACAGCGGGCATAAAACTTTTAAATGCCCACTTCAGTCATCTTTTGATCTATTGTAAAATCGTTCCTAGTGGTCTTTTTTTAATTAGGATAATGCAGTTTTAAGGCTAAATCAAAAAACCTTTGTTGTTTTCTAAGACAAAGTTTCTCCAGAGCAACAGGAGTCCATCAGAAGTTCATCTCTAAGCTGTTGGCAGGACTGTTGGTGCGGAGTAGGACTGCTTTATTTTCTCATGATTCTGTTTGTTCACACTCTCTCCCGCAAGTTTACAGCACCTCACAACCCCAACTTGACATTAGCCGCGCAACAAAAATGGCGAGCAGTATTGGAGCTATCCAGCCGTGCAGTTTTGAGCCGGATGCCAAAAGCGAATGTTTGTAAGTAAGTGGAGGCGTTGGAATAGAGCAGAGCAGGAAGCCCGCCAACTGTCGCAGCTACAGGCTTTTGCCAACAACATTTTTACGTCTGCTCTTAATTCACCTCAATCTGAATAAAATCATTTAAATAATCGTCATATTTTTTTCAAGTGTTGTCAAAACAAAAAATCCTGAATGGGGGAAAAAACAACTGTATTTAAACATAGGCTTCACTTTCAAGTTTAGAGACTCTTCAGCATGTAATGTCTTGAAATGTAACGGACAGTATTCCCCTTAAAAAAAATACAACATTATGGGGCTTTGGTCCCTTTGTGAGTCCTAACCTCTTCCTGTTGGAACTTATCAGAGTCTGAAAGTGCTTTTCTTCTGTTTAAACATCCCACAGTCACAGAGGGGAAGGGGGGCAGGGCTAACAGCAGAGTTGAGCCAAAAAAATTTTCTTCAAACCCACCAAATAGTTTCTGGAGCTCCGTCAAATCTATGCAGCCATGTTTGCCTCTCTGGTGCTCATCGGGCTTTTGATCTTTTTCCTCATCTACCTGCTTAAACCTCAGAGACCAAAGAATTTCCCACCGGGACCCCCCACCCTACCAGTGCTGGGAAACCTTTTGCACCTGAGTACAGATGATCCTTTAAAGGATTTTGAGAGGGTAAGAACGCTCTGCATGGACTGGGATCACACTTAGGAAAAAAAACAAAAAAAACAGCTCCTGCTCATGCCAGAGGTTGCATAATGACTGTGTAGAGTGAATTGACTAACTGACTCGTAGTGCACCTCCCACGAGAATTTGAGGACATTTAGGCAGCGTTTTTGCAGATTTATACTAAAATGGGAGATTTGATGATTTAAAAGCATAAGAAGTTTCTCAGAAAGACTCTATAGAGCTGAACTCCTGTACACTTGGTCTGTGTCCAAGCAAAGCTTTATGTCACGGCTGTTTCTCTTTACACTGATAGAAAATGGGGTCATTTCCAAAGTTATCTGTGGCGTAATGTGAATGCACCGTGCTCCAATCAGCCAAGATAAACATCCAGGATTCATCTTTCCATCCCAAACAGAAATCCGCTGCTGCAGTCCAACACAAACGCAGAACAACAAAAAGGCCTAAAAGCAACTGACTGCATTTAAATGAGAGCTTGACAAAGGGAATGAAAGGAAACAGCACCAGCTTGAAGGCAAAACTGCAGTTTGCAAGAAATTTAGAGTTTATAGAAGTTCAGGTTTACGGCCGTATAATAAAACAACCAAATGAAAATAAGAGCTCTTACTTTGTTTAACAACCTACTTTGATGAAAATTGTGTTTTTGATATTTTAACATGGCATTTTTCTGATAATGAAGGACATATATTAAGATATTTCTTTAATCACATTGTGGTGAATCAGGAGTGTTGATAAAATACAGCTGGAAAACGAAGCACATGTGTGACATAGAAAATGCCCGGGGCGGGCCACAAGCTCTCTGCTCCGCCAACTCCATCTCGCTCACGCTCAAATGGGCGAATGGAGAATCAAATCTCAGCAGGGTTTGTGAGGAGATGTAAGCTAGTGGAAAAGCATGGAAACAGAGAGCTCTCAGCAAATAAGGAGGGGAAGGGGGCGGGGTTGCTCCCTGCCAACAGTCCTGTTTACAACTCAGAGGCAAATTTCGAATGAACTGTCCTAGAAAATGACAGGTTCTGTGATTTTGGCTAAAAACTGCATTGTAATATTTAAAAGACCATTGGTATTACTTTGAAAATAGATCAAAAGACCTTTTTTTCCCCCTGCATATTTGATGATGAAGCATTTTGGCCCAACAGTGGATTCCCAATCTCTGGCCAGATGCTGTGACTTGGCCATAGTTTCTGTGTATTTTCAACACCAACATTTTCTTTGCTTCTTTCCCAGCTGAGGAAATCCTATGGAAATGTCTTCAGTGTGTTCATTGGTCCACAACCAGCTGTTGTCATCAATGGGTTAAAAGCTATGAAGGAGGCACTGGTGAACAAAGGCTCTGATTTTGCTGGAAGACCCCAAGACTTGTTTATCAACCATGTCACCCAGCAGTTAGGTACGTCACCTCATTTTCATTTTTTTGTTCAAAAGAAACGTCTGATTGTAAACACATTAAAAGTTTGGGACGGATTTTGAAGAAAGAATTCTCTTCTGAAGTTGCATTTCAACAAATCAAGACATGAACGTCTACACATGTGCAACAACCCTGCACAGTGTTCTAAGGCAAGGTTCATTCAGTTATTGTTACTGTGAATTAAAATGTAGACAAAGAGCGGCTTTAGCAGGAAGAAAAGCATTCGGCACTATGCTGGTACATGTTGAGAGGTGGATTCAACAGCACCTGGGATGTAAATCCAGCTCACCTTTTCCTCAGTTGTTTTAGTGTACAAGTCCTTTCTTCATCACCAAACAAATATTGGGCAAACTGTACAATAACTAAGGTGTAACTAGAGTTTCATGCTCTGCAGCTTTCAAAACAGTTTCTTTTTTATTTTATTTTGCTGTTTCTCTTTCCTTCAGGTTCACAGCCGGTTTAAGTTACCAAGTAGCAACAACTTTTTCAGTATATCATTCTGTATACTTCAATTGATGATTTTGATCACTGTTAGGTTCCACATATTTAATGCTCCTTTTCTGGCTTTACGTTTCAGGCTTTTAAAGCTATTTTAACACTTCTAAAACTATCTTCTTTTGTATATTTAAGGGTGTAGGAAATGGAAGTATTTCATTTTTAAAATCTATATTGAACAGAAAGTTGCATAAAGGAGTACAGACAAGGTTCATCCTGTCTAAAAGACAACCCCGGTGTACCACAGGGCTCAAATCTTGGTCCTCTGCTATTAGTAGATGAATGATCCTGTTTATTAAAAAACTAAATATAATAAAAAAAAACAAGGAATTACAAAGCTAGTAATTTACTAAATTTAAATAATTTTTTGTCATTAGTAAAATGTTGTCCTAACCTAAATGTTTTTTTAATTAATTTAGGAGAAATTGTATTTATATTACATATTTATATTATACATATATTTGCAGGGTGAAGCAATGTCTATCTTTATCTTCACTAAAACTGGAGCGATAAAGCAAAAATATATTTTATTTAAAAACTCAATCTTTTTCCGTTTTCTTTTGTACAATTAGGAGTGGTCTTGGAAAACTATGGTACAACTTGGAGAGAACACCGTCGCTTTGCTCTGATGACACTAAGGAACTTCGGTCTGGGGAAGACGTCAATGGAGGACCGGATTCACGAAGAGATTCAACAGACAATAAAAACCTTGGAAAAGAGCATTGGTTCGTCAGCTCTGGAGCAATGCTCTTTCCATTTGTGTCAGATATTGTTATTCTTCAATTTGTGCCATAATATTTTGCAGGATCAACCCTGAGTCCTCAGGTCATCTTTCATAATGCAGCCTCTAACATCATCTGCCAGGTTCTGTACGGAAAACGATTTGAGTACAACGATGAGATGATCAAAGTGATTATTAAATGCTTCACTGACAACGCCAAGATGACCAACGGGCCATGGGCTATGGTAAGTCACAGGGTATTTTAGAGGGTCGTTTTCAACCACTGCAAAAATAGTTCCATTTTGATCAGTTCCTATTAAAAAAACAGTTAATCCTATAACCTTGGTTTAAAGTGCTTGTCTTATTTGCAAATGCTATTGAACATTAACTCAGGCTTTAATTAAACTTATTATGACATAACATTGAACTACAGCCAAAACATAGTTTGACTTTTAGAAAATAAAATCTGTCATTATCTAAGCTAAAGAGGAAAAGGACAAGTTTAAAAAAAATGAGTGATTGACGGATTCTTTTGCAGTCTTTTGCGCCGCTCAAAAACTTCAAACCACCCCCACAGCTCATTCAAGCGAGCACGCCCATGGGCTTGGGTGTTTTTGATCAAACATCAGATGCATGGCAAATTACCAAATTTTCAGGACATGAAGAACCGTGGCCCTGGCTAAACAGGAACAGGTGGAATGTTTGCGACTAGCCTTTTTGTGTTTTGAGTGGTTTAGCAGTTCATCGCTGGGAATCTTAGGAGAAAAAAATCCCAGATCTATTTATTAATTCCACCTCTCTTCATCAGATTATTATTTTTTTAATCATATCTAACTCCTAAATACTAATCCTTATATACACTTTTCTGTAAAAAACTTAAAAAAAAATAAAAACTATGTAAGAAACAATATGCAAACTAGATGACGAACCAATGCTTTACCTCCATTTTTGGCAGCTGTTTTGCTGAGAGGTAAAATTATAATTAAGTTTGAAAAAAGGTGAAAGAACTTCTATGTGCCTCACATAAAACTTCCCTTCGTACAATATTTTGTGAATGTATTTAAAGTTATCGACTGATAAAACCATGCAGCTTTTAGGTGGTACCTGTGTTTTTCATTAGTTTTCTCTTTAAAGGCCATGCTCTTTACTGACTTTTAAAAGGAATGTAGGTTTAAGCCATTTTTCTTCAATATGTCTTCTGTTCAGAGCAATGTTGGACATTTTAGGAAGCAGGACTCTACAAATGTGGACATGATTGAAAATGTTACCTCTTTGTTTTTGCAGATTTATGATTCTCTTCCCATACTTCGAAAACTGCCACTGCCATTCAGGAAGGCCTTTAAGAATTACGAGGTAATGGTACATTCATAAACATCCATCACATTTGAGTTTATGGGTAGAGGTCTCCCAACCGAAATCAGAAACGCAATTCTAATCTTAAGTTTACCAGATATCTGAATTTTTCGGTGCAGTATTTTTTCTTAGACCTTTTCGTAAAGTTATGGTAGCCCTGTAGTCAGAATTGCTCTCTGAATCCTTTCTTTAAAGGGATCCTTCAATCACAGAAAAAGTACTGTCCCAAACCTCTGTACAATGTTGTAGACATACAATAACAGGATTCATCCAAAAGCATTGATGACTGGAGGTTTACACGCATCAGTTCAAGTCCAACTGCAGACTAAGTGGTGACCAGTCGAATTCGCTCATGGTGAACATGCTTTGAAATGTGAACTCTCCAGTAATACTACCACGCAAGTTGGGCTCACGTTTGGGAAGGTATTTTCTCACACAAAAAATGAATTGAATGCAAGACAACAAATGGGTCAAAGGGTAGAGAAATGTTAAAAATACATGTTGAAATTTTGAGGTGATCCACTGTGTCCTACAAGTCACCATTAAACTGCAAAATCTTCCGTTATTAGCTGCTGGGCTCCAAGTCAACTATTCCAAGTCCTCCAACACAAAGCTTTGACAATTTCTGATCAAGTGCGATACGATCTAAGGCTCTAAATTTTATCCCAAAGTTCAGGTCTGAATGAGTATAGTTTGGAATCAAACATATCCATACTACCCTGCACTTCTAAAACTAAATAGGCCATTTCTTTACAAACCATTGTGATGTAATATAAACAGACCACAGAAGTTGGGTCCCCGGTCAAGCAAAACTGTTGCAATTCAAATTCTGTTGAAACACTCAAATAAAGATACTGCCTAAAAGTAAGTTAGAAAATGTTACCAATAAATTTAAATCTTCTGCACTTCTATTTGTGTTTGTCTTACTTTCAGACCTGTAAAAACATCGCTTTTGATCTCCTGAAAGAGCACAAGGAAACCAAAGTCCCTGGAGAACCAAGAGACTTTGTTGATTGCTATCTGGATGAGTTAGAGAAGGTTTGTGCAAATGTGGTTGGAAGTCAAGTCAGCTGAATTATTTAAATATCTACATTTTTCGAGCTGGAGCTTTTTACTTTTCAACTATTTCTTTTGAATTGTTTAAGTGAAACATGTGTACATTGAGAGCGTGTTACTTGTGTTTGGCATTGATCTTTGATAATAACCTATGCACTCCTCACTTTTAATGCATAGCGGCATTGCATGTCACTTGTTTCTGCTTGCTGTTGTTTGTAGAAAAGTGCAGATTCTTCATTTTCTGAGGAGCGACTGGCTGGCTACTCTTTGGATCTTTATTTTGCTGGAACAGACACCACTTCCAACACTCTGCTGACAGGTTTCCTTTACCTCGTGGGCCATCCACATATACAAGGTACGGATAAAGAACCAATGGAACTCACACGGTGTAATTATTTGCTATTTGTCAACACATCCAATGTCATTTGGTTCTGAAGAAAGATGTCAGCAGGAGATAGATCTGGTGTTGGAGGGCAAGGATCAAGTCAGCTTTGAGGACAGAAACAACATGCCTTATATGCAGGTGCTAAAAATCACCACAGATTTTCCTTTTAACTACCATTTTGCACATTAAGGTTTGCTTTCTTCTTTCATTTATTTAGTTTTGGCTAGTGGGGGCAGTATCAGTAAAGACGCTAAGATCTCTTTGTCTTTATCAAAAAAGGACACTGAGGTCTACCCAGGCAACTTGGCCATTATCTACCATGGGGCCTCCTTGTGTTCAGAAATGCCTAAAAGAACTCACTTATTGGTAGTCGGGGTCGAGGAAGCTGACCAGTAGACCAAACCCATTGGCTCTTCCCCATTCAAGCCTCAAAGGCAGGGGTGCTCATTACGTCGATCGCGATCGACCGGTAGATCTTCAAGGACATGAGGATAGATCGCAGGCCAGCAAAGATAAATTACACAAAAAAATTAAAGAGTACTTCTAAAAAATCCGTCAGCGAATCAAAATCGTCACAGAGAAGTACGGGACTTGATTGACATGCAGAACGGCCAATCAAACATCCTCTATAAATACATGACTGCACATGCGCGTTTAAATTCACTTAGCGC
Organism: Oryzias sinensis; assembly: GCA_037389245.1. Lineage (NCBI taxonomy): Eukaryota > Metazoa > Chordata > Actinopteri > Beloniformes > Adrianichthyidae > Oryzias > Oryzias sinensis. Next base: position 5,024,461 of record CM074499.1, read on the forward strand.
TAGTTCTGTCATCAGAAACGACTTGCCCCGCGGCACGTCAAGTCCCCGGCAGAAGACTACTCTGGACAACTTGAGTGATTTGCCCCATGAGCCCCCCCTTCCGTGGCTCCCCCTATTGCACGGTTTACAGGAGAGCATGACATTTGATAGTCGCTGCTTTCTGTTTTTGTAATAGAACGCCTCATCTGTTAATACAAAATTATCTTTGTGTAATCTTACTGTGTAGTTTTTTAATTATTAGTACATAAACGATGTAATGTAATAATAGGTTATAATACTATGTTTATTAAACAGTATTTTAGTGTCATATATTAAGGTCAGTTAAAGTGTAAGTCCTTTTTCTTCATGAAGGCTGTGATCCATGAAGTTCAGAGGATTGCCAACATCGTTCCTTTTAGTGTCTTCCACGCCACAATGAAAGACACAGAGCTCATGGAATACTCTATCCCCAAGGTAAGAAACTGCTAGTCGGAGTTTTTAACATAAGAATGGCTGAATTGAAGAGAGTTATGTCTCGTCTGTTCTTTTGGATCATCTTCAGGGCACCATGGTCATCCAAAACATGAAGTCGGTGCTGACAGAGGAAGGACAGTGGAAGTTCCCTCATGAATTCAATCCTGAAAACTTTCTCAACGAGAAGCGAGAGTTTGTCAAACCAGAGGCGTTCATGCCCTTCTCTGCAGGTCTGCGTCTGTCAAAAGCGTTTTTGGGGATAATCCTCTGTAGCTAACTCTAAAAAACAACATAAATTGATTATTAAATGTTCTTAAATATAGGCATCAACTGATGAAGTTAAAGGCTCACTATGAGGAAAATTGTGGGGGGTTTTTTGCGCCAACGGTCCCAAAACTCTGAGGCAAATTTCTAATCAACTCCTGTGTTCTAGAAAACGACATTGAATTTTTAATGTTGGCTAAAAACGGCATAATTATGATGAATAAACCACTGGGAACACTTTTACGACGATTGAAGACAACTGAAGTGGGACTTTAAAGGTACCAGAAATAATTAGGCAAGTACTACTTAAAAAAGTAAATTTTGTGTAAAATGCCAAGTGGGTAATGTGCATAAATGCCATCAGAATTGAAAGATAAATCACAAAAATCCTTCCTTATTTCCAAATAAGAATGCAATAGTTTTTGTAGTAAATTATAAAAGTATTAGTCTTGTTTTTCGTAACTATATACAATTGGGACAAAATTTTGCTTGGTTCTGGTTTATCTTTTCTATTTGTTTGATTTTTGCTAAAACCTTTTTTCACTTTTATATTTCAAGTATTTCAATGCTATCATAAGCTGCTCTTTGGTCAACTTGAATTATAATTGCCAAAGTAAACACAAAAGTAATGCATTCTATGGAAATATCATAAAAAGTGCAGTAAAAGTAGTGAGTATTATAAGCTTTTACACAAATGTATTCATACAACTAGAGTCTCGTGTGAACCACTCTGTTGTCTGTTTTTGTGTCTCAGGTCCGCGGGTGTGTTTAGGGGAAGGTCTGGCTCGTATGGAGCTCTTCCTCACCATGGTGACTCTGCTGAGAAAGTTTAAGTTCACCTGGCCTGAGGATGCTGGGGAACCCGACTACACTCCTATTTTTGGGCTCACTTTGACTCCAAAACCTTATCGTATGAAAGTCCAGCTGAGGTCAAAACAATGAACATGTCCTGCAAAACAATATGGGTTTTGATGAAAATACAATATTTTACTGCTACTTCTCTTACAAAACAAATGATGTTTTTAATTTGTGTGCTTTTATTTGATTATTTTTACTTATTTATAATCATTTTTTTATAACAAAAAAATTCAATCAGTCAGTCAGTCTGGAAAGTTTTGTATTTAATCAAAATGTTTTCTGCACACAAAAAATATAAAATATATTTTAACTAAAAATATATTCAGCATACATACTCACTTTATGGTCAAATATTTTCTAGCTTGTCATTTATTACCCGTGACTCAAACAAATTTACAAGCTGCTGCTTTTCCTTGTAAGTAGTAGTAGTAACAAGTTTATTTCAAATCAAATCAACATTTACCTGGAAAAGAAAATATAAGTCAATACATGACTTGGAAAATAAGATTTGAAAGGGGAATGGAAGAAGCAAAAGCTTATAAAAATCCAAACCCCCACTCAACAACACTCATAACAACAAAACAACGAAATTAAACATTTGACATAATAACGCTAACATACAAAAAACACCTGATGACGACAGACAGACATGCCCAAAAACTCTGACCAAACACCAAACCCCCTATAAAGGAAACAATAACAGAATAAAACTAAATAAAACAAAACAACCACTTTGGTAATGATCCTTCCAAATTCCAAGAATACACATACTCATCATTGTTACATTGCATCTTGGTAAACATTCATTATATATCTTTTAAACATAACTTTAAAATGAACAAGATTTTTACAAGTTTTCATGTTGTCCGATAAATTGTTCCAGAGTGTGACACCCTTTACTGAGATACACATCGATTTTAATGTCCTTATTTTAGGTTGACAGAATTTGTTGATTCCTCTCAATTTATAATTATTAACAGCATCTCTGTTTTGAAACAAAGATTGAATGTTAGTCGGCAGAGAATTTATTGAAGCTTTATACATGATTTGGGCCGTTTTAAAATCTACCAAGTCCTGCAATTTTAAATTAAATGTATAAAGAAAAAGTGGATTGGTGTGCTCATTATATTTAACTTTGTGAACTATTCTGATGGCTCGCTTTTGGAGTATAACTAAAGCTACACTTAGTCTTTTTCTGTTGTTTTTTTTCCGTTGGTGGAGCAGGTGAGTTTACTGTAGGAAAACGATGTAAAACAAACAAACAAAATAAAGTATTTGTTTAAATTACTGCTGGTGACATTCAGATATTCAAAAATGCAAAAAAATCGGTCATAATGGAAAATTTTCACTGGCATTTTTACTTACTTGAGTTTGTTGGTGCTGTTAAAAGCAAGTGTGGCTCTTAAATAATGTCTTCTTTTTGTAATTGGTTGTTGTTTTTTAGCCTATATCTTTCCTAAAATAATAAAAGTCAAAGCTACTGTGTACAGTTTATGTGCATTTGGACATGTGTCTGTGCCATTTTGGCACAACTTTGGTCCCCTCCCATATATGACTAGAACTTTGTCAATTTCCAGTGATTTTTTTTTCCAACACAAAATAGACAGTTTCCTTCAGTTAACTACTTGTCCTGACCGTTAAAAAAGAAAGTTTTACTGTTATGTGTGAACACGTTTTCTCATTAGTTTCTTATGACACAATCTAACAAAATAATTAAATGGTTAATAGAAGCTTTTATAAAGAAAACTATTAAATTATTACAGTACTATTTTTAACAGAAAAGTAAAAAGTGTAAAGAAATATTTATTATTCTATAAACAGTTTTGCTGCTAACAACTGAGGGCCTCTTTTAAATTGATTCTAGAGCAAGATTTATGAATTGAATGTTAGAAAACTCATGTTACACTTAAAAATTAGAAATCTTAAGACATTTCAAACATTACTGTGTTACCAACTTAAGTTCATTTACACCAGTTTTCAGAAAGCCAAGTCAGCCACAGGGGGGCAGTGGTTTACAGCACGGTTAATCACTGAACTGAACCGCCCTTGTAACTGCAGCTCAGTGACAAATCTCACCAGTTCAGTCAAAGCCACAAACATGTTCGTCTCGCTGATCTTGCTGTGGCTCTGCCTCTGTATCTTGTTCTTCCAATTGAAACCTCGGAGGCCCAAGAACTTCCCACCAGGACCCCCAGTCCTGCCCATGCTGGGGAACCTTCTGCATCTGAGTTTAGACAATCCTTTGAAGGACTTTGACAGGGTAAGAGATTCAAATGTAATAAGCTGATGTTGCATTAATGGAGGACACCATTTGATTGAGGGAAATTGTGTTAGATCAAACATGTTTAAGGACTTATGTTCAATTCCCCTGAAGATGTGATTTTCTTAATCTATTAATACATTTGAAAGCCTTTAGGCAGAACTGCTCCAGAGCAGCTCCACCGGTTACAGAGAACTGGTAATTTTTACTCCTGAGAATCTAATGTAGTGTTTTCATTCTGACAGGTGAGAAAGACAAAGGCGGAATACCAATTCTTCCCTCTACCCTATGACTTCTCCCTACTGCTAAATTTAGCCCTCCAAATGGAGCGATATGAAAACCTTAAGTTGTCGCCCATCGTGAAACAGTTAAAAATAATAAATTTCTCTTTCTTCCACTACTGGCGGAGGTATAACTTGCCCTAAGATAGTCCCTACCACTCCTCCTTAAAAAAAGCTTTTTGGACACCACTACAGCTTCAAATGCCCCAACAATTGGAGGGTTAGAGAGAAGCGGTAGGGGTAGAATTGGGAGAAGCAGTGGGGGTAGAATTGGGAATCGGCCAAAAGCTTGTGTACTTTACACTAGTAAAGGTCAACACCCAACAATTACCTCATTCTTTGCATACGGCAGAGTAAAATGAGGAGAAGTTTTTTCCTTTGTCAGAGGACAGATTCTCACAAAAATAAACTTTAATTTGAAAAGGATTAAGTTATCTACATTAGCTACCAGTTGTTTCTCAGAAGAGACCTTGCTAGAACCTGTTAATGACAAGCCAGGGGTGAGGACTGTCTTTTAGATCTGGGTCACTAATAGGAGGCGTTGTTGCTAACGTCTTTTCACAATTTGGTTAATAGCACTAGCTTTTTATTAACTGATCAGCCTCTGCCATTTGCTCTAAATTATTTTAATCACTATGTTTTAGCATTTAGAAATCATTTTAAAACATTTTTAATTAACTTAAACTAACTTGAACTTTTAACAATTCGTTTTCAAACCAAAATGCTATCTGTCTTTAGATTTCAATGGTTGAAATCAATCAAAATGTCTTGCCTGTTTTTTCTCTCCAAAGTTGTTCAGCGGTTTACCAGCTAAATTATTTATATTTTACATAGTATTGCCCAACAATAAAAAAAACTTGGTTACTATTTTAAAAATTTCACTCAATATTTCCCAATGGAAGCAATAGAAATCAGTTCTTTTCAACAAATCAGCTATTATACACACTATTCACTGCAAATACCTTTGATCTATTTTTGTCCCTATTTCTGTACCATAGTATTGATAATTTCCTGAATGCGAAACCTTCATTTCTCCTGTCCAGAACTTATACAAACCAGGATCATTAATTATTAACAATAATCATTATCGGCCACAGAAATCTATTTGGAATTCACACAATTCTTGCGGTACAGCAGAAAGTACAGAGAAATGAAGCATTATCAGCAATTTAGGTCTTTAGCAGCTAAAATTTTCATTAATGAACCACATGACTACATCTTTTTCCAGAAAAGCTTTAAAGTCTACTTTTAGCTTAAAACAAGAAACTTTTTTTAAATAAATGTTTCCTTTGGTCTTTTCAGCTAAGGAACTCCTATGGAAATGTCTACAGCCTTTTTCTTGGTCCGAAGCCAGCTGTGATCATTAACGGGTTCAAGGCCATGAAGGAAGCCATGGTCATCAAGGCCACTGATTTCGCAGGGCGTCCCCAAGATCTGTTTGTGAATGATGTTAGCAAGAGGAAAGGTAAAAACAGCTGATCTCTCATTCTACGGACATGTAGTGAGTTGAAGAAGATGTCAAACTGTATTGATTGTTTTAGTATGTTAATGTGAAGTCTGCACAAAGAAAACATGCAGGAATGAGTTCAAAAGTACAAAATCATAAATCAGCATGAACATCTTTGTCACCTTTTACCCAGTCTATATCTGTTGCGATTGCATAAGATTGGAAAAAGCAAAGACAAGTACTTACATGTACTGTTTACATGCTAGGGAGTTTAGACCTTTACTTTCAACTTTAAATTTACTTTCATCCTTAAATTAATTTTTTTATAAAGTAAAAGTGCAAAAAAAAAATTACAAGGAAGCACATTTATAATATATACACATAGGAATGATGTCCCAATCAGATCCACATTCCGAGTCTTTTGATTTTGACTATCCAAAACTTTTGTAATAACTTTAAAAAATGAACAAATGCAAAAATGGGATACAGGTTTACCTACTTTTCTTTGTTTACCTTTTTCTTTTTATAGTTTAACAGTCAAACTTCTGTGAAGTAGCTTCAACAATCAAGTAAAAATAGTGAAACTATCAACCCTGTAGCTCCGCCCCTGATTCCAGTTGAATCTGAAAGCAGACAATATTTCCCTCATCTTATAACTTTAGTATGTTTTTGTTTTGATTTTTATGGTGGTATGTGTATGTGTTGGGTTTTTATTAATTCATTTATTTTTATTGGTATTATTTTTGCTGTGTTTATTATTTTCACTACTATATTTTTAATCTTTTTCTTTCCTCTGGGAAGCACTTTGAGATGCTCTGTAACATGAAAAGCGCTATAAAAATGAAGTTGAATTTTTAATAAACTTAACAGTAAAACAATTTTTTACAAAATAAATTAGTTTCATTGGTTAGAAAATTAAAATGGTTGACTTTTGTTGAGGAGATGTCAGGGTTATGACTTTTTCCCTAACAAAGAAAAGAACCACACAGGAGATGAGCATTTTTGTTAAAGTTCTGCAGGAGAAGCCGACTGTCACAGCGCAAAGCTGTCACAGAGGAGTTCTGCTTCCCAGTGTTCCGGTGTAGTTTTATCGGTGGCCGGGTTGATAATGTGTCTGTAGCAGACCAAGAGCAACAACGCCACCCTGGGTACAGGGTCCGTGGAACCCAAAGACGCTTCAACACAAGCGCGCAGATTACTTTTCAAAATGAGGTCAAGACTTGGTACCAGTTCAAACACAATTTTATTAATACTAAAATGTATTAGAAACAAGGGACTCAATCACACTGGGGAGGGAGAAATGGCGGAGGAGACCCCTTCTAGGGCCGAAGCTTACCAACGGAGCGCTGGGCCAACCCACGTGGAGGAGATTGGCAAATAAAAAAAAACAGCCTCCACTGTTGTCGACCGACACACTCCGTCCCTGCCCAAAAAAGAAGGGGGTAAAAGATATAAAAACAAGGGTCGACAATATTGTTTGAGCAAAAAAAACCAGAAAACAACAGCAATAAATGCCCAACCTCACTCATACACCAACACACACCATAAAACCAAAAGGAAAAAAACAGGATAAAACCAGCACAGCACAGGTCCTTGGGAAGGGCGCGGCACTTCTCAGCAGATCCTAAGTCCAATGACCATGGAGAAGAGAGTGGTTGACGCCGATCTCTGTTGGCTGCAGCAGAGGCCAAGAAGACGTGTGTCTGGGCTCAGAGTGCAGCCTGACGCCCACAGGCAGGAGCTGGAGCACCAAGGCCTGGAGGTGGCAGCCACAAGCTGCAGTTGTAACCACCACACTCAGGATATTCAGACACTCTGTGCCCTGCTGCAGAGAGGAGTATATGCCGGGTGTAGAAAGGTAGAGTTGGCAGCCCACTGGCTGAAGCAAGCTGTAACTGCTGTGCGATAAAATCAGGGAAGCCAAACAAAACAGCAGTGGTGCCTCTGCTGAAACTCATCCACGCCTTAAGCTCGCTTGAGCGTAGAGGGGTGTTCCGGATGCCAGAGGTCTTTTTTTTCCAGCAGGAAGCACAGAGGGTTAGTCACCAGGAAATGGACGAGTATGAGCACCACAAACCAAGTCCTCAAGTGTTGGGCCAAACCATTTTATACGGCTCCCAGGTAGTCAGGGGAATTGTCTGCAGCTGTGCAGCATCATCCTCCTACAATGACATAAAAGTGGGTCATTCAATCAGGCAGTACAGGAACATCATATGTTGTATAGTCAGCACTCTCCACGTCATTGTTTTCTTACTGAAAGATAGAACTGAGACCATTATATTATTGTGATAATAGCGTGTAAGCAAATGATAATTACATAACCATAAAAGGAGAATTGGTTTGCTTTAAATGTTGCCAAGCAGGTTATTTCTACCTATATTACCAAATGTGGATCAACGCTGAATAGCCAATGTCTGCCCCGGTGACTAGTGCTGCTACACTTTGGCCCTTCAGAAAATGGTCTACAGTGGTTTAAACATTTATTAAAATTGTTCTCCTATCTGATCTTAAAGGAAGTACGGGTATAGTATCACATACAAAATCGATCAGAAGCCAGTTTATTATACAGTTGTACAATTATGATTATCATTTGATAGGCATAACAGCCAGTTTAAGCCTACTATACTGTAGCAACCTGGGGGTTGGCCCTGCCTAAGTATCTGGACTGGACTTTCCAGTTGTGTGTTTTGGGGAATTTTATTATCAATAATAATCGAAAAAGAAAAAGTTTAACAGTGCCGCCAATAAAATAAGCATGCTATGCTTTGCTTTTTTTTCTGTAGGTTTTTTTTTTTCAACCCAGCCATTTTCTAAGTATTTTGCAGGTAAAAAAGTGTCCCCCTCACCCCAGATTACAGTATATTATATCAAAAAAAAAAAGGGGGGGGGGTTATGTACAAAACTTGGAACTTACGGTTAAATAAAATGTAGTCTTTCTTAAACGCCTTACGTTTTGTTGCATTTGTAGGTGTTATCCTGGCAGATTATGGCGAAAGCTGGAGGGATCATCGTCGCTTTGCTCTGATGACTTTGAGGAACTTTGGTCTGGGAAAAAAGTCGATGGAGGAAAGAATTTCTGAAGAAATTCAGCACACCATAAAAACACTGGAAAAAAACATTGGTGTGTCATTTTTGTCTCCAAATAACTTTAATTTACAGGGTTCAGTTAAATCTTTTTTAACATGCGCCGTCTCTTACAGGGAAACTCTTTAGTCCTCAGATTATGTTTCATAATGCGGCCTCAAACATAATCTGCCAGGTTCTGTTTGGCAAACGCTTCGAATATGATGATGAGATCATCAAAACGATTGTTCAGTGCTTTACCAGAAACTCAAAGATAGCCAATGGGCCGTGGGCCATGGTAAGTCAGTCCCTCTTCTTGGGTTCTTTTACACAACTATTTTCTGTTTGACTTCCAATTATGAAAAATATCTTGGTAACTATGGAGCCCCAAATTGTTCATAATTAAAAAATAAATAAATATGACCTCGTGCAATCACACAATCAACCAATAAATCTCTCATAAATATATAAAAAGATCAAGAAATTGTGAAAAACTTGCACACAGATTTTAAATTAGTCATATTACATAAATTACATTTTCATGTTGTTTATTAATTATAATTCTATGGCTTTTTTCAGACACTTGGGTTTAAAAATCAATATTTTTCAAAGTAGTTTTTTTTTATTATACATTTCTGTTTTTCAGAATTACTTATTTATTTCAGAATGAGCTTTTTCAGCATAATTCAAAATTGGTGTGCAGGTTTTTCAAAATTTCATTATCTGATATTTATGATATTTATCAGAGATTTATTGTGTGATTGCACAAGTTGATATTTTTTTTTAATTATGAACAATTTGGGGCTCCATATTAACAAGTGAAAAAATATTTATAGTACTGAGTATATTATTGGCAGTTCAATATTAATCCATGTTATCACTATTTTTCTTTAGATATATGACTCTATTCCGCTGATCCGTCAACTGCCTTTGCCATTCAGAGAGGCATTCAAGAATGCAGAGGTACTGTAAGAATCATGTAGTGATATTCACATTCGTGTTACCAAATGTCGCTTCTTGTGTGGTCTTGCAAAATATCTTTTGTTTTGTTTTGAGTTACCAACACTGCCAGACAGAGTATTTTGCACTGGGCCCCTCAGTGAAGTCATTCTTCTTCCTAAACATCAACATTTAACCAAGGCTCATGAATCATTACAGTATCACAGTTTAACAAAGTTCAAAACATATATCCCTGTGATGCGGCAGAATCAGATCAATCTTTTGTGGTTTAGTGAAATCAGTCCATAGTTCCAGTGTGCTAAGAATATGTATTAATATTATTATATATATATTTTTTATTTAGATTTGTGTAGATGTTGGAACTCATTTGGTGAACGAGCACAAAGAGACGAGGATCCCTGGAAAGCCTAGAGACTTTGTTGACTGTTACCTGGATGAAATGGAAAAGGTAATAGTTATTAGATTTAGTTAAAATAATGTAAATTATTGCATTTTTATTTAGTTCCCCCTTTATAATAATCTTTGTCTGTCTGTAGAGGGGAGATGACTCTTCATTTTCAGAGGACCAGCTAATTATATACGCTTTAGATCTTCATTTCGCTGGGACCGACACAACTTCCAATACTCTGCTGACCGGTTTTTTTTATTTGATCAACTACCCACAAATACAAGGTAAGCTTAGCAAGCCAAGTTAAAAAAAATATGGTGGCTATTGGTCTAATTTAATGTTCAGAATGTTTAGAATTATTGTTTTTTACAAAGATGTTTAGCTTTGAAACTGGCACCTCATTTTTACACAAGTTGTTGTTGTTCCCCTTGCCGCACATCCAATCAGCATTTTATGATTTATGATTTGGCAGTGCCCTTCCTAACACAACCCCGTATTTCACTAGGGCAGTGGCACAGGAAGATCCAGAATTTTGCCCACATGGTTAGCTTGATGGGTCGTGCTCAGTCCGGATGAAGCTTGCACCCCAAGGGAATTGAGCCCTGGTTTCCCATGTGTGTTATAGGCTTAAAACCAACAGAGAAATCCAGTCACTAAGTTTGTTTTCACATTAGTAAATAATCATTTTAGGTCAAAATGACTCATCAGTAAACCGCTACAAACTCAAGATACAATGTCCAAGGATACTGACCTGATTGAAAACCTCAGAATCACAGATATTGGCAATCGATTCCAACAATCGATTCCAACAACTGCAGACATCGACAAAAAAACGTTTTTCCCACTATTTTTTGTAAAACAGATCAAAAACACTATTTTCATTACGAGTTTGTTAATGACCCAGTCCAATGAAAATTGTGTTTTGTTTTTTGTAATATGTTCTTGTAGCCTTTTTCTCATTAAGGAGAACATATACAGAGAAAATTAAGATTAAAAAAGCTTATCTGAGTGTTTCTCTATTCAAATAGTGATGAATCAGGAGCAGATAAAAAAGCACCATTTGAAAAAGCTCGTAGTCTCTAAATGCAAACCACAATCAGCAGGCAACAAGCTCCCTGCTCCGCTCCATTCCGATGCATCCACTTGTAGACAAATAGCTCCATTAACATCTTTATTTTTCTCATCTGAGCTAATAACTGTCCCAAAACTCTGCAACTGCATAGCTTTACAATTGCTCGCCGTTTTGTTGCACCACTAACTTTAGCTTGGGGTGGGGGTGAAAGCTAGCGGGAGAGAGTGTAACCAAAGGTGTCATAGTATATCAGTGCAGGCTTACTCTGCACCCGCCAACAACTCAGAGGTGAATTTCAAATGAAGCCCTTAAAAAACGACGCAGGCTTTTTGATTTTGGCTGTGAACAGCACAATCATAATTAAAAGACCTCCAGGAATGATTTTAAATTGGATAAAAAAAAATGATTGGAGTAGGAAATAAATTCTGTATAAAAATGATCAAGCGTAGTGATTCATTAAACACCCATGGGGGTATAAATATTCGGAAAACTTTCAATGTTCATATTTTTAAAAAGGTTAAACTAGATATTTTGCTTATTCAAACATCACCTTTCTGATGGTTTTTTAAATCTCATTTTGCTTCCTCAGATAAATGTCAACAAGAGATTGATCGAGTGTTGGAGGGAAAACAACAAGTGACGTTTGAGGACAGACACAACATGCCTTACATGCAGGTGCTGTGCAGCATCAAATGACTTTGTATTTCAGGTTTTTCTACTTTCAATTAAAAAAATCTAATCTGGGGATTTTAGGTTCTACTTGTGATCTCAACCGTGTTGAATATTTTTGCTGTATTTTTTCTGCTCTTAAAACGTCTGTTCTCATGTAGGCTGTAATCCACGAAGTGCAAAGAATCGCCAACACTGTTCCTCTCAGCGTCTTCCATAGCACAACTAAAGAAACAGAGCTTATGGGGTACACTATCCCTAAAGTAAGAAACATGCTGGTGTTTTTAGTTTGGCTAATAGAAGGACCGTTATGAAGAGTAGCTACGTCATCTTTGGTACTCTGCTGTTTCTTCAGGGCACCATGATCATCCAAAACATGGGGTCAGTGCTGAGGGAGGAGGGACAGTGGAAGTTTCCTCATGATTTCAACCCTGAGAACTTCCTCAACGAAAAGGGAGAGTTTGTCAAACCAGAAGCTTTCATGCCGTTCTCTGCAGGTACAGATGCAGAAATGTTCTTAACCTCTTCAGACCCGAGCTCTTGCTTGATATGAGTCTTTTATGTTGTAGTCACAGGGCCCCAGTTAACTACTATGGTACTATAACCCAAAATAGGACGTCCACGCATGTGGATGCCAAGTCTTACGTGGTTAATTAGTGAGCTATATTACAAATGGGAATGAAGCAAAGTGTCAGCGATGACTTTGCCTTATGTTTTTGTGTCTAAGGTCCTCGAATGTGCCTCGGAGAAGGTCTGGCTCGTATGGAGCTCTTCATCATCATGGTGACTCTGCTGAGAAAGTTCAAGTTCACCTGGCCTGAAGATGCAGGAGAGGCAGACTTCACTCCAGTGTATGGGGTCACTTTGACTCCTAAACCTTACTTCATGAAAGTTCAGCTCAGATCAAAACCATGAGGTGTTGCTTTAATGCTCAACAAAAATATGCAGTTTTAAAGAATTACAACAAGTCTTTCAAGTATTATTTTTCAGGAACAACAAAAACTGTCAACACCACATATTTTTTGTACTTCTGGAGTTAATAAGTGCATGTATCAATTTTGGTGCATATTAAAGTAATATTTCTAATTTACCCTAGCAACCATTATTTCTGCTTGCCATGCTCAACTTCCTAATGTGACATGTGGGTGTCTTAAGCTTAGAAAAGCGTTGAGGCTTTTCAAACAAATGTGGAATTTATTTTGTTTAGACATGGTGATAATTTAAGGTCTTTCCTGAAAGAATTTGTCAAATGGCACATTGTGAAAACTATTTGAATAACTTGTAGAACATAAAATGGCAAAGTAGGGTGTTAAATACCTTGTTTGTCCATGTGATGGCCTCCACATGGTGTAATTTCACTTTAATAATTTATTAATGTGCATTTTAAACTTTATGACTATATAAGATATTTTTTATTTTATTTCAACAGCTCGAATGACTTCCAGTTGGCACAGTTGTCATATCGTGCAAAGGGCAGGTTTTTGCCTAATTTAGTTTAGTGTGTCTCAACATTAATAGGATTTTTCTGTGTGTCTGTTTGGAGTAAAATGTATGACCTTCTGGGAAGAAACTGAGAATACAGACAGAACATTTGAATGCGGCTTCATCCTAAGATGGGGGTCTATCATTTGGGGATTCAAAGAAGGTCTGAAATCAAAGCATTTAAGCAGGTAAAGTAAGAAAGGCCTGCATTTAAGGACTTAGAAAGTTCAAAACCAATTGGGTGAAACACCATGTTTTTTCAATTTTATTAAGTAAATATCTAAAAAAAAAACATGTATATGCATATAGTATAAGATTACAACCTTTCTGAACTAATCTGTGACCATTTGTGGTTGCGATAGACTGGCAAACTATTTCGGGTTTACCCCACCTTTGCCTTACATAGGCCCCAGCAACCCTGTGACCTCATAAGGCACTTAAAGGAATGAATGAATGAATGAATGTATGGAAGTTAAACAATCCATCTAATAAAAATAACATAGGATAGTATTTTAGAAAAATCTATTAATTAAATTAATTGTTTTTCTTCTACTATAAAAAAATAATTACATTAATTAAAACATAGTCTTTTTCCTTTATCCCTCTTTTATTTACTTATGACTTTTTGTATGTCGATTTATAGCTTTCGTGTGTTTGTCAAATACATTTTAGATTTCTCCATGTTTTTGTTTGCCGTCTTTACTTAATAATTGTAAGTCATAATTTTGAGTTCTGCTTGTTATTTCTTTGAATGTGATTCAAGTTTTCTTCAGTAAAACGATCATTTCAGCAATCTAAAGAAACCTTTTTTTAAATGAGTTGTTCAGTTCATCACTACATTTTGCCGTATAGATGTAAGCTGTTGGCTGAGTTGACCTCTCGGCTGTTAAACCACAGGAAAAGCTGGCTGACCAATGATTGGTTAGATGAGCTGGACAACCACACGTGAGACTTAGCTGTCAAGGCAACATTTCTTGTGTTTAAAATGGACTAGAGTCCTGTTCAACAGCATTTCATTTCTTCCTCTATTTTCATTCAGTAGCTCAACTTGAACGGGTTCCTGAAGGTCCTGCCTTACAAACTCCAGTTAATTTATAATCGTATTTTAGGTAAAATGTCAGATTTCATTACCTAAGAATAAGATTAGCAGAAACAATGTGCCATCTAGTTATTTAATGTGACGACACTTTCCATAACGACGGCATGTGAAAAAAGTGGAACCTTTATTTAAGACAAGAAAGCTTCGAGATGATTCTATATAGCTAAAACTCTTGATTTGAAATAAAAATGGACAAATTTGGCATTGTCCTATCAATTGGATGGATGGATGGATGGATGGATGGATGGATGGATGGATGGATGGATGGATGGATGGATGGATGAATGGATGGATGGATGGATGAATGGATGCATACACAAATGCAAATAATAAAAGATGCAAGAAGCCTTATTAAAAAAGACAGAAATAAAAATTATGAATTACAATAAAAATTGATAAAATTATGAACTAAAATGAGTAAAAAGTACAGAATTTGAGGAAATGGACAGAAAAGGGACCATCTTGCAGTGTTTCCACAAATCAGATATAAAACAAATGGCATTAAGCACAATGTTACTAATGTTCAAAAGTTTTCGTATTTTTTATGTCAGTTTTATGTCTTCAAAATTTATATATTTAACATTTATATTTTATTTTACATTAGTTTCTCATAATTTATGAATTCCTACTGATTTAGACACATTGTCATATTCTGATGAATACATTTGGGCTTTTGTATGGGAGAATGCTTGATAGTTATTCAGTCTTGGAGCACAGGAATCATCTATGTCGTCTGCAATAACGTATTATGTCCCGTAGAGTTCCTATTTTCTCACTAATTAGATCAGAAAGCCCTGAAGTGGTCTGGAAGCAGACCCTAGCCAAATCCGAATTCTTTCCCTAACCCTCCGGCTATTCCTTCCAAATGTTGGGGCATTTGGAGGGATAGGGAGTCTGAAGTTTGCTTTTGAAAGGGTAAACCCCGGTGGCAGAGGTATGCAGAGCCCTCTGTTGTGAGGGTAATCTGCGTTGCGCCGCAGAGGAAAAATGCATTTCTTTACGTGAGCATGCTTTGAAGCAAGTTATATGTTAGAAATTAATATGTTAGTAATGAATATGTTAGTAATGAATTTTTGTTTTAGCATGACTTTGCAAAAGGTATAAAACAAATGTTGTACATTTTCTGAGCGCAAGTACTGGCTGAGGGACCTAAAACAGAACACTAATGGGGGACCTTTCTGTGTGGAGTTTGGATGTGGACAACAGCTTAAATAAAGCATCAGTTCATAGAGAAATTTGACCCCTTACCGCTTGTTTTTGGGGGTACTCAATTAAAGGTTCACAGCCAGCTAAGTGAACCTTTAACCCTTGTGCTATCCTAGGCACTTTAACATTGGGTGTTGGGTCATGTAGACCCCACAAGACAATGCGCTAAACCTTTTTTCTTCAATGATTTGTGATCTTCACTGGTGTCCATGGATTACATGACATCCTCTTCACCTTTATCCACCTTTGTCAAGGTAGGGATAACACGTCAATGTAAGGGTGGGGTCATAGGATAGCACAAGGGCTAACCTATGTGACCAAACCTTCTATTTTAGGTGTGCATTATCACTTAGGATTATCACTTGTTTAAACCATGGTCCGGGTGAATACTCGACTCTGATTGGCTGCTGGGTGTGCATTAAAAAGTGATATACCACAGGATAACCGCACGGGGAATAGAGAAGTTCCGGTCACCTAGCTTAAATGTTTTGTATCACTGCGCTGGCTTCTTTAAAACAACCTTTTGCTTTATCATTTGGACAAAAACAAGTGGCAAGAGGTGAACTTTCTCTCTGAACTGATGCTTTCTTCAACCCATCGGAAAGATCAGCATATATATATATATATATATCACTTTATATTGCTAAATTTTGACTGCAGTGGTGGTGTGGCGCGCCGCAGACTGTTTGTTACGCGATCCAAATTGGAGAAAAAACAAGAATTAAGGACTTAAAAACAGGTTACTATTTATTTCTTTTGTAGGTGACCATGGTATAAGCGGGTTAATGGCCTTCGAAGTATGCATTATCA
This sequence comes from Oryzias sinensis, assembly GCA_037389245.1. Lineage (NCBI taxonomy): Eukaryota > Metazoa > Chordata > Actinopteri > Beloniformes > Adrianichthyidae > Oryzias > Oryzias sinensis. Next base: position 5,040,773 of record CM074499.1, read on the forward strand.
CTTTTTAACGCACTTCGCGTCGAACGATTTAGGCTTCCACAGCGCGCATAAAAAAGTGATAATGCATACTTTGTCTGCCATTAATCCTTACTTAATACACACTCAACAGCCAATCAGAATCGAGTATTTACCCAGACCATGGTATAAGTTTTACGTAATATTTTCCTTTTTAGAGGCCTAGTTCTCTTATCTGTACTTGATGATGTTAAATACGTTCTCCCTTCCTCTCCCCTGATATATAAAAAGAACAAAGTACAGTTGGATAGTAGAAGCTGAATCACACTTCAGGTCAACCAAGGCAGGTTTTTGGATCATCATGTTGGTTTCAATCTTTTTGCTGTGGCTATGTTTTTTCTTTGTCCTCTTTCAATCTAAATTATGGAGGCCCAAGAACTTCCCACCGGGACCCCTCAGTCTGCCTGTACTGGGAAATCTCTTGCACCTGAACCTGAAAAACCCCCTGGTGGACTTTGAAAAGGTAAACGGAAAACTGCACTAAATTCTGTAGTAATTAACTAAATTGGGCAGTTGTTAATTTAATTTACCAACTTTAATCAGACTCGTGCTTCTATGATTGCTTCATATCTCAGTTAACTTCTTGTTAACTTGGATGTGATCCAACTGGGGCTGAAAGTCAGAAAACCTTCTGTTCTAGTTAAACAAATAACTTCAATAAATAGCGATTTATCGCATTTCGGGCAGACACTCGGCAGAATTGCAGGTTACTCCCCTAGGGCGGGTCAGTTAATTAACCCACCTGCTTAGCGTCTATTTAAGTCAGGTGTACGATTGTTCATTCTCTCTTACTTTCAGCGCTCATTCTTGCGGTCTCCGAGCCCGCGGGTCTCCTTATCTTTCGGCGTCTTGCTGTGTTCCCCCCGTCTTTCGGATGGATGATCCCCATTTTTCTGATGGGGGGTTTTCGTTTCGTCACGTCTGCTCTCCTTGCGGCGATCAGCGGGCGGCTGACGGCGCGCGGCGCGTTCGTTTCGCCGCGGTCGCGTGCATCTGCAGGGGGTGTGTTTTCCGCGATGTTCGGGATGTCCGTGCTCCCCGATCAGGAGCGGTCCGGGTCTTCTCGTCTGCCGTGGTCACCCCTATAATCTACGGTGAGCGTCTTGGAGTCCTTTTCCCGTGTAGTTTTCTAAGGCTGCGTGTTACTTCCTGTTTACTTCGGTGACGTCACGCCCCTAAGGATCTTGGGAATTGTAGTTTTGTCTCATGGTCCATCATGATGCACTTCTGATTCCTTTTCTGCGACGTAGTTCTGCGTTTCAGGGGTCGTGGGGTCTTTTCTGTGGTTGTGGAGGCTGGCGGTGCTCGTTTGGACAGGTTTCTCATGCTGGCTGAATTTGTTGTGGATTTTAGCATTTTTTTTTTTTCTATGGCTGTTTTGTTTGGGAGCTGAGTGTAAAATCTTAATTATCTTTAATTCGATGCTGGCTTTATTATTATGGCGGTTCTTCTGTTTATTTTCTTCGTTGTTGTGGCTGCTGGTTGGTCAGAATGTGAATCAGTGTATCTTGGATCTGTCTCTGCTCTGTGGACATTTTTCCTATGACTGGTCTCTCTTATGCAGTGTCTATGGCTCATTTTATTCACTCGGCGATCCTCGTTCGTTGCCCCCGCCCGTTCTGCATCTGGTTCTGCTACGCCTGTTTTTTCCCCGCTCTGTGTACCCCAGTGGGTCCTGCCTTGGATTCAGGGACTTGCGTCGGCCGCATCTGGTGAGTGTGTCAGTCTCGTCGCGGCCTTGTTTTCTCGGCTGGACAGTTAATTTGTTATTCTCTCTCTGGTTTGGTTTGGAGGTTTGTGGGGGCTATGTGATGGATTCTTCCGGGGCATCATTTTCAAAGCCGCCACTGAGGGTGGCCCCTAGGAAGTGTTCAGGTTGACGTTCTTGATCTGGACCATGTTAACGCCTCGCAGTTCATTTTTGGGCATCAGTGGCCTGGTTTCCCATGCGCCTTCAGGATTAGTATAAAAGTTTCTTCGTCTGCCTATGGTGTCTCCACGATTTTCCTCCGAACGGGATATAAGGCTGAGGATGACTGTTATCGCCGATGTTATCACTGTTCTGCCTCTATGCCTCTCAGTGGTGTCCCTTGGCATTCAGTTGGCGCTCGACGTGTTTGTCGGTTTACCTTTCAGCTGTCGTGGCGGTCTTGATAATATCAACTTATTATCAGAAGCCCTGCAATGGATATTTATAGGCGACGGGTCCCCTTTATTTTGCGAGTTATTGATGATTTCTGGGTGGCCAAATTTCCTCTGTATCCCTGATCTTTTGAATCTCAGTGGAAAAAATGTATTTTCACGTTGTCTATACTGTATGGTCCTCCACCCATCCGGTTTTATTTTTCTTTTATGGTTCTGGATGGTTTATTGATGCTTGCCGATCCCCATTATGTCATCTCTAGCTTTGTGCAGTGTATTGTTTATTCATTCTTTGGTTGAATATGATTTGTCAATGATTGGGCCACCTGAAATTTGCTGTGGCTTTGGTCCCACGCTAATCTGTTCATCTTGTGTTCTTGTTCTGGGTAGCTCGATCATGGGCTACATTTTCCAGTTCTGGATTTTGTGTTTTGCGTTCGATCTTTCCCTCTCTATGCTTGGAGTGGTTTTGTTATGGTAATGACTGTCGTGTCTCCAGGCCCCCCCACTTGTTCTTCTGAGGCTGCACCTTCTGGTTTTGGGGGGAAAGATTTAGGAAGAGTGGTTTGTGTTTGTCCGGCTGCCTGAATTCACAGCTCTAATGGTGTGTAAGGGATCGTGTAGTTAGATGAGATTTTATTTATTATATTTTGCATAGTACAATTTATGAGATAATTCAGCCATGGAGATTATATTGAGGCTGTTTCTATGTGAAATGATAATCTTATGTGTCATCGGTTGACTGGGTAGTGTTTAATAACGCCATGAGCAATTTTAACCCTGACCGGAGAAATTATCACTTATACTCTCTCAAGCTTAGTTCAAGAGTTAAATCTTGTGTCCATTAGTCTTCTCTCTGCCCTGTTTTAGCAGATGGCACTCGGCTAGAGGCATCTCCTTTAGAGGCTCGTTATTCTCTGCCTCTAAATGTTAATGTTCAGTCTAGCTAAAATACTTAAACCTACGATCCCTCGTGGATCGGAAGTTCTTCTTTTTTGTTTTTGCAGTATCCAGATGCCCTTGGCTAATTAAAACTTCAATAGTCTGTGCTTCGTTGTCCACCTATTTGAGGACCACTGATGTCATAACCGGCCGAGCTGCGATCCATTGCTACGTGGGATGATGATCTTCCTCATCTACAAATATTTTCTGGTCTTTGGTTACCCTTCCATCACCTGCTCATCGATGACCTTCTGAAGGTGCGTCCCTCTGTAATTGTTAAAGGTTACATCTCTTACATTAGTGTACATTAAATTGGTGTTAAGATTTCTTGCAGGTTCTATATTTCTCTATCAATTCTTTACTGGAATTTGTGATTCTGGCGGTTTTATGATGCAATGAATCCATAAAGGGACTTTTACTTAATTACTAACTAAATTTCACTTCTCAGGACTGTTCTTTAAAAGCACTGTTATTCCATTTATATCAAGAATTTAAAAAAAAAAACTAAGCGGTTTCTGGGTTATTTCTATATTCTTTTGCCCAGACTAATTATGCTTTGTCTTTATCTATGCATCGCATCCTGAGCCTACGAACCCCTACTTCCCTGTCTGCTCTTCGTTTCCGGCGAACGATGTCACCCCGCAGTCCTTGATCTGGTGCTGCAAAGACGTCTGCTTGTTCTGCGGTCTTCCGTCAGACCTTTACACCCTTCACTCCCTGAGAATAGGCGCTGCTACAGCTGCTGCTCTTCATGTGCCATCATTTCCGCTGAAAGCAATGGGAAGGTGGTCCTCTTCCGCCTTTCAGAGATATGTTAGGTTAAATTCTGATGAAATATTAGCGGTTTAAAGAAAAAATGAGGTCTGGTTTGAATGATGAATATGTTAAGTCAGGTGGAAGCCGCGAATGAGAAGGATTAACTGCATTGGTGTTAAAAAATTGAATCAGGTTGTGTAATCTTGTTGGCTCCCCTTCATTCTTCCCCTTCCTTCAGGTAGTATGTTCCCCTGGTGAAGGGGAGCGGCCCAACGGTCAATGGTGCCGGGTAAACACATAGCAGATTCACTAGATAGAATGTTCCCTTCGTAGAGTGGTTCTCGAAGGGAGCGGCCAAACGGTCAATGGTGCCGGGTAAACACATAGCAGATACACTAGATAGAATGTTCCCTTCGTAGAGTGTTCTCGAAGGGAGCGGCCCAACGGTCAATGGTACCGGGTAAACACATAGCAGTCATACTGGAAAATGAAATGAAATGAAATGAAATGAAATGAAGTGAAAATGGAATGCCGCCAAAACACACCTCATCTTATTTACCCACTGATTATTCATTCACATTCACATTTTCTTCTTCTGGATCATCTTGGTGTTGGGGGTTGTTACCCAAAAGTGTATGGAAAAAATAAGTGTGTTAAGAAATTGAACGGAGCCTTATGCCAAAACGAAGTTGTGAATCAAATTGTGAATGTCAACCTAAAGATGTTGTGAATAAATATTCTTCTGCAAGAGTTGTCTGACTGAAATATTTATTTAACGTTGAAAGCTGGAAAATTTTCTGTCATTAATTTCTACATAGAAGATTGTTGCTGAACAAATTCTTATTTTCCACCACAATTTATAAATTCATTCTTTAAAAATCAGACAAAGTGATTTTCTTTTCTCATTTTGTCTCTCATAGTTGAGGTATACCTATGATGCAAATTACAGGCAAAGTGTATATATACATATATATATATATACATATATATATATATATGTATATATGTATATATATA